>LR812532.1:52069540-52199540 GCA_903798195.1 Danio kyathit | reverse complement strand
AAGGCAGGCAGCAGACAGGGTAAAACAATCAAAACAAAGCAAGGTTTAAACACGGAAAGCAAGGCAAGAAAAACGTGTTGTAATGTTCACAAACAGTATAACAAGACTCAGAATTGAAGTGTGTGAGAGTGCTGTCTTTATAGTTTGGGTAATGAATGAATGATGAGCTTCAGCTGTGTCTGTGTGAGTGTGTGTGTAATCAACGGAATGAGGAACCGGTGTGAGTGAGTGCTGCATGACAGGTTTTGTAGTCCATATAACGGCGAACTTGTAGTTCTTTAGCGAACTGTGTGTTTACCAGCAATCTGCAGCCGCTCGATCGCTGGTGATCATAACAATAAATGTGTCAGTCAATGCTATTTGTTTTATTTACATATCATTAACCCAATTTAATTGGTGATTATCAAGGTGATTATAGCATTCAAAACATGAATCGCTTATTATTATCATTCAGATTGTAGTTTATTTCTTATTTACACACAAAACATTGGACATCATTAATCGGTTTTATGTAAACTACAATAATGTTATAATTTAAATTATGCAAAGTATAATAAAATGTCAGTTATTATTTCAAATCAAACATAATAAAAATGTGTATCACAAATAATGATCTCCGAGTCTAGCTGGAGCACTTTTAGCTTAGCTTAGCATAAATCATTGAATCAGATTAGACCACTAGCATCTTGCTCAAAAATGACTAAAGAGATTTTATAATTTTGCTATTTAAAGCGTTAGTCTTCTGTAGTTAAATCGTAAGACCAACAGAAAAAATTAAGTCTAGGCTTTTCTAGGCTAATATGACTAGTGACTATATTCCCATTGTGGCATAATAATCAAGAAACTTTGCTGCATACAATGGCAGCAGACACAAAATAATCTTGTCTTCACTTTGAAATAAAATTATTTTGTTTACCCCATTGGCAGATTATTTAGCTTGTTTTAGGGGAAAAACTCACTTAATTTTAACTCATTATTTCTGAAAGAAAGACAGTATTTATTTTGCTTGTCTAGAAAAATAATTCTTGATTTAAGAATGTTTAGATTTTTGTTCTAGAAACAATATAAAAAACTCGTACTTTCGAATTAAGAAAACCATGCCGTGTGCTTCTGCTGCAGCCATGGTACGGTAGCAATGTTCCTTGATTATTACACCTATTTTAGTTATAGTTGTATTAACTATTGTAGTTGTTAACCCACATGTCAAACACGCATGTATGCACGTCTTCACATATCTCCTCATCTGTTATTATTTAAAATTGTGCTCTTATCTCTGTCAGCTTTATCACTTTTATCAAGGCAAGGCACATTACGGCAGAGAATGAAAGCATGTTGAAGATTATGTTTCAGATTAGAGTCAGAGTGAGGAATCTCAAATAAGAGGAGAGCTGAATGCGGTGCTTCCATCCTCAGAGAGATGGCTATCCACTGGATAAATGTTTGGGCTCCAGGGTTCGGATATGACTGTCTTCAAAAATAACTGATACAAGCTGTTGGTGTTGCTAAACAGCTCGTCTGATCTATGATTTTAGGAATGCACCATTCTCCAAACTGAAAAAAAGGACAGTTCTTCAAAATGTCACCTATTATGATTAAAGTCATACAGGTTTGAAATGGCATGAAGATGACATTTTTGCAATCAATCAATCAATCAATCAATCAATCAATCAATCAATCAATCAATCAATCAATCAATCAATCAATCAATCAATCAATCAATCAATCAATCAATCAATCAACACAAAACATTACAATAAATAAATAAAATAAAATAAAATAAAATAAAATAAAATAAAATAAATAAATAAATAAATAAATAAATAAATAAATAAACAAACAAACAAACAAACAAATAAATAAATAAATAAATAAATAAATATTATTCTGTTTATTTTATGTATCCTGTTTTAAAGTGAAATATCCAGTGAATGGCACTATACATTATCCTGGGTATTCTCCGAAACAGATAAATGACTGTGTAATCCCTGCAGCAGTTAAAAATACCAAACTAAAAAGTTAAACTTCCAAGCAAATTTACTATGTTAAAAAAGCAGTGCTGGGCAAACATTTATTGCAATTAACTGCATCAAAAATAAACCTTTGTTTTGACATAATGTATGTCTCTGTATTATATATACAGTATATTCTTATTATGGGATACTCACAAATACTGTCAAAAACTATACAAATCTATTTTGTTACATAGATATTTAAATTTATATATACTATATATATATATATATATATAAAACAAATGTACACAGTACACACACTTAAATTATGTCAAAACAAACTTTTATTTTGGTGATTATTCCATTACAACTCTATTCTGCTATCATGCCATAAAGGTATTACTCCCGTATTTTTAATCTTTCTATGAAGGGTGGCAGTAAACATTAAAGAGCCGCAACCCATACTGCCGAACCACCAAGGGATCCCCCTTGCTCTTAAATGTGAATCTGTTCAGGGCTTTCATTTTATTTAGGCATGAAAACATTTTGAAATAAATATAAAAATGGCTGGATTCCCTTCCTTTTCATTACAGGTGCCATTGCCTATCCTATGAAATCCTCGAAACAGTTCATGTAGCGGTGCGTGACTGTCAGACGCGCTAGTGATCAATAAACGCTGTTTCTCAAAGGAATTCTGTACACACGATATGAAGCGGAGCGAAAGTGGACACTCTGGGTTTCTGGTGCATGTTTGAACAGACATTTACACATAATAATAATAATAATAATAATAATAATAATAATAATAATAATAATAACAACATCTAAACATGTCAATCTTGGTGGGTTTTCTTTTAAACACAACAAATTTTGTCTTAAATGAGCATCACAAGTTAGGAAAGCAGTCGAATGCTTTCATTATGGATCTTATTTTCACATCCCAATGTTGACAGGTATGGATTATTCACGATTAATTTTGCCCAGCACCATAAAAAAGCCATAATTTACATTATAAATGTATGTGTGTCTGTGTGTCTGTGTGTGCGTGAGTGTATGCAACATGCTACTTTGCATGGAATCCTGCAGAACCTTGATTTATGGTAAATTTGCCCATGATCATACTTTGAATGAGACATTGTTGGTGTTTTAGTTCTTCTAGTGCTCATTTCAGCAGCAAATGAAGCTAAATTTAAGCAAACTGTGTGCAAAAAATGTTGGTAGTTAGTCATGCTTTTCCACGGAGAAGCATTCTTGATTGTTTTTTAAAACTATTGCTTTAATAAACTGAATTAAAATGAGGCATTTACACTGTATGGCATTTAGTTCTGCTCTGGGTCAATTCAGAGGTTAAACTGGGAAACAGGAAGTTTCCTAAGGTCAAGTGTTCCTCTCCAAAATGGGACAAAATTAGGGCTGGGAAAGAGACAATTTGGATAGAAAGGTCACACGTCAGAATTTCAGACAAAGGCAAATTAGGAGAGACAGAAAGAACAACACGACATGATAAATACAACGTAAAAATAATAAATAAATAGTTTGCACGCACTGTTTGAAAGCTATTTAAGATGTAGTGCTGCAGGCGACTTCCCTTAATATGACCAGGACTAGATGATGTAAAGAAAAGAAAGACAGAACACTGAATAAGTAAAGTGATTATGTCAGTCCTTAAATTATTCATGGCTCTCGCTCTTTTTGCGGGGACAATATTTAGTAAGATTTCCCAGAACGGTAGATTTGCAAGAGTGCACCGATGTTACATAGCAGGAGCCTGTGCTGCATTATTTTGCATGAAATACTCATTTTGCGCCCTACTTATGAAAGTTTCAAAAGAAATCTGTTGACTGTTAGCAACTTTACAACTGCTTGTCTATACTAACTTTTAATAGATTATGTTAAAATAAAATAGATTATGAATATAGACATGTATAATTAATCATTAATAAGTTGTCTATTCTATGAATATAGTCTGTTTTTTTAAAACACACACTTCTTTTTTTATTGGCCAATTAGGAATTGATGAATTCCTATGCAAAACCCTTTAAGTACCATCTGTAATTTTAATGAAAATTTGCATTTTTTCTTTGACTCCTATGTTTATTTTTAGTTATTTTACTTTAGAGGCATCTTATTCATCACCATAAAAGTGAATGACTGAACCTACACACAAGAAAAACGCAAATTTAGAAGAAAATTTCAGGCGACACTTACTGTACTGTGTCATGTGATATATACATACCTCTAACATATATACCTCTAACATATACATATATATATATATATATATATATATATATATATATATATATATATATATATATATATATATATATATATATATATATATATATATATTTTTTTTTTTTTAATCGCCCGATAAGAGCACATTAACTGATAATGGCCCACCTCTAACATATATAAAAATTAGGGCTGGGAAAGAGACAATTTGGATAGAAAGGTCACACCACACTTATATATGGGTGATATTCTGCTCAAGCCTTAAAAAATGAGTGCAGGTGGTTTGAAAGTGGACAATGTATTGTAATTTACATTTGGCTTGCATTTCTAACCTTCCAGCCATGGTATATTGTATTAATCCGGGAAGCATTCATTATATGTCACACATAATTATGTGCAAATCTGAAACGCAATCTAATTGGGCCAGATGTTAAGCAGGAAAAAGCTACATCGCAAAAACAAACAGAAAGAGGATTAAAGATTCAGTACGCCCTTCTTTACTAGCCATATTTACATCTCCTGTGAGTTGATTGTATTTACAGATTTGCAGCTATAAGCTCTAATATATAAACTCTTGCTTGCTGTCCATCTGGATTTGTTCGAGAAAAGTCATCTATCGAATATTAATGTTTTTTTCCCCCACTGCTCTCAGTGTTTGTGTCTTTATGTGTCTCCTTCTGTTAACTCAAGCTGAAGTGGACGGGCGTTTGAAGGCCCTCGAGTGACCCTGTGCATAGACACGATTTGGGAATCCAAACTCCCCGCAGAGGCTTGTGACATTTGAAATCAAACGTCTGAGTTTCTAGCCCAACGCCTGTCTGATCTGCCTCTGTCTGACAGCCAGAGCACTGGCTCTTCTGGGAATCCATGAACTTTGTCATTACCTGATCTGCCTAATTACTGCCAGACCTTCCTATTTGGAAATATTTGGTTGGGTGAAATGTAGTAATTATTAATTTTTGGTGTTAATTCCTATGGTAACAATCAGTAATACAGTAATTAACATTAATTATTGAGCAATAATTGAACAGCTTTTATTCAACTTGATTACTGCAAATTTATAAATGAATTAATCACGATTAATCGCATCCAAAATAAAAGTTTGTTTTGACATTATTTAAGTGTGTGCACTATGTATATTTATTATGTATAAATAAATACATACAGGCATGCATATATTTAAAAATATATATATTTATATTTAAATTTAAATATCTATGTAGCAAAATTGTTTGTTTAGTTTTTTATAAATACATGTTTTGATACATACACATATATTTCTGTATGTCAAAACATACTTTTATTTTGGATGCGATCAATATTTTCCAACACTAACTTTGTTTTATATATTACGAACAAGCATATGTAGGTTTCCGTAGTGTAGTGGTTATCACATTCGCTTTACATGCAAAAGATCCCCTGTTCAGAAAAACTAAACAAAAACATGCATTTATTTTCCAGTACAGGGTTGCAGCTGGAAGGGCATCCGCTGTGTAAAACATACAGTATGCCGCATAAGTTGGCGGTTCATTCCGCTGTGGCAACCCCAGATGAATAAAGGGACTAAGCTGAAGGAAAATGAATGAATGAACAAACAAAGTATAAAGTAAACAATAGCATAGTTATAGTATATACCATCCATCCGTCCGTCCGTCCGTCCGTCCTTCTGTCCATCCATCCATCCATCCATCCATCCATCCATCCATCCATCCATCCATCCATCCATCCATCCATCCATCCATCCATCCATCCATCCATCCATCCATCCATCCATCTATCTATCTATCTATCTATCTATCTATCTATCTATCTATCTATCTATCTATCTATCTATCTATCTATCTATCTATCTATCTATCTTCTTTTTTACTAGTCTAATTCACCCTTAATCAGACTTACAATTTTTCTCAGTGGCTTTGGTGCATTTCTCACAGCACTCTTTACATTTGCGCAACAGTTAATTCATTTCTCAAAACAATTAGTACAAACTGCAAAACCTAGTGGATAACCGGCAAAAGCTTGTCACTTGCTCAAAAAAGAGAGCTCATTCCACAAAAGCAAGTATTCATGTCAATGAAAGTGTCCGTGTCATCAAAATGAAAAGTCCTGACACCATTGCTTATGAACAAGATAGTCAAATGGCTTTGTCCTGTTTTCATTATGACAGTTTACTCTGTAAATGTTTTCCAATGCAAAAAACTCAGATTTTGGTGACACGTCCTGAAAATGCTCAAGACAGCACTATATACTATTTGCACAGCCATTTGAAAACTACAGTAAAGTTAGACATCACTGCATTTAGTGAGCTATCTAAGTACAAGACACTGAATATGTATGTTTCACATTTTTACTGCATTTGCTCTTTACAATTCTAATTTATTCACAGCTTTGTGCAAAAGACTAAATACACACTTATTTACCACAAACATAAACTTCCTTTGAGTAGAGCTGTGCACAACTGTAAACAATATTGCAGTACATATTGGAACTGAACCTACAACATACACAGGTCTGTAAATCATTCATCAAATTGTTCAATTTAGAAGACATTTTCAGAAAAAAAAAGATTAAAATTTTAAAAATTAAATTTGCTTAACAGATTTTGACAACTAGTTCAACATTTTTGTATGTAATGACTCAAGTAATGAAATGAGGACTGTTAGTTTATGGAATGACTATTCAGCATTCACAAGTTTAGTTAATTTTGACTGACATGACATAAGCAAATGATAATGTTACAAACAGCAGAGAGTCGTATGAAAGCGATTGATGCATGTCCAAAAGCATTTGCAATTTGTTGGAAGGAATGAGAAACTGCTACTATAATGTGCACAAATAACTAATTGTTTTGAGAAATGCATTAACTGTTGTGCAAATATAAATAGTGTTGTGAGAAATGCAGCAAAGCCACTGAGAAAAACTGTAAATTGACAATGCTCTCCGTTCTAACCTAAGCAAGCTAAGAATGATGTTTGTGTGGACGGTGAAGCATCTGCATCTGCCTGTGGTGTTGACACTATGACAGACAGGCTCTCTGGCTAAACAGCTGATTGAATCTTCACCTCTCATCACAAACAATGCGCACTGTTAGATCAATGCCCGTTGACAGAAACGTGAGGGCTGAATCATTGATTTCTTTCAGAGGTTGAAGATCCATCTTGAAGTGTCTAAGATCAGTATAAATCTGTGGATCTTTCTAAAGGTGTTTCTTGGTGCAGGTACAGAGTGACTGAGGATGAGTTTATGATACTTTGCCTGAACGAAAACATGCCTTGACCAAACACAGATTACATAATAGATATATGTTATTCAAGTCTAAGTTATGGGGCGGCACGGTGGCTCAGTGGTAATCACTGTCAACTCACAGCAAGAAGGTTGCTGGTTCGAGCCCCGGGCTAGTTGGCATTTCTGTGTGGAGTTTGCATGTTCTCCCCGTGTTTGCATAGGTTTCTTCCGGGTGCTCTGGTTTCCCCCACAGTGCAAAGACATGCAGTATAAGTGAATTACTATAACTAAATTGGTTGTAGTGTATAAGTGTGTGTGAATGCAAGAGTGTATGGGTGTTGTCCAGTACTGGGTTGCGGCTAGAAGGGCATCCGCTATGTAAAACATATGCTGGAATAGTTGGTGGTTCATTCCGCTGTGGCGACCTCTGAAATAGATACTAAGCCGAAGGAAAATAAGTGAATGAAGTCTGTTATGCTCTCTTGCTAAATTTTTATATTAATAAATCGATTATATATTTTTTTATATTATGTTCCATTTTATCATTCTATTGGTACATCTGTTTGCATATAATAAGCCAGTCTGTCACAATCACCAGCAATCTAGGCTTGTAGATTGCTGGGAATCATTCACTTTCACTCAGGACTACAAGTCTGTCACCATATGGACTACAAATCCTGTCATTCACCACACACTCACACCTGTTCCGGTTTTCCACTGATTGCTTGTTCAGAACTGATTACATGGACGTTAAAAGCAGCAGACACGCACACACTAGTTGCTGAGTCTTGTTTAGCTGTATTGTGAACATTATGACGTGTTTGCCTTGCCGTGTTAGATCCTTGCCTTCTTTTATTGTTTATTCTTGTCTGCTGTCTGCCTTTTGACCATCCGCCTGTTTACTGACCACGAATCTGGATTTTCTATATACATCTGTTTGCTCCTGTGTTGATCGTTGCTTGCCTGATCATTCCAACATAGACTCATTCTGAAAATGTAGCCCTATATACATTTCTGGAGATCACGAATTATGTAGCCAGAAGTATGTATGGCTGCATTTCATTTGTTTAAATAAATGCTATGGGGCGGTATGAAGCCGTTACTTTTCGCTGTTACCAGCTAACAGCTTACCTCTGTATGGACGGCTTTCTGGCTGTTACCAGTTTGTCCAGTAGCTCGCCATGTATGTCGGTGGACTTGAGATGCAGAGAGGAGATGACCACGATGAGGGGGTTTAAGTCTGGTAAAGAATGGTTCCAGAAATTGGGTAATTTAAAAACAGAATCTAAAAAATAAAATAAACAAGAAAATAACAGGTCGAGGATGTGGTAAAACATGGTACAAATCAGATGAGGGTTTTTCTTTTACTGAATTGCTTTTTGAATTTGTCGGTTGGGTTTAGGGAAGTGGGTGGGCGGGTCAATCTGTGCTTTTTAAAATTCTACTGGTTGGGTTTAGGGAAGGGGAAGGGTGGGTCAGTCGATCGGTCAGTCAGTCAGTCATTTAGTCAGTCGACAGCGGCCTCTAGTGGATTTACAAGAGAACAGCAGGCTCGAATGGCAATCACAAAAGAAATTTGAGATCTCAAAAAGCGTACACAGTGGCCTCTCGAAAACAAAAACTGCAAAAAAAAAAAAACATACCTCCTGGCATGTATTTTGCGGTCTCCAGAAATGTACAGTATATAGAGCTACGTTTTCAAAATGAGCCTGGGTTGGATCATTCTCTATGTTGAATTAAACCTGCATTTGGATTCGCACCTCCATTGTCAGCATCCATCACATTACACAGTCAATCATTTTAACAACAACAAAAACAATGTTAAAGGGGTCAAAATACCATACTCTGTTCTCTTAAATGTCCACTTTTAATGTTATATTCTTTTTTGCTAAAAAATAAATAAATAAATAAATAAATAAATAAAAAAAATATATATATAAATTAAATAATTATTTAAAAATAAATAAATAAATAAATAACAGGCTATTTTCTTTCTGTTTGAAACCTCTTATCAGAACACACTGTTTAAACATGATTGGCTAACAGTTTTGCATATTGATTTCATTTTAATGCTTAAAAGCACATCTGTTATTGCACCAATGTAAATTTCTACATGTACACTGTAAAAAAAATCTGTAAATTCAGATTTTTTGGTATTTTGTGACTCGTGTTTTCATTATTACCCCCCCCCCCCCCCCCCCCCATTTTTTGAAGTGCATTATGGGACCTTGATTTTTATTCCAACAACTTTAAGCCTCAAACAGTTTGGAAAAGCGACTTTTATGAACATTTTTAATAGTTTAAAGTGATATATCGTCTGGGCTGGTGTTGTATATGACAGTACAAAAAGCTTCTAATAAACTGCCAGTACATTTTCTCTTATTTAACGGACTTATGTCTCTATATATCATTTCTTATTATTTCAAACTACTAAAATGTCAATAAAAGTCACTTTGTTAAATCGTAGAGTTGAATTTTTAACATACATTTTTTTTAACATCGACAGAGCAGAGATCAGGGTCCCATAATGCAGTTTTTACAACCGTAAATAAACGTAAAACACTTTAATTATTTCATTCATTCATTCATTCATTTTCCTTCAGCTTAGTCCCTTTATTCATCAGGGGTCGCCACAGCGGAATTAACCTCCATCTTATTCAGCATATGTTTTACGCAGCGAATGCCTTTCCAGCTGCAACCCATACTGGGAAACACCCATACACTATCACACGCACACACACATACACTACGGCCAATTTAGTTTATTCAATTCACCTATACCACATGTCTTTGAACAGAGCACCTAGAGGAAACCCACGTGAACACAGGGAGAGCATGCAAACTCCACACAGAAATGCCAACTAAACCAGCCAGAACTCAAATCATTGACCTTTTTACTGTGAGACGACAGTGCTGACCACTTAGCCACCATTACGCACACACTTTAATTAGTATATATTACAGTTTATGTCTACATCCTCAAAACATAGATGATTTTTAATCATACATAAATACTTCAGAGCATGTCTGCCGAGTATCTTTATAATTTAAATTCTGTGTAGACCTGCATTATTTCTCCTAATAACAACCTAACTCCATGAAGCACAAAGCATATTTATATTCCCTACTTAATCCACTCAAGACAGGTATAGGACAAGAAAACAGACTCTCTGATCCAATCGCCATGCACTAACTCTTTGGCCTCTCTCTCCCTCTGTTTTGTCTCCCATGATTCCACCTTCAGCCTCATGCATACACTGTCCATCTGACAATTATGCAAATGCCGGGCATAAGCATACACGGAGAACTGAGGAATCCATAATCAGGGCGATTTTATCTGACTGTGTGCAGAAATGACCAGGCAGGTGGTAATGATGATTAAGGCTGTGCTTCACTCAGTCCACACAACCCCGTGGTGGAACTTAATGGGGTGAAAAGCTTACTTTGGGCCCGAAACAAATTACGGGCCTGACAATCAATAGGGTTAGTGAATGAAACCTAATGGCCTCTGCCTCACTTCTTATAATAAAAGTGAAGAAATGCATCGATTTGCCCCCTCACAGGTGTTTTTTTTCCTCCTCTTATTGATTTCAATTAACAGAGCATTTACTGAAACTTGAAAGGGCAAAGCATGTTGTGTACATTCCGATATTGTGCTGCTCGAGAGACACTTTTAGCATCACAGCACTACAATGTCTAGTGAAAGTTGTGTTAGACATCTGCATATACACTCACCGGCCACTTAGGTATAACTGTCCAACTGCTTAACGCAAATTTCTAATCAGCCAATCACATGGCAGCAACTCAATGCATTTAGGGATGTAGACATGGTCAAGACGATCTGCTGCAGTTCAAACCGAGCATCAGAATGGGGAAGAAAGATGATTTAAGTGACTTTGAACACGGCATGATTGTTGGTGCCAGACGGGCTGGTCTGAGTATTTCAGAAACTGCTAATCTACTGGGATTTTCACGCACAACCATCTCTAGGGTTTACAGAGAATGGTCTGAAAAAGAGAAAATATCCTGTGAGTGGCAGTTCTCTGAGCGCAAATGCCTTGTTGATGCCAGAGGTCAAAGGAGAATGGCCAGACTGGTTCGAGCTGATAGAAAGGCAACAGTAACTCAAATAACCACTCGTTACAACCGAGGTATGCAGAAGAGCATCTCTGAACACACAACACGTCCAACCTTGAGGCAGATGGGCTACAGCAGCAGAAGATCACACCGGGTGCCACTTCTGTCAGCTAAGAACAGGAAACTGAGGCTACAATTTGCACAGGCTCACCAAAATTGGACAATAGAAGATTGTGAAAACGTTGCCTGAATGAGTCTCGATTTCTGCTGCGACATTCGAATGGTAGGGTTAGAATTTGGAGTCAACAACGTGAAAGCAGGGATCCTTCCTGCCTTATATTAACGGTTCAGGCTGCTGGTGGTGGTGTATTGGTGTGGGGGATATTTTCTTGGCACACTTTGGGCCCATTAGTACCAATTAAGCATCGTGTCAACGCCAGAGCCTACCTGAGTATTGCTGCTGACCATGTCTATTCCTTTATAAACACAGTGTACCCATCTTCTGATGGCTACTTCCAGCAGGATTACGCGCCATGTCATAAAGCGTAAATCATCTCAGACTGGTTTCTTAAACATAACAATGAGTTCACTGTACTCAAATGGCCTCCACACTCAGCAGAACTCAATCCAATAGAGCACCTTTGGGATGTGGTGGAACGGGAGATTCGCATCATGAATGTGCAGCTGACAAATCAGCAGCAACTGCGTGATGCTATCATGTTAATATGGACCAAAAACTCTGAAGAATATTTCTTGTACCTTGTTGAATCTATGCCCCAATGGATTAAGGCAGTTCTGAAGGAAAAATGTGATCCAACACGGTACTAGTAAGGTGTACCTAATAAAGTGGCCGGTTAGCGTATTTGATGCCTTCACCAGGCTTCCCGCTCCCCATGCATGCATGCATCATGTCATTTATCATTAAACTGTTCAGCCTGAGGGGGAAAAAAAACATACCCCATGTGACAACCGGAGACATTTTGATGTTGACATGATCGTTGCAAAATGAAGCTAAATAAACGGACAGTCTCCGAAACGAGAAGCGACTGTGATTCCCCCTCAAACTCAGTCCACTAAAAACAGTGACACTGAGTGACACATTACGGAGTGTTTAGAATCTATTTAAAAAAGCATTAGAGCAAGATTCATATTTCTATATGACAGCCAAGGAAGAGCGAGAGAAAGTGAGAGGAAAACAAATTTGCTGCCGAGCTGTTAGCGCACTTTAAATGTAATTTTCCTTATTTGCAAACGCAATGGCTCATGCCGTACTTTCAGCGCACATTACTGCTTCCTCTTCCCATTGTCTTAATAATGGTTTCTGGACAATTTATGTGAGCCTCCCCAGATAGTTTTTCCATTTCTCTCTCCAGAATGTTTCATTGCCCCTATTGTATGACTCCTTTTTAAAATTCTGCTTTTTCCGTCTGCAATATAATTTCAAGGATTTAGACAGAATGGTTTGCTTGGCAGCGCCAGCAGCCACAACAATAACCTCCTTCTGTGCCAGGCTCTGGGCGACTACAGATAATAGCACCCGATTTCCAAAAACAATGTCTGAGTAGACAACCTGGCACGATAGACCACAACAACTGCTCCAAACTCCACTGAAAACTCTTAATCGGAGAGAGGTAATTACACTCTGCAAATCGCAACGGGGTTAAAGTCAGAGCGGAAATACACACTGCAAGTGCAAATTCCGCTGATTGTCCCAAGATAGGAGCGGGGTCATCCTGTTCAGGTCCTGTAGATAGCACAGGCATTAAAGGCTTCCCTGCTGTGACCTAACTGCTGAGAAGGACATCTCACTGGCCTACTAAACCACTAAAGGCTCAGTGTGAGACTTCACTCTCTTTTTACCTTTAGGGCAAGGTAAACCAGAGCAGTGTGCTCTGCAAAATATCCCGCTTGTACATGGAATAATTAGTTTCATTATCGATATACAAACTTATGCATATATTTGACCTTTTAAATGTGTTCTCCTGTCAATAATGCATGATTTCTACATCCCAGAGACCATTAACAAGATGCAGGAAACGTTTATTCATTCATTCATTTTTTTTTTATAGCTTAGTCCCTTTATTCATCAGTGGTCTGAATGAGCCGCCAACTTATCCAGCATGTTTTACACAGCGGATGCCCTTCCAGCTGCAACCCAGTACTGGGAAACACCCATATACACTCATTCACACACATACCCTACGGCCAATTTATTCAATTCACCTTTCAAGAGTTCACACTTAGATGATGCTCAACTATGATAGCAGGTTTGGCATGCTGTCCCGGGAGAGAAACCTATGCTCGGAGATAGATGAGCCCAAGGTTCCCGTCTGGTCAATGAGTGTTGGAGGGATACGAGATCAGGTGTTTCTCGAGTGCCCCCGTTTGTACTTTGGCTAATATGGTGGTTCTGATTAATTAAGTTTAAGTGCTTGTTACTGTATCACGATTCACTTATGTACATGTTTTTAGACTGTGGGAGGAAACCGGAGGACCCGAGGAAAACCCATGCAAACACGTGGAGAACATGCAAACTCCGCGCAGGGAGTGCCGACTGGCTCGATTAGAACTTGAACCTGTGGCCCTCTTATAATGTAGCTACTGAGTCACCGTGTTGCCCGATCATGAAAAGAGGAGGAGGGAGAAGGGAAGGATGGGTGGGGGGATATTTATAGTAGTTTTAGAATGATCAGATAGGCTAGCTAATGATTAGCGATGAGGATCAGCTGTAGTCAATCATATCATATCACGTGCTCCTCCGAAATTAGTTTGTGAAACTTCACATAGCGCATGCGTTTGGACTGTGGGGGAAACCGGAGCACTTGGAGGAAACCCACACCAACACAGGGAGAACATGCAAACTCCACACAGAAATGCCAACTGGCCCAGCCGGGACTCGAACCAGCGACCTTCTTGCTGTGAGACGGCAGTGTCCACCACTGAGCCACCGTGTCGCCGGAAACATTTATTGCTTATTTAAATACAGTATATATCTTTCTGATATGTATAGGTGTGTGTGCATCTTGTATTTCTCTCAGTGTGGGAACCAAATGTCCCCACAAGTAGAACAATACCAGTAAATGTTGACCTTGTGGGGACATTTTTGGTTTCAATGAGGATAACAGCTCATAAATCACACAGAATAAAGTATTTATAAAACGTAAAAATGCTAATTGTTTATTTTGAGGGTTGGGTTTAGGAATATGGTTGGTGTAGGGGGATAGAATATACAGTTTTTACAGTATAAAAATCCTTATGTCTATGGGAAGTCTCTATAAAGATAGCTGTACAAGTGTGTGTGTGTGTGTGTGTGTGTGTGTGTGTGTGTGTGTGTGTGTGTGTGTGTGTGTGTGTGTGTGTATACCTACACCCCAAGGCAATTTTTTTCACATCCTTGCTTATCAGTTGGGAATAGACATACTAATGTATTAAGACAGTGAGTGTGTTTACATGTTTTCATGCATTTTCTTCAACGGGTCTTATTCAAGTTGACAATACATGTGAATGTTAAAATGTGTTAACTTGTTTTCCTTTATCAGAGTGAGGTCATAAACGGCTTAAGCATGGACCTATGGACCTATATATTTGCTTATTACTCCAAATTCGCTAGGCATGTAAACACCTTAAACAGCATTCTTGCGGCTTACTGAACTGCAGATGTCTGGCTATGTGACAGGAAAACGTCCCTAACAGCAGATTTGAACAGGAGATATATTCCAAACTATATTTCTTGACCCAAGAAATTGTAAAAGAGCCTCATCTCATGCAGACATGACAAGGGGTACAGTCCAAGAAACTTCAAATATGACAGAAATGTGTGCAAGGTTTCTACAAATATGAACTAAATATGCTAAATTGCATGTTGAATTTGAATTGCTTATTGCATTAACATGATAACGCATTCATATTGTAGGCTCATCTACTTTCTTGAATATATATCATCAATAAGGTTTATACCAGGGGTGTCCAAACTCGGTCCTGGAGGGCCCATGTCCTGTGTAGTTTAGCTCCAACTTCCTTCAACACGCCTCCCTGGAAATTTCTAGTATATCTAGAAAGAGCTGGATTAGCTGGTTCAGGTGTGTTTGATTGACGTTGGAACTAAAATATGCAGGACACCGGCCCTCCAGGACCGAGTTTGGACACCCCTGGTTTATACAATATAACTATGTTTATACATTAGGCCATGGTTTTAATTTTAGAATAAGATTTGTGAACATGTGAAAAGAAAGAGTAGTCTCAGTAGTGGATGTTGCAATCTCCGAATATCAACTAAGTTAAAAGATTTGCATAGATTTATTTAAAGGAGCGGAACCATTGTTGTCTGGATTTAAGCATCAAGATAACAATAAAAAATTGCTACCGACTATTAAATTTGTAGAGCTGGGATCAGGAAGAAAATCAAAAATATTTCTGAAAACCTTTTGATCATCAAAATTTAGACCATATATATTAATTTATTTTCTTTTCAGCTTAGTCCCTTTATTAATCCGGGGTCGCCACAGAGGAATGAACCGCCAACTTATTCAGCACATGTTTTACGCAGCGGATGCCCTTCCAGCTGCAACCCATCTCTGGGAAACATCCATTCACACTCATTCACAATCATAAACTACAAACAATTAAGCTTACCCAATTCACCTGTACCGCATGTCTTTGGACTATTGGACCCACGCAAACGCAGGGAGAACATGCAAACTCCACAAAGAAACACCAACTGACCCAGCTGAGGCTCAAACCAGCGACCTTCTTGCTGTGAGGCGACAGCACTACCTACTGCACCACTACGTCGCCCTAGACCATGGGTGACCAACCCTGTTCCTAGCGATCAACCTTCCTGCAGATTTCAGCTCCTACCCTGATCAAACACACCTGAACCAATTAATTAGAACCTGAGGAGCACTTGATAATTACAGGCAGGTGTGTTTGATATGGGCTGCAACTGAAAACTGCAGGAAGGTCGATCTCCAGGAATAGGGTTGAGCATCCCTGCCCTAGACCATATACGTACAGTATATTTAAACGTAATTGGGAATACAATTATATGATCAGATACTAAAATATACCCCTGCTGAAAAAAACAGTATATGCTGGTAAGGTATGTTTTGATGCTGGTATGCTGGTCTTGCTGGTTTCAATGCTGGTCTTGCTGGTTTCAATGCTGGTTTTGCTGGTCTCGATGCTGGTTTTGCTGGTCTCGATGCTGGTCTTGCTGGTTTCAGTGCTGTTCTCAATGCTGGTCTTGCTGGCCTGAGTGCTGGTTCAGACCAGCATTGAGACCAGCAGGACCAGCATTGAGACCAGCAAGACCAGCATTAAAACCAGTAAGACCAGCATCAAGACCAGCAAAACCACCATTGAAACCAGAAAGACCAGCATCAAAACATGCCTTACCAGCATATGCTGGTTTTTTCAGCAGGGACTATATCTTAGTGTACATATCATATATATAATATAATATATCAGAGTTAAAGGTAGACAAATTAAAGGAGACAGATTTTCGAAATTAGATGGCAGCACCCCTGGCTTTTTGAGGCTTGGTTATGCCACCAAGCCGATAGTTGGCCGTTGAGCTTCCATGGGCAGTCGGAGAGCATCGGTCGGGCTAATTGATTTGGTGTTTTCCACACGCCGTCTCTCTTCAAGGTAATCCAGTAAAACCGGATTGAGTTTGCCCAATTTATCTTGTAGAATCGCTCTGGGGTGCGTTTCCCAAAAGACATAACTTGCGGCTGAAATATCATAGTACGATGCCTCGTTTGGGAAAAGAATGATGAAGTGACGTGTTTCCCCAAAACCGTAGTTTCTCTGTCGTAAATCCGTCGTTTGAACCACGTTAGTTATAATGTAAAATGCCCATAATGATGCTTTAAATGGGTATGGTAACAAATTCTCTAGAGAAGAACCCCATCATTTTTTTGTGCAAATTACATTTTTGTGCAAATTACATTGTTTTACACGCACACGCCAATATTAGTTTTGGTAAAAACATGCACTCGTTTTCCATATTAATTAAAATATATGTAAATAGCACATACAGCATAGAGCCTATGTTTCCTTTACAAATATTATTGAGAATATTCCAAAGTGCACTACGAAGGCAACGCAATTGTCAACATGAAGATTGCTAAAACTGAACTGTAAAAATACTTTGAAAGCAAATTACACCTAAGAATGATGACTTTAATGTTTTTTTTTAATCATTCCAAGCTTACATGTTAGAATGTTCTAAACGAATAGGGCATAGGGGGGATAAATGGGAATAGAACACAGCCAGGAACTATGTTTCCAACTACAGCTCCAGAGGTGTAGTTGCAAGCATACAAGTTTGCGACGCAGTTTGCGAATGTTCGTTGGAACGATGGATTTGGGAAATGCCAAATCAACAAACTATGTTTGTAACAACGAAACTTGCAACCTTAGTTAGCTAACGATGGTTATCGGAAACACACCCCTGATTGGTTATTCAGCAATGAATCAGAGCGCAAGATCAAAAACTGAAGATAAAATATTTGCACGAGCGAATCTCTCAGTGGTCAGTGACAATTACTATGACAATGGTGCAAATTCCTACTTTGTTTACAATTTTATTTTGTGGTTCTGGCTTCCCTTTGTGAATGAAAAACAGATTACTGCCCCCCGCAGGTGTGGTAAAAAATGTCCTCTCAAACAGGCTAATGCTCTCTTTTTTTAGTCGGCTGCCTTCTGTTTGGTGTGTTCATGTGCAGCTTTTTGGTCCAGATGGAACCAGATGCGAGCCGACAACATTGGATTTTTGTCAGCACAAGTCGTTTGCTGTCAAATTGGTGTGGGTCTCTTGTACATTAAGCTATGCTTTTAGTGATAAAATAACCTGATGGCTTCTGTGCTTGTCCACGTGTATTTGTGTTTGAAAGATGATCTAAACATTTATGCCTTGAAACAAATGGAAAGCTGACAGGTAAGTACTGCAGCTCTACTAATGTTTTGCCCTCCAGGTTTCCACACCAGTCAAGTGACTGGAAACTATGAATAGTTATAGTATGAATTCTAATACTCTTTAGATGATTTTCTTTATCATTATAGCTATTGTCCTCACTGTGAGGACTTAAACAATAAGCTTGCTAGATGAGACAGCTAGTGGCAACTGTATGCTTTTTTAAACACAGATGTGTTATTTTCACAACAGGTCTGATACCTCTAAGGCCAGTCTGTGTGCTTAAAGTCGCTCTCTGTTGTGCTTTGACACTGGGAATTGTGGCTTGTCAGAAAATCATTCCCTCTTAGATCTCTACGTTAATGTTTAATATGAGGGTTCCCACTGGGCTTGGATGTGTCATGACATGATTTAGACTTAAAGTTGTTGTTTTCAACAACCATTACTATTGTCTGGCCCTGAGTCTGGTTAAAGAAACTGAAAATCCCGAGTTCACCGAGTTCATGAGTCATATTTGTGAATGAATCATTTGATACCGAAAGAGTCATATCCTTTCAGTGGATACATTTTTCAAAAACAATACAACATATGTAAATAAATTAACAACAACAACAACAACAACAACAACAACAACAACAACAACAAAATGTAACTTTCCGCTTAGTACAATTCAATATTAGAGAAACTAACTAGCAAGTTAACCCTTTAACAGGTATTGTGGTTGACCGTTTATGCATAGGTTATCTTTAAAACAAAAAATTGAAAATATGCCTAGAAAATACTAGTGGTCAGGACAGCCTGATCTCACGAGCAAACGTAACAACAGTGTACTGTATTTTACGTTTTGTCAGTTTAGTGGCTAATTCGTACAAATTTGTATGAGTTCAGTCGCACAAAAATGTACAATTTTTAAACGAGCCATGGCACCAAACCCCACCCCGTCTTTGGGAGATGAGCAAATCATACTAAATTGTATGAATGAGATTGTACAATTTCATATGAATTAGCCACTAAATAAAAAGAATTACGAATTGCCGTGAGATAGGGTTGGTCAGAAACAAAAGATATGATCTAAAACAAAACATATAATGTAATAAAATAAATAAATAAATAAATAAAGAAATTAATTAATTAATTAATTAAAATAAAATAAATAAAATAAAATAAAATAAAATAAAATAAAATAAAATAAAATAAAATAAAATAAAATTAAATTAAATTAAATTAAATTAAATTAAAATAAAATTGAATTAAATTAAATAAATTTAATTAAAAATAAATGCATTTAAAAACATTAATTAATTAAACAAAAAAATGCATTTAAATAAAACAAAAAGAAAAAAGAAAAGAAAAGAAAAGAAAAGAAAAGCTTGTAATCTAAGTGCTTCTTTGCTACTTTTGTTAATCATTATCATGTTTTTATCATTACTAATCTATTTTATTTTATTAGTTGGAATCAAAGTCAGGTTCAGATAACCAAGCTTGTACATAGCTTTCCACAAAGGAAAATCAGAACTTTTGACATCCACAAACAAAATTGTAATTATCAATTAAAAATAAAACAGTAATTCTCCCTCACCACTGAGGGATTCGCTCGTGCAAATATATCTGATAATCTAACAATCCAAATCTTCAGTTTTTGATCTTGCACTCTGATTCATTGCTGAATAACCAATCAGAGCAATTCTAAAAAATAAATTGGGCAAATTCAATCCGATGTTATGGTATACCATAATCATCAGGTGTTGGTGTCACTAATTGTAGATCTCATAATAAGACAAAGCCATTGTAAAGCAATTGTAAACATCATTAATAATCTATTTCATGTTACTAGTTGGAATCAAAGTCAGGTTCAGATCAACCAAGCATGCATGAATTTGTACCAGTTTTCACCTACATGTTAGAAGGTGTTTTTAACTACATAATAACCCTTATAACGATGCACAACAGAAACAAAACACTTCGGAAGCAAAATAATCCTCCATTTATCAGAATTTACATTTGGCTCCATTGTAACGATTTCCTCATTTGGAGTGTGATCAAAGATTGTGTATGTGGACTCGTTTGTGGAAATCTGCAATTATAAATATACAATTTCAACCCCAACCGAATGATGGCTTTTTGGTAATTTTGCTGAATGAGATTTAAAGATCAAGTCAGTAAAATAATTTGATCTTTCCATCGCTAATAACCACTGAGACTGGATCATTGATTTTACATTTGCATTTAGCAAACACTTTTATCCTCATTTCACAAATGAGGAACATCTTAAGTGGTTTATCACAAGAACCACAAGAAATGCAGTTCATAACTCTGAATATTTTGAAGTATTTGTGAAATAAACAGTGAATCAGTTTGATTTGTGAACGTGTCGTTCAGTGGTCTGATTCCTAAAAGTATCATTGGCGAACTATTGTCGCAGTTTCTGTTAACAACACAGTTCATTGATTTAATGCTTCCTGAATCCATAATTCCAATGAATATTCACAAATAGCCTTGCAATTTTGTGTGGTTGGAATCGCATTTATTGACCTCTGGATAGATTCGTCAAGATATGATATTTGCACTTAGATCACACAAGTGAGAATAATAAACACACTATCAGTATAATAAGTTGCACTATTATCAGTACAGTACATTCAGTGCCTTTCATTCTATTTACAGTTGAAGTCAGAATTATTAGCCCACCTTTGAATTTTATTTTCATTTTTAAATATTTCCCAAATGATGTTTAAAAAAGCAAGAAAATTTTCACAGTATGTCTGACAATATTAGTCTACAGAACAAACCATCGTTATGCAATAACTTGCCTAATAACCCTAACCTGCCTTAGCCTAATTAACCTAGTTAAGCTATTAAATGTCACTTTAAGCTGTATAGAAGTGTCTTGAAAAATATCTAGTCAAATATTATTAACTGTCATCATGGCAAAGATAAAATAAATCAGTTATTAGAAATTACTTAATAAAACTATTATGTTTAGAAATGTGTTGAAAAAATCTGCTCTTCGTTAAACAGAAATTGGGGGAAAAAATAAACAGGGGGGCTAATAATTCAGGGGAGCTAATAATTCTGACTTCAACTGTACCTTTTATGACTGGTTTTGTGGTGCAGGATCACATATGTTGGTGATTTGTGAACTGAAACACATTCTAGCTGCATTGTTTCTGCTGAAGTAAGACATTTGTGGTGGCTTAAAATCAGGGGCTCCCAAACTTTTCAGCCCGCGACCCCCAAAATAACAATACCAGTGACTCGCGACCCCTAATATCCTCTGGGGTGGTTATAACTACACTGTAAAACCTAACAGTCAACTTTATCAAATGAAATGAGTGTAGTTAACTCAAATTTGACTGAAAGTTAATTCTACTCATTTGAAGAGTTTTGAACTCAGTGTTGAAGGTAACGAGTTAGTTAAATACCTCATTACTTCAACCTAAATGGAGTAAGTTCACAGTACTTATATAGATTAGTTTTTTAACTCAAATAGTCAATAGAAATCGGTTTCCTCAAATGGTGTGAGTTGCCTTAACTTTTTACAGTTAGTTCTCTTCATTTTATTGGGTTTTACTGTGCTCAAATTGCTTCGTTTACTCAAATGGATTAAGTTCGCAGTACTCATTAGGATAAGTTATTGAGCTTGAATGGTTTATTGCAATCGGTTTCCTCAAATGGTTTGAGTTACCGTAACTTTTTGAGTTTTACAGTGTATATAAACCTTGCACACAATGCCGCACACATACCAATAGGCCCAAGTCAATTCATCATTCAATTTTGAAAAATACCTTTCGGAGACCATCATCCATGTTCAGTTGTGGCCTGTATTTATTTTTGATGTATATAAGTGCTGTAAAGGTGTCAGAAAGTTTACCCTGGTGCCATAAAATCAATCCACTGTGTCTTTATTATAACGTAATCACCCCAGGAGGTCGCAAAAAGGCTAATGGCTTTTCATTTGCATGTTGATTTTTAATGTAACTATTAATTACTATTTTTTTCCTTCTGTATAGGTTATAGATAAAATATGGTAATTGTAATCGTTTAATAAAATGAATTTGATTTTTGGAAATCACCAAGCGACCCCCCATTTTGGGAACCACTGGCTTAAATAACACACATCTCACAGTGCATATTAGTGCAAAATGAGAAACAAATGACAAAGTCAGATCAAAATTAGACAATTGTTCAAATAAATAGAAGTATTTCGCTCCAATTTTGGCACGTTTGCTGTTCACTTCCTACACAGAACAGAATGAAATTATCCTTTAGATCAATTTGAAGACTTAACATCATCAACCCCTGTAATCACATCAATGCTGACCTGTATATGCCCCCTATATAAGAGCTTCATCTTGGATGAAAGAACGCATCCTTGCCCTTGTAAGTGCAGCAAGCACCTTGTCTTGTTGGGCACAAATTGGGCTCTGATGCGACCTGTTTTAGGTTGTAGGTATTCTCTGCTGCCACAACCTTTTGACCCGGCCTTTTGCAGCGATGATGGCTGCCGATGACTCGTGCTGAATCCAAATCAGCCCGTGCTGACAGGGTCTTCAGGGGCTCCGTATAGAGTTTAAAACAAGAGCGGCCCAGTTTATAGCATTAGTCCCTCTAAAAGCAATTAGTGTGATTGATCTGGGGAGAGTGCATTTGAAGAGGAGGAGAACTGCAGACACAGTGCACCGAGAAGAGCTAATTATTTCTAAATTATGGACAGAGTCAGCATGGATGAATTGAATGGCACTCTTGTGGAAAAAAAAGAACCTTGAAATTTACACCTCGGCTGACCCTGCAATGACCCTGATATGTTTACTTTTATTGAAAAGAAGTTTCGAGGCAGGCAGAGACGTGGAGCTTGGCAGGTAATTGCTGGTGGTAATCAGGGATGCGTAAAAGAAGGGAGGTGAACTTTGGCATTTCAACTACGCCAGTCGAGTTCAACAGTCAAACACTCGGTGACCACGAGGACTGAGTCAAACTAATTACTTCAGCATGCTCGCGCTTGCAGAGAAATGAACATGCGCACACTGAACACACTCGTACACATTTGACTCCTTAATTAGCATGCTTCAGCGAGCCAGAGTTACATATAAGCATTGTGGAATAATATGTATTCTAGTAAACAGTGAATCACACTACATTAGCTAATTAAATAGTTGTGTTTTTCTCAATAGGCCTACTGGTGAAGGTTATACTGTTTTACTTTTTTAAGGATATTTAAATACAATACTTGGATTCTAGAAAATAGCTTTTGCCATATCTAGAATTATAAAATAACACACATGCACATTTAAAAGCACACACAGCTATCTTTATGGGGACTTTATATAGACGTTATTGTTTTTATTCTGTTTATTTACAAGGAATAAAAAAAAAACTTTCAATGTACACTACCTGACAAAAGTCTTGTCGCCTATCCAAGTTTTAGGAACAACAAATAATAACTTGACTTACAGTTGATCATTTGGTATCAGAAGTGGCTTATATGAAAGGCAAAGGCCTCTAGATTGTGCTTCTTTTACCAAAATAAAATATGATCATGCCTTTATTTTTAATTATTTAATTAGGACAGTAAGGTCTGACTTTGCTTAGACACAAGTCACTTAACAGAAATAATATACAGTATAGAATATAAAGTCATGGTGCAGTGGAAAAATAATTAATATTGTGTGTGACTCCCATGAGCTTGGAGGACTGCATCCATACATCTCTGCAATGACTCAAATAACTTATTAATAAAGTCATCTGCAATAGCAAAGAAAGCGTTCCTGCAGGACTCCCAGAGTTCATCAAGATTCTTTGGATTCATCTTCATTGCCGCCTCCTTCATCTTACCTCAGACATCCTCAATAAAGTTCATGAGTGGTGACTGGGCTGGCCAATCCTGAAGCACCTTGACCTTCTTTGCTTTCAGGAACTTTAAAGTGGAGGATGAAGGATGATAAGAATTTGCTCTCTACTGTGGTTTGTAATGTAATGGGCAGCACAAATGTCTTGATACCTCAGGCTATTGATGTTGCCATCCACTCTGCAGATCTCTTGCACATTTTTATACTGAGTGTAATCCCAAACCATGATCTTTCCTTCACCTTGACTGATTTCTGTGAGAATCTTGGGTCCACACGGGTTCCAATAGGTCTTCTGCAGTATTTGTGATGATTGGGATGCAATCATCACAATGGTTTTTTATTTGTTTGCTCTTACAACTAAGATTAACGACAAGACTTTTGTCAGGTAGTGTAAACTACACACACATTTTTTAATGAAACAGTTACAAAACAAAACTTTTCAAAACTAAACTAAATAAACTAAATAACTAAATTTAAACTGAATTACACAAAAAAATGAAATAAAATAAAATGAAATAAAATGAAATGAAATGAAATGAAATGAAATGAAATGAAATGAAATGAAATAAAATAAAATAAAATAAAATAAAATAAAATAAAATGAAAATCTCAAATTTTGAATGTTTGGGTGAAGAAATTTTTTATTTGTATTATTTACATTAAATATAAAAATACAATAAAGCATATTAAAGTATTGAACCTGTTTTTTTTTATTTTTTATTTATTTTTATATTTATGTATTTACTTTTTCTGACATTGGGCAACTATGGATTAATAAAAAGACACACTAAATAGAAGCCTTTGCCTGTAATATTAAAAAAGTAAATACATTTTTAAATGAAATGAAATAAAATGAAATAAAATTTAACTAAATCAAAAATATTGAACCTGACTTTAACCTGTTTTATTAATTCATTTGTTTATTTATTTACATACACTGTATTGTATGACTAATTATATATTTGTATTTTTATACAAAACTATGCTATTTATAGCTCATCATCCCATCAATAAACATAATCAATACAATTATTATGCAATGGTGAACTAATTCCCAAGTCTTTGAATTTTTTTTTTTATTAAATTCATTACCCACATAAAATCTATTCATGAAATGTATCACAATACATACGAGAATATATGCATCTACACTTAATGGCGTTTATGTAGTAGAAAAATCTGGAGAATAAACTCATTGGTTTGTGCCTCTTAAATGCAAACATCTAAATGTGTGAAAGTGAAAACGATCTATTATAAAGCCTTCCCAAAAGCTGACAATGCACAATTACTCAAAAGCACCAGTGTAGTAGTCTGGCTGACTCTCTTTCTTTAGTATGTCTATCATATTAGTAAATGTCAGTTTTAAAAGCAGCAAACCCAACAGTTATATCTCCACTAAACCACAGACCAGAGTGCTGTTTTTTTTACGCTGTTACCTAATTACCTAATCAAAATATTGTATGTGTTGAATGTGAAGTTTTCAGTCTAGCTTCGGCAAGACGACGCCTGAAGGCCTGGGGAATTATGGGTAATATGCAGCGCTGAGACAATTTCATTACTGCAGTTCTCTCATCCATAACAGTGGTGGAATAAATGGATCAGACAGATGAACACTGTGATCTTCACTGTCAACTACAGCTAGGCTGCCTTGACAAATTATATGTGTTCCTGATGCATGTTTCACACTTTAAATGTTTGGAAAACATCACATGACTGGAACGCCGGAACATCATGATGTTCTGAACAACTCAACCAGAACCAAAACAAGTAATTGGCCAAAAACATGATTTTGTAATGGAAATGCTTATCTCTTTACATTTTGCTCTGGGAAAAGTGCCTGGAGATGCTTCTAAAGCATGTTTTTACTGAAAGTATGCATGAGACAAATATTTGATCAGCTATTTTTTTGTCAGTGTATACAAAAAAATAAGTTTGATAATATTTAAGCTAATGTTAAATGTTATGTTTTTACTGGAAAAGGTGTAAATCATGTTCTTTCATTTCCTGATAGAAAGTGTAATGTACAATGAGTGCTGCTAAAAAAATGTATAATAATAATAATAATAATAATAATAATAATAATAATAATAATAATAATAATAATAATAATAATAATAATAATAATAAATATTATTATTATTATTATTATTATTATATTCTTATCTGTATTGATTATAAAACATACCTGTCAACATTGGGATGTGAAAATAAAGGATGCATATGAGATGCAATGGCAATCTTCCTTCTGTGTTCACACAGCGCAGCATTCCAGCAAATTACCAGTAATGTCACAAATTCTCTTTCTGGAAAATAGCCGGAATGAATTTACCTGTATTTTTAAAAAGGACCCGTTCACACCATTCAGACCATTCGGGAAAATTGCCGGTAATTTTCTGGAAATGCCTGTATGTGTGAAAGAGGCTAATGATCACCTCAGGTACAGATTGAGTCCTTTATTCAGTGTTAAATGCTACCAATGTGAATTTAAAGCAAATTATTATATAACATAACATATTATATAACATATATATATATATATATATATATATATATATATATATATATATATATATATATATATATATATATATATATATATATATATATATATATAGTTAAAGTCAGAGTTATTAGCCGCCTTTTGAATTTTTTTTTTCTTCTTTTTTAAATATTTTCCAAAATGATGTTTAACTTAGCAAGGACATTTTCACAGTACGTTTGATAATATTTTTTTCTTCTCGAAAAAGTCTTATTTGTTTTATTTTGGCTAGAATAAAAGCAGTTTTTAACTTTTTAAACACCATTTTAAGGACAAAATTATTAGCCCCTTTAAGCTAGTTTTTTTTCGATAATATACAGAACAAACCATCATTATACTGTACAATAACTTGCCTAATTACCCTAACCTGCCTAGTTAACCTAATTAACATAGTTAAGCCTTTAAATGTCACTTCAAGCTGTGTAGAAGAGTCTTGAAAAACATTTAGTTAAATATTATTTGCTGTCATCATGGCAAAAATAAAATAAATAAATAAATTATTAGAAATGAGTTATTAAAACTATTATGATTAGAAATGTGCTGAAAAAATCTGCTCTCTGTTAAACAGAAATTGGGGAAAAAATAAACAAGCGGTCTAATAATTCAGGGGGGCTAATAATTCTGACTTCAACCTTATATATATATATATATATATATAATTTATTGATTTATTTTTATTAAAACAACTAGCAAACGGTTTGAAAATGAAAGTCATAACATTCTCAGGCTATGTACTTTTAATATTTAATATTAAGTATGTTTAATGTGTATCAATTAGATCAGAGATGCCCAAAGTAGGGCCCATGGTAACCTTTGATTTGTCCCAACATCCCATTTGAAAAGAGAGAGAGAATGTTGGGAAGGTGGTTGGGGCGAATGCCTTTGACAGAGATCATCATTTCGGTTTTAACATAACCCTTTGTTTCTTTGTTTAATTGCTGAGCTACAAAAAACAACAACTGAAATTAAATGTTTCAATTAAATGTTGTAAATGAATCAGACTTTTAAAATGTAAAAACTGTCACTTGACAAAAAGCAATGCACAAGACAAAAAGTGTACACAGCAGCCTCTGATGGATTCGAAAAAATAAAAACTGCAAAACAAACGTAGCTCCTGGGACATATTTTATTCTCCATAAATGTATATAGTGGTACGTTTTCAGTTGACATTTTTTTGTTTTTTTGTTCCTGGTTTGCTGATTCTGCACTACAACTCATTGCTGTGTCTTTGGACGGGTTAATCTTACTGTAGTTGTCTAAACGTCCCATGGAGGAATCTCACCCGCATCGCACCACCTTCCCTCTCCCTTACAGGTTTCTCTATTCTAGACGCATCAATACCGAAAGCAATGAGACATGAAGGAATGACTGTCTGTTTGGGCAGCCGCACAGCTGACTGAGAAGACCATATGTCTTGTTTAAAACACTGTGCTCAGTGGCTTCTGAGTTAATCGAAGGTGCTGCCCTTCACTTCCTCTTCTGTCAACAAGTACGAGTGTGTGGCCAAGTTGATAGTTACAGATAAATCAGCCTGAAACATTTACAAGTTCTAGTCATTTCCGTGAGCTGCACACTGAACCACAACAGCCACTGGAACCAGGTGTTGTTTAATATGCCTGTAATATGTGTGGTCAAATTAAAGCATTAATGCGCATGATTTAATTTTAGATGGCATTATTACTGCTCCATTCTGCTAAATTGATGTTCTAAAAAAATCTGGAAAAAACTAATTGGATTTTAATTTAATTTAAGGGAAAGACAGCACAAGCGCACTTTCAAACTGTTCACCAAAGTTTGTAAATCAAAGGTGAAACAGTGAATAAAGGGAATTAATAAAATGAAGATGTGTTTTGTGCAGCTGGTTACTGTTTTCTTTGTGGTTTTTTTAGTTCACATTTTATGCAATTTTATTTAAATAAATAAATAAAGACAACCATATAGGAGGCAAAGATAAGACCAAATATCATTTTTATATATTTTATTTTCTGTGCAAATTTTTGTTACTTCATTTGACTACATATTATAATTATTATTGTTATTATTATTATTATTAGTAGTAGTATTATTATTATTGTTTATTTTGTTATTATTATTATTATTATTATTAGTTTATTATTATTATTATTATTATTATTATTATTATTATTATTATTATTATTATTATTATTATTATTATTATTATTATTATTTATTTTGTTATTGTTATTAGTATTATTATTATTTTGTTGTTGTTGTTGTTATTATTATTATTATTATTATTATTATTATTATTATTATTATTATTATTAATATTATTATTGATTGGTAGTAGTAGTTGTAGTAGTAGTAGTATATTTTAATAATAATAATAATAATAATAATAATAATAATAATAATAATTTAAAATATTAGTAGTAGTAGTTGTTGTAGTAGTAGTTGTAGTAGTAGTAGTATATTTTAATAATAATAATAATAATAATAATCATTCATTCATTCATTCATTTTCTTGTCGGCTTTGTCCCTTGCGGGGTCGCCACAGTGGAATGAACCACCAACTTATCCAGCACGATTTTACGCAGCGGATGCCCTTCCAGCCGCAACCCATCTCAGGGAAAATAATAATAATAATTTAAAATATTAGTAGTAGTAGTTGTTGTAGTAGTAGTAGTAGTACAGGTGCGTAGTCAGCCTGGTGAAAGGGGTGGTTCTTTTTTCTCAAAAAGTGGACCTTTTTACAGTTATTCGCCTAATTTTTCTATTTGACTACGAAGTTAAGTATTTGTAGATTAAATGGCCACTGCATTTTAGTGACATTTTAGGCACTATTTATTTCTGGATTAGCTTATCGGGTGGTCATAACCACACTTTTTGATGAACCAAAGCATTTACTAAAGATTTAGAATAAAGGAATAAAGAGAAAAAAACAAAAACAAAACAAAACATTTATACGTATTATTTTTCATTCATTCATTCCTTTTCTATTCCTTTTCTTTTCTATTTGCCTGCATACATCTGTTTGCTCCTGATTTTGACCATTGCTTGCCTGACCTTTCTAATAAACCTGCGTTTGGATCCGCACCTCTGTTGTCAGCGTCTCCGTTGTGACGGCAGTCAAATTAGGATAAATTAGCTCATGTAGGGACAAATTCTGGACCCTTGTAAGTGGGGTGTGGGTCTTTTGAACCACCCAAACCCCCCTGGCTATGGGTCTGTAGTAGTAGTCGTGGTAGTGACAGTATATTTATTATTTATTTATTATGATTGATTGAATGATTGCATTGACACAAATTAAGATAGATAGATAGATAGATAGATAGATAGATAGATAGATAGATAGATAGATAGATAGATAGATAGATAGATAGATAGATAGATAGATAGATAGATAGATAGATAGATGGATGGATGGATGGATGGATGGATGGATGGATGGATGGATGGATGGATGGATGGATGGATGGATGGATGGATGGATGGACGGAGACATTTATTTATTATCATTTACATATTCAGTTAGTTAGTTAGTTAGTTAGTTAGTTCTAGGGGTATAGCGGTATAGCTCCCAAATCAGATATGCAGTCAATACAGGAACCAAAACTCTCCTCCTCTTCACAATGTCTATGACCCTATTGAGTTGTCATTTCCTGTCAAAAATCAATCAGTAAATTTCTAAGCATTAATGAATTATATTCAGTCTTTCACTTCATGTTTATACAAGGTGAGTGAAGAACTCATCAATTAGCGTCACGGCCAAAGAGGATGTTTTAAGAGGGCTGACTTCATTCAGTTGAAAAAACTCTGAGTAAATATATATTAACCTCTTCTGAATTAGTCAAAGACAGAGAACCCTCCTTAATGGATTACTCCACTTTGCCTGCAATTAACTCTTACTCAAACACAATTAGGTTTTTCAGTTTTTTTCCCCCCTCCGCACTTTATCAGTAACCCAAGACTGTCACCGTGTAGCTATGAAGAGATGAATTAGTGCTTATCATGTTGAATATTCAGATCATTTCCCCGCACTTCCCCTGGAACATTGCCCTGTCAATCAAACGCAGAGTGCACAACCTGCAGCGTCACATCGTTTTATTGCCTTCCCTACAAACTGATATACAGGAGCACAGGGGAGCTGAGATTGGAGAGACAGAGAGATTCGGGCATGTCAAAAACCCACAGTCAAGCTGAATTGTTACGCTACTAGAGGAGGAATGAATTTGGATTCATGTTTTACCCAGATATAAATAAATAAACTCTGTAGAGGAGGTGGATTAGTCCAGATGTGTGTGGGGAGAGTGGGATAAAATAAACAGCAAGAGGCAGCGATCAGTCCCAGATAAACGTCTCTCATCTTCATGTACGCAGCAGGTCACAATCTATCTACTGAACATCACAACAATCGGAATCACTTCATTCGCAAATGCAAGCCTGTGTCGCAATCTGACTTGGTCATCAGTAAGATAAAAGTGGATTTTAGAGGGAAACACTTCAAAAGAGATGAGTAGTAAAGTCGAACTACCCAGAGTTATAAAAGAAAGCCCATATTTTTGCTAGAAGATTTACTGTAAACACATTTTGATGGATTTTTTTAAGCTGAAATGAGGACTAGAGACAGTAAAACGCCAATGGTCAGATTTTCTACACTGAAAGAAATTGACTTTTGCTGCTTGTTCAAACTATTTTTTTTAATAGATAGATAGATAGATAGATAGATAGATAGATAGATAGATAGATAGATAGATAGATAGATAGATAGATAGATAGATAGATAGATAGATAGATAGATAGATAGATAGATAGATAGACAGACAGACAGACAGACAGACAGACAGACAGACACTTCAAATGAGATGAGTAGTGAAGTAGAATCTACCCATCATACAAAAAGCCTATATTTTTGCTAGGAAATTTAGTGTACATACAATTTGACACATTTTTTTAAGCTGAAATGAGGACTAAAGACAGTAAAACACCAATGGTCAGATTTACTACACTGAAAAAAAAGACTTTTGCTGCTTGTTCAAGACAGACAGACAGACGGACGGACGGACGGACGGACGGACAGACAGACAGACAGACAGACAGACAGACAGACAGACAGACAGACAGACAGACAGACAGACAGACAGATGTGGATGTGTAGCAAAGTAGAATTTATCCAGAGTCCTAAAAAGCCAAAATTTTTGCTAGCAAATTTACTGTAAATACATTTTGATAAAATAAAAACAACAACCAAATACAATGTAAAAATAATAAAATACATCATATACAGTTGAAATCAGAATTATTAAACCCCCTTCAATTTTTTTCGTTTTAAAATATTTTCCAAATGATGTTTAACAGAGCAGGGAAATGTTCACAGTATGTCTGATAATATTTTTTCTTCTCTTTGTGTTATTTCGGCTAGAATAAAAGCCTATTTTTATTTTTTTTAAAAACATTTTAAGGTCAATATTATTAGCCCCTTTAATGGTTATACAATAATAATGGTTATACAATAACTTGCCTAATTACCCTAACCTGCTAGTTAACCTAATTAACCTAGTTAAGCCTTTAAATGTCACTTTAAGCTGTATAGAAGTGTCTTGAAAAATATCTCGTGAAATATTCTTAACTGTCATTATGGCAAAGATAAAATAAATCAGTTATCAGAAATGAGTTATTAAAACTATTATGATTAGAAATGTGTTGAAAAAATCTTCTCTCCGTAAAACAGAAATTGGGGGAAAAATAAACAGGGGGGCTAATAATTCAGGGGGTTAAATGATTTTGACTTTAACTGTATAAAATGAAGATGAAATCATATATTGTTTTCATAAATATGTAACCTACATCAAATCATCATACTTCAAATTTACATTATTAATTTGTAAATATAAGAGTCAAAGTCAATTACACAACTTAATCTCAATGGAACAATGTATGAGTTAGTAACACTATCTAAGGGGGTAGGGCTTACCAAAAGGCCAATCATTCTGTGTTCATAGTCTAATAGAAGAATAAGCATACAAATATTACATGTAATGAAAATTTATTTTAACTAACTAACTAATTTATTTATTTATTTATTTATTTATTTATTTATTTATTTATTTATTTATTTATTCATTCATTAGATTTCCTTTGGCTTAGTCCCTTTATTCATCAGGGGTCGCCACAGCAGACTGAACCGGCAACTTATCCAGCATATGTTTTATACAGTGGATGCCCTTTCAGCTGTACCGCATGCTTTTGGACTGTGGGGGAAACCGGAGCACCCGGAGGAAACCCACGCCAACATGGGGAGAACATGCAAACTCCACACAGAAATGCCAACTGACCCAACTAAGACTCGAACCAATGACCTTCTTGCTGTGAGGCGACAGTGCTAAACATTGTGCCGTCGTGTCGCCCTATTTATTTATTAATTTATTTATAATTTTTTAAGCTTCATATCTCCACCATTTTAGTAGCTGATCTGTTTGATAACTGGCTCCTGTTGATGGATTATACTGTCAGGAGGTGCCATTTCTGGCCTCAAACTTCATCTCTTCATTCCCTGGAGAAATGTATGCACAACTGCTGTGGCTTCTACTCTCTAACCCTGACCCAAAACGCAAACTCTGTTTTTATGAGAGTGATGTACAGAGAAATCATATTGGAAGGGGATCACCATGACCCTTAATGACATTTTTCATTCTCTGAATTCCTCGTTCAAGGTAGAGCTCCAATTTGGGCTCTGAGGGAGAGAGTGGAGAACGGGTTTAAGCACCGATCTGGATGTTGTGCTCCTGTTCATAAATACTGCAGCTCCAGACTTTCAAAATGAGCCTCTCTCTCGCTCTTTGTCTATTTTTTGTGAGAGGAGCATACTCTTTGTTATTTATTTATTGATTTCAAGCATTGCCATCCCCTCTTATCTCTGAAGCTCAAGAGGATCACTAACAAAAGCCAGGCTTCTTACGCCCTTTATGTATACTTACACAAGGCCTATCAAACTCTCTTCCGGCCTGTTTGACATGATATCCTTGGAGATTATATGGACTCTGGACAATAGACTGAAACCAAAGCACTCTCTGTTATGCAGGATGCGCCAGTATAATTTTTATCATCTTGCGTTTTACAATGTTGTATTTATAAAAACCCAAGGAGACAGAGAACACTCAAATCTACACATACTCTGCTACACTGTAAAATGGTTTTATTTTGTATTTATTTATTTGTTTTTACAAAGATGTGCATAAAGCTTTTTGGAGGAGCTTTAAAAGAACATGTTTCATCTATTTGTACTTAACCACAAGGGTCATTTATTCTGTTTTTTAGAATTTATTTATGAATATAAATAGGAATTTCTGAAATGTATGTGCCAAAGCAAATTATACACTATATTATTATTATTATTATTATTATTATTATTATTATTATTATTATTATTATTATTATTATTATTAGTATTTGTAGTAGTAGTAGTCATTTTTCTATTAGGACACAGAAAATTAAATAATAAAAAATAAATAAATAATGAATGACAGAATACTGAAAAAAAAATGAAAATGCAAATTACAAATAAAGAGATTAAACAGTGTTGGGGAGAATACTTTGTAAATGTATTTAGTTACAGAATACAGAATACCTGCTTTAAAATGTATTTTGTAACGTATTCCGTTACTTTGCTTAATCCTGGTACTGTATTCTAAATACTTAGAATACTCCCCTTGAAAACAGCCTTCAATTCTATTAAATGTCACACTATGCGTTGGTAGCATTTTCTGCAGGAAAACAGAGGGCCTCTAATGCTAAACATTATTAACTGACTGGGAAAAATAAATAAAACAGTATAATTATGTTTATTAAATAAAGTTTATTTAATAAAGTGTCAACAAATTCAATTTCTGTTTCTGTAATAAAGATAAAAAGTGCTTGAACATAGACAGCATTACTGTCTGTAATATACAATATATGTATATAATATGCATTTTGCTTACCCTTTGTATTTCACAGTCTGCACAGAAAAATATCAGCTATACAAGAAAAGAAAAACTTCAAAATAGTTTATGTAAAACCAAGGTAACGTAACAGGTTCTATCCAACATTTTAATTTCTATTATGAAAACTTCTCACTTAAGAACAATATTGCAAATATTAGAAGAATGCAAAATGTGTTTGCTTTACAAAAATGTAAACATCAAAATCAACAAGTTTTGTTTTAAGTCAAACATATTAGCCAGTAGCCACCTATCAACAGTACCTAACTACCTATGCCTTCCTAATCAACACACAAGTAAAGTCAGTTGTAGTGCAGCAGTAGAGACATTTCGAAGTGCTTATCTGTCATTCTGTTGCGATGAGGAGTAAAAATAAGTCCTGGTTGAAGAGTCGGTCTACAGGATGTAGCGTTGTACTTTATGAAGAGGGCTTTGAGCGTAAACGAAACCTCTGAAAGCGCAAACGTAACATCAAGCAGCGAATTCACGAACAATAACGACAAAAAAAAAGCAGTTTATTTGAAAATCATGGTTGTTGTCCGGTTGTTCGGTGTTTGCGATCGTCCTTTGTGTTGCGTGAGAAAATGAAGGTGTGGCGTGAGAGCGTGAGAACAGGGTCATTTGCGTGAGTCTCACTGAGTTAACGCTGGTGATTGCAGTCGGGAGTGTAGCTTCTGTTTCTATGGTTTTGGCGGCAATTTAGTAATATTATTATGGGCCAGACACGCATCGCCCGAAGTATTCCAATGGTATTAGGAAAGTAACTGTATTCTAAATACCCTGTTTAAAAATAGTAACTGTAACGGAATACAGTTACTCATGAATAGTATTCTAAATACGTACCGCCGGTACATGTATTCCGTTACTCCCCAACACTGAAAACAAATTATAATGTAAATTACCAAAATGCTGGTGTAACCTGATGGTTCTACAACACCCAACCTGCTCTGAGCTGGGATATAACCGGCGGTTCTTTGAGTTGGATTCGGTTGCTCTAACAAGGAGGCTAAAGCATATCATACCATATCATACCAGTTACATTCCCGCATAAAACATGCTTTCTAGCGTGAAGATGTTGCACACTTATTATCAAATTCATTTAACTACGGAAGATCTAGTTGCATGTGGTGTGGCTTTGCTCCACTTAATTATCTAATGTCGCATGAAATTCCCATTTTTTTAATATATATAACATTGATGCACATCAGTAACTCGCCAGTAACTTTTTTAATGAATGTTCCTGTAAGAAAACACTGCAAATAATTGTAAATCCAGCGACCGCAATAATCAAACCCTTGGGAACAACTGTGGTCGGAACCAAAGTTCACAGTGACTGTGTTCTCTGGACTCCTCTCAAGCGGTGGACTTCTACATTCCGATTGCTGCCGAACCGCGTCATAGCTCATTACCATAAAGTTAACTTGATTTCAACTCTCCTCAACGCCCACACCGGCGAACACGTGCCACCCTGCTCTTTGCCGCCGGCTCCCATTGAAAATGAATGACTTCCGGCTACTTTGATGCTCTCGCCGCTTTCGGTGTGAATGTACAGTTAGAGATCAAAAGAGTGAGCTTTACCTGCACAGACCTTCACTAGCTGGCCTCTGTTACACTCACCCCCCTAAACCTTACTCCCATCTGGGTCACGGCACCAATGTAACCCACCGGTCCTACACCACACAATCCTCTCTGAGCTAGAGTCGAACTGGCGATTCTTCACATGGTAGTCGGTTGCTCTAACAAGAAGGCTAAAGACCATGGCCTCTAGTGTCTGTCGCCAGAGCACCTTTTGAGATCAGAGGAGTGAGCTTTACCTGCACAGCCCTTCATTAGCTGGTCTCTGTTACACTCGCCCCTTAAACCTTACTCCCATCCGGGTCACGGCACCAATGTAACCCACCGGTCCTACACCAACCAACCCACTCAGAGCTGGGATCGAACTGGCAATTCATGACATGGGAGGCGGTCATTTTAACAAGAAGGTTAAAGACTATGGCCTCTAGCTACTGTCGCCAAAGCATCTTTTCAGGTCAGAGGAGTGAGCTTTACCTGCACAGCCCTTCACTAGCTGGCCTCTGTTACACTGAAAATTCAACTAAAATGAAAAAAGCCAAACTAAAAAAATTAATTAACTAATTCATATATTTCTCAAAATTTGAATAAGTATAACAGAATATAAATTAGATTAAAATACAATTAAAATAACCTTTTAATGGGTGTCACGGTGGTGCAGTGGGTAGCACGATCACCTCACAGCAAGAAGGTCGCTGGTTCGAGCCTTGGCTGCATCAGTTGGCATTTCTGTGTGGAGTTTGTATGTTCTCCCCGTGTTTCGTGGGTTTCCTCCATATGCTCCGGTTTCCCTCACAGTCCAAAGACATGCTCTATAGCTGACTTGGATAGTCTAAATTGTTGTATGTGTGTGTGAATGAGTGTGTATGGGTGTTACCCAGTGATGGGTTGCAGCTGGAAGGGCATCCGCTGCGTAAAAACATATGCTGGATAAGTTGGCGGTTCATTCCGCTGTGGCAACCCCAGATTAATAAAGGGACTTAGCCAAAAAGAAAATGAATTGATAAACTTTTGAGTAACTTTTCATTTTAAAAACCAAACACGTTAGTGGTATTCACATACGAATAACTTTTAAGAGTCAACACTTTTAAAGGATTATTTAGAACAAAAAATAACGAATTTGCATATTGCATAACTATACAGAGAAAAACCAAAGTGCCAAAGAAGTATGTCCAATTTATAGTCCATATAAAAGAAAAGTCAATACTACAGGGTGGCTATTTATATGGATACATTCATTCATTCATTTTCTTCTCGGCTTAGTCCCTTTATTAATCTGGGGTCGCCACAGCGGAATGAACGGCCAACTTATCCAGCACATGTTTTACGCAGTGAATGCCCTTCCAGCTGCAACCCATCTCTGGGAAACATCCATACACACTCATTCACACTCATACACTACGGACAATTTAGCCTACCCAATTCACCTGTACCACATGTCTTTGGACTGTGGGGGAAACCGGAGCACCCGGAGGAACCCAATGCAAATGCAGGGAGAACATGCAAACTCCACACAGAAACGCCAACTGACCCAGCCAATGCTCGAACCAGCGACCTTATTGCTGTGAGGCGACAGCACTACCTACTGCGTCACTGTGTCGCCTATATGGATACATCTTAATAAATTACATAGACAATTGCCTTCAGATTATCCCAAAGATAAAAGTCTAACGGGGTCAGACCTTGGGGGCCATTCAACTGGCCCACGACGAACAATCCACTTTTCAGGAAACTGTATTCAGGAAACAATTCCCATTTTATTAAGGTGTATCCATATAAATGGCCCACCCTGTAGAGAAGCAAACATGCATGTGTGCATAAAAACAAACCCTTTAATATGCATTTACTACACGTTATTTATTCAAGATAAAAGTTAATATAGTATTTGAGAGAAAATGCAATTTTTGCCCACAACCTCCAGTTTGAATAAAGGTTATCGCACACTAAATCCGAAATTTTCTTCCATAATTTTTGCACGTTAAAAAAATCCACCTCATGTTGTGTCAATCATATTGACAGAATGTCTCCGAAACTTTTGTCCGTCATAAAAAATAAATATATATATTTTTTTTCTTTTGTTCTCTCCGCTTTTCGCATCCGCAAAAGCATGTTGAGAGGTGTTTTGAGTTCAGAACCACCATACAAGCGAAAAGCTAAATAATAGTGATGTGCGGATCGATACTAAAATATCGATATCTCCGATACCCGAAATACAGAAATAGAAATACAGTGGAAACTAACCCCAATTACCCTAGTTTATCTGAATAATGCCAACTTAGTCGGAACTTGTTCTTCCGCCTGCAAAGTCATGTGCGTAATTTGGCACAATACAACTGCAGTCAGATCACGCTAGCTAGCCAGTAGCCACTCAGGCCGCTGGCACATGATGTTCAATTACTCTGTCATTGGATATGGGCGACCGCAAGCAGAGTTATGTGTGGAGCTACTTCACTTCCATAAACTCAAACGGTGCAGTTTGTGACACGTGTAACAAAACAGTGAGGTACTGTGGTAATACCACAAACCTAATCAAACATCTACATAGAAATCGCAAGGCAGAATATGACAACGTCAAGACTAGGCGGTCAGAAGAGGAGGAAAGGAGAGGCACAGGTGCTGCAAGGGCAAGACAGACATCGCATTCAGAGTCCTTAGGTGCAGCAGTCAGGCACTATCCAGGTACAGAGGGAGAAAATGTGGCGATGTGGCTGTATTTTGGGGGCTTGGGTTTTTTGTGACAATGATAAAACAACGAAAAAAGGATTAACTTGTCACTAAACGTAGAAGTGTGAATGTTTTTTTAAGATGTTCAGGCAGGCGTTTTAAGATATACGTGCTCAGATGCTGTCAATAAGTATGTAAGTTGGCTTTTTTGTATGATAATTCTTCATCAATAAACAATAAACAAGAATAACCCATAATATGTCTCATATTCAGTATGAAGTGACACTTTTAAGTACACTACTTGCTACTTTATTTCCCAAACAGTCATTTTTGGGCAAAGTATCGGATCGGTATCGTCGATACTTGCCTTCATTTTACTTGGTATCGGATCGAATAGGAAATCAGTGGTATCGCACATCACTACTAAATACAAAATGCCGTCACTTGAGCTACATGACAAACTTTATGACAAACACAGAGGATAAAATAAAGACAGAATGTGGCCGACAGTTGCACTTTGGACTTCACTGTGCAAAGACCTTAAGGCCCAATCCCAATTCTACTACTTTCCCTTTTAATACAAAAAAATTGTGCAACTGAAATAACTACAGCAGTCGCCGTTGTCAATCTATGAAGCAAGACATTGCGATGACATTTGATGATGTGTGCAGGTGTTGTAGTGCTGTCCCATTTCTTAGGGGTTAATTTTGCCCTTACCCTTCACACTCTGTTTCAAGGGCCAAGGGGAAGGGGTACAAAAATAGAATTAGGATTGGGCCTAAATCTTTAAATCAATGAGATTGCCTTCTCTTCCACATTAGTGTTCATAAGAACGGTTTACTCAGTGAGGTGATCACATTGCTGTATAAACCCTACATTACCCAGCTCAGAAATCACTCTGGCCTGTGCTTCTTTACTATCTGTCTTAATCATCGTCTCCTCTTTTCTCTGCACACAGCCTCCTTTAACAGCTAAGAGTCCAGCATTGACGGTCACCATATTTTTATTTATTTTATTTTTTATTTTTTGCGAGCCGCTTAATGCATGTCTTTCTGCTCTAGTGCTGCTGTCAGTTTCCTGGCTGACGTGTGAATGCTCCGGTTCCCCGGGGGAAATGCTGAGTGGGCTGACAGGAAGATGTTCACACACATAAAGACGACAAACACACCCAAACACAGACGCTCACTATGGGGCTCCTGTCAATAACTTGACCGGGCTCATGGAAAAGTGCTGGTTTTCATATCAATCCCGCCGAACTTGTACTTTGTTGTGTAACAAGGGGCCATTGATTGACTCTCTGATGTTAAATTTCACAAACACTGAAAGCCACTTAATTGAATTCAATGAAGCTGGAAGGAAAATATGCAGATATTCTGCGCATGTGAATCTATTGTGCTTGGTTGAGCAGTTGCAGTAATTGACATGCTTCGATAATTTGTCAAATCACAGAATTAGCGCGTGCCAAATTGGATTGTGAATTCATCTCTGAAAAACCCGGCCATTATCTGCAGTCTTCACAGGCTTTGTCAAGGCAGACACTTTAAGAGCTACTGTTTTAGGTGATATTTGCACCGTTTTTCCTTTAACTTGAACATTAGCTGCATCAGCCAAAGCTTGAAGTGCTATAAATCTAAACCAGTTCTGTGTAAATGGAGGCTAATCTGGATAAAAAAAGTCAATAAACCATATATTTATATAGTTGACATCAGAATTAATATCCCTCATGAATTATTAGCCCCCCTGTGTAATTTTTTGCCAATTTCTGTTTAATGAAAATATGATTTTTTTTTTCAGCACATTTCTAAATATAATAGTTTTAATAACTCATTTCTAATAACTGATTTATTTTAGTACATAATATTTTACTAGATATTTTTTAAGATAGTATTCAGCTTAAAGCGACATATAAAGAACTCTTGCAAGACTTTTTTGTTGCATATGCACTGGACTTATTTCACACAATGTACTTATTTTGCTCAATTAAATCATTCATATTCAAAAGACTAAAATAGTTGTTGGAAACATTTAGTATACGTGTGGTCATCAGACTGCTTCTCCACAAACAAGGAGAGGGAGAAAATCGCAAGATATTGTCTCGGAAAAAATAATCCCAGAAATTTTATTTGCATGATATTGCCGTCAATTTCAAAACATATACTCAGGAGATATGTGGTTTTTAACCTATTACTTTTCTGTATTGCTCCAGGACTAATTTATATAGTTGTTTATGAAATAATAAAATGTTTAGTGCGGTGCATTTTTTTTTTACATTACTTAAGCATCAATAAGTTTTTTTTCATTTTGATCATTATAAACTCTAGATGGTGGATAATATACAGTATAATAAGCCCAAAGTGTCTTCTTTCCAAAGAGACATGAACTGTGAATGTAGACTAAATTATTGAGCAACTGTTACTGTTTTAGTTTGGGATGGTTATTTTTGAGAAAATGCCTCTGACGGTGAGGGAGAAAGGACATCGAAATAGTCTCAGAAAACTTTTTACAGAAACTCATTTTGCAAGCAATCTACATTGAATTTGAAATGTAAGCTCACGAGACACTTGGCTTTCAAGGCATATTTTTTTTCTAGGACATTACATTAATGTTTTCTTGTGTTTGTATATGGAAAAACTAATTTTGATTAATTTTTATTAATTAATTAATTTTGATTAATTTTGACTAATTAATTTTTTTTCTTATGACTTTCTCATGACTTTTTTCTCACCCCTTTTACCACAGTAAAGCTCAAAGTGTCTTCTTTCCAATGATGCCTAATTTGTGTTTGTAGCTTACTGGGTTCAAGAACTGTTCCTATTTAAAGTTAGGTAGATGTAAATCCCTATAAGTGAGTGCTGGCTAACATGTTTTAACTAGGTTAATTAGATAATTACCTAGGCAAGTTAGGGTAACTAGGCAAGTCATTGTATAATGATGATGTTCTGTAGACAATCAAAACAATATTGCTTAAGAGGGCTAATAATATCAACCTTAAAATGGTTTAAAAATAATTAAAACTTCTTTTATTCTAGCCGAAATAAAACAATTAGGATTTTCTCCAGAAGAAAAAAATATTATAGGAAATACTGTGAAAAATTCTATATTCAATAATAATTGCTTATAATTTTGACTTGTGAATACATTTCAAGCATTTTTCCAATAATTTTCCCTAAATTGGAATGATATAAAACAGATGTATAATTTACATAAATTTGCTGAATCCATTATCAATGTTAAATAATGAAAAATGCTTAAATATGATAAGGAACATTTAATTGTGTTACTAGCTGTTGTTTAAAGTAGTGTTAAACACTTTAAACCACTAGCAGAGTTGACAATAACAGAGTTTTCCATTTTCCACCATTTTGTGCTCAAGATGCTAACCTTAATCTAGATACATAGCATGTCTGACATGGAGTTGTATGGATTTTCATCATATTATTGTTTTTGAAAAGTGAATGAAAAATTCATTGAAATATCACAGTATAAGTGAGTTAAGTGAGTTACAGTATAAGTACAGTGCTCAGCATAATTGAGTACACCCCATTTTGAAAAAGAATATTTTTCTGCATTTCTCAGTAAACATAGGCAATGTATTTTAGTGCATTTAAACAAAACAGATTTATTAAACAGATATATTTATTAAACTTATATTTTAGTCACCAAACATATTTAGAAATTGAAAGATAATACAATCAAATGCAAGCAAAATTTTGCAATGAAAAATTTCAGCCTACACAATTTTAACAAAATTTTTCATTTTTTTTTTGCTTCTCTTGATTTTTCCTCTATTTTAAATTTGTATTTAATATTTTTCTATAACATATAAATTAACGTGTACTTGTTTTTAGACCGTTATCGTAAATTATTTTGTTAGATTTGGCTTTAGTACTGACTAATCTTATGTATATGCACAAATATAATATTGTATAGCTTTTTATTAAAAATATGAATTTAAAAGAGAGCTTTGTGAGGGGTGTACTTATGCTGTAGTCTACTATTGGTGCAATGTTGTACAAATTAACTAGAGAAGAATAACAACATGTCGTAAAGCCTTTAGAGTTTCCACCAGAAACTCTCAAATGTTGATGTGTTTTTTTTTTCTGTAAGTGCTTTACAGATTGCTACTGTATGCTTTTTTAAACATGTTGTAACATAGTTGACCAGAACATAGGGACATTTATTCATTCATTAATTCATTCCATTTCCTTCGGCTTAGTCCCTTTATTCATTAGGGGTCGCCACAGTGGAATGAACCGCCAACTTTTCCAGCATATGTTTTACACAGCAGATGTCCTTCCAGCTGCAACCCAGTACTTGGAAACATCCATGCACACTCATTCACACCCACACATACACTACAGCCAATTAAGTTTATTCAATTCACCTATAGCACATGTCTTTGGACTGTGGGGGAAACCCAAGCACCCGGAGGAAACCTACGTGAACATGGGGAGAACATGCAAACTGCACACAGAAATGCCAACTGACCCAGCCGGGACTCGAACCAGCAGCCTTTTTGCTGTGAGGCGACAGTGCTAACCACTGAGCCACCAACATACATAATTGTGTTACTGAAATCCCAAAAATATGGAAAAGAGATGTTTTATGCAAATATTTATTTAACTAAGTTGAGTAAACACCAAAAATTGAATAAAAATGACTTCAATATTTAAAGATAATTGAAGCTGAATGTAAGATTCAGGGGGTGGTGACAGTCAAAAATTAATAGAGGGAGTCTTTAAGTTAATAATAATTAGAATGTCCCTAAATGCACATTATTTTAAGAGATAACTTGATAAAATGTGTGTTAATATTCAAAACTCTTTAATTAAAATTTCTGTTTTTGATAAATAATAGACACTTTTCACATTTCCAGGTTTCTCAGTAGCAGAAGACGTCATGGTTGAGCAAGCTTAGATCGCAGTGAATCAACTAAAAGTTTTTTTTACAATTGTATTTGCTGAAATAATAAAAGAAAAACTCCTTGATGGTGTTATCAAGACTTTCAGAAAGAGGAAAAAATTGTGTGAGACTGATGACTAGAGGAGAGAATAACGTCAAATTTACTCTCAGCTCCACACTGTATTAGAAACACCTCGTATAAGCGGTAATTAGTGTTTCGTAATTTGATGTAAAGATGATATAATACATTCATACGTTTTTTTAAAAATCTAAATTTTAAAAACTTTCAAGGATTTAAGATTATGATGACAGTTAAACCATATCTGTCAACATTGGGATGTGAAAATAAGGGATATGGCCACCATAATAAGCGATATCATTATTACTCATAATCATTATTGCTTTCCTAACTTTTTAGGCTCATTTAGGACAAAATTAGTTGTGTTTGAAAAAACCCACCAGGATTGACATCTTTAGATGGTATTATTATTAATTATGTGTATGTCTGTTCAAACACGCACCCAAAACCCAGACTTTCGCTCTGCTTCAAATCACGTGTACAGAATCCGTTTGGGAAACAGCGTCTATTTATCACCATGGAACGCGTCAGCTGACTGTCACGCACTGCTATATGACTGTTTTAAAGACTGCATAGGAGGGGCGACGGCACCTTTAATAAAAAGGAAGGGAATCCCGCCATTTTAGTATTTATTTCAAAGTGTTTTCATGCCTAAATAATGCAAAAGCACAGAACAGATTCACATTTAAGAGCAAGGGGCGGCCCCTGGTGGTTCGGCGGTATGGGTTGCGTATAGGGAGGATCGGCTCTTTAATGTTTATTGCCACCCTTCAGAAAAATAACGAAAATACGGGAGATATACGGGAAAATACCTTTAAGTTATGGTAGCAGGATAGAACTGCAAAATACGGGAGAATCCCGAGAAAAAATTGAGGGTCGACAGGTTGAGTTAAACGTGTCATAACAGTCTTGCGAAAGGCTCCATAGGTGGTTTATCTTAAAGATGCAAATTTAAAGCATGAAAGACTGCCTCTGCAGAAGATGACCACACCCACTTTTACATCCTCGCCTCTTAAGCCCTGTTCACTGAATTTTCTGGTGTTCTGTTTTCTAAATATGCTAATTTGGGGCCAATAAAAATTTCAGATTCTTGGATTCTTTGCACTTATGTTTATTTAAACTAACCCAACATTTTTTAAGCAGTACTTTACTGTATTTCGCTCACCTGCTTGCGCGTTAGTAATTGGAGTGACATGTTTCTTATTCCATTGTGGCAGGTTTTCAGATTCTCCCATTGAGCTCAGGAAGCACTATAAATCCACTTTGATGAAAAGCTGTTTTTCTTGCCTCAGATTACAAGTAGAGCCCAGCCTGTCTAAATCTTATTGCTAGCACTTTACCCGGGCCTGGGGCGGCATTAAACCTGTCTCGCACTTAAAATGGAGAGCCTCACTCTTTATCCTGCAAAAAAAGCCAACTGCGCAAGAAGCGCTCTTCACCGAGAGACAGAATTGAAACTTTTATCCTGGAATAGGTTGAGGCCCAACAGCACGCAATATTTATCCTGAAAGATCACAGGGGTGCAAGAGGGAGAAAGAAAGAAAAGGAGCAAAAAAAATCTATCCAGGGCCGAGTGGCTGAATGGGACCCCAGAAGAGCCAGTGGTGCAGTCTTCATCAAAGGCCATCTTCAAACAGCGCAGCTCAGCTGGAGCATGCCAATTTGATCACTTTAGAACACACGGCCCACTCACCGCTCCAGTTTTGAAATGCCTTGTCAACATTGATTAGCGCACTGTTAGCGCACTCGGCTCCTACGAGAGACACAGCTGCCGACTCCAAGAGCAAGTGACATTTCTCTGATGTCACAAAGTGCCGGACAAGTTGTTACACAATGCTCACTGCCCTTTTCCTCCTCTTGCTCGGGCGTTTCATCTTCTTCCCTGATTAGTCACCTAGCACAAACACAAAATGCTACTTTTAAGAAACTTTAAAAACTATTAACTGTAGTCTTCAACTCAAATGAACACTAATAAAACACTCACTCACTTTGCTTCAGCTTATTCCGCTTTATCAGGGGTCACTACAGTGGAATGAACCAGCAATTACTCTGGCAATTGTTTTAAGACCAGGACACACCAAGTCGAAAGCAAACAGCTAGCACCAACGAAACCCAGCTATATATATATGGATACTGAGAATGTGCGTTTCTTCACGTAGCATCCTGCAATTCGTCACACGTCATCATGTGCCATCAAGCAGCAGCAAAGATCGCCATTTCAGGTTTTTTTTAAAAACACCTTTGTGCTTCACACAATATCCACCAGGTGCCGCAAGGAACAACTATTTTTTCAGTGCGAGTAAACGCCACCAATCAAACAACCCACCTAGCGGTGTGTTTTCAAAAACAATTGTTCACCAACTAAGGTTGCAAATTCCATTGTTACAAACATAGTTCATTGATTTGGTGTTTCTGAAATGCAGTGGCACTGGAAACTACTCCTCTAGAGCTGAGTTCATGGCTGTGTTCTATTTCCAAAACTTCCAACCTTGGACTGATTTAAAAAATAAAAACAAAGACATCTCTCTTACATGAAATTAGCTTTCAAAGTATTTTTACAGTTCATTTTTAGCAATCTTTGGGTCCATTCATGGTGCACTATGAAAACATGTATACCATTTTGGACACAGCCATGGCTCATGATGAAGGTTATAGGTGACCTATGATTTAAAAGCGGAATCTACACTACAGATTTGGACACTGAGAATGTGCGAGTGAATGAACGTGACCACACGCAATGCTGCAGTGTTGCGCGGTACTACACGAAATGGTCTAACACTAGAAAGACATGCCCTGCAGGGGGCAGTTATGTAACATAGTGAACAGACTGAACTAATATAGCAGCGCACACAGTGAGAAGTGCAAAGGAAATTAAATAGGGTAATTATGATTGTCTCATTATTAGTATCATGAGTTTTTTATGATGGTTTGTTCACTGAAAACTAAATTTTCAAAATGTTGTCGATGACCTAAAAATTTACGATCATTTTAAGACTCTGACTAGCCACTTGAATGCTCATCTCCAAAGTTATGTTTTTTAAGAAACCTGAATATTTGTTTAGAGCTGCTTCTTGGATATTTCAATTTGAACGTTGTCAGTCTTCAATTAAAAAGTACTGTAAAAAATGTAACCCCTAAGCCCTTGCATTTGAACTGGAGGACGCTACCCGTAGTCAATTAATGCTGGCAGATTCATAACATGCGAATGTTGGCAGACGGTGTGTGATTCCATCTGTCCGGTCAGTCTAGCCTGATCCAGGCAGGAAAGGAAAGGGACCAGATGGACAGTACCCTTTCCTGGCCACACAGCTGGAGTCAAGCAACATGGATCAACACCATCACACATCTGGACGGAGCCAGGAGCCAATAATAATTATCTACCGCCATTCTGTCATGCAGACATCATGTAGGTTAAGAACAGATGGTCCTACATGTCCAGCTCAGGCCATAATGACAGATAATCAAATTTTATAGGGGACATATCATGGAAATTTGACTTATTCAGTGTTTAAGTGCTATATAAATAATCCATCTACCAATCTAGAAGAAGTGAAAAGGGACAACCCAATGACTTTCTATGCAGTGGAAAAGCGAGTCGCTCAAGCTTTCCTTTACCTACTGACATACAAAGGGGATCTAATTATATATTACCACACTTTAACCTGCATGTTTACACCCATGGCACTGATGCAGCAGCCAGTTTAACCAGCACTGTTTACACACAACAGAAGGCAGAGAATTACATGGTTTGTGGGTGGTTTAACATTGTTTTTGAAGAATGGGTCAAAGCCAGCACTTTATATGCAAACTCATATCCAAAACAAAAATGTCACATCACATTTTTTTATTTTTAAATATCTTTTCTGAGCATGCTGTGACTCATGAGTCTAAAGTTATTCACAAACAGACCAGAGATATGACGTTAGATTCGGGCCCAGAACAGTCACCCTCAGCATAATTCACAAATCCACTTATTATGTACTGTATAATCTGACTTAACGTTTTCTGCAAAGATAATAGCTTTGTAACACATCCAAATGTATATGTTTCTGACTGTTTGACACCATCTGTGACTGAATAATTCAAGTTAGTGTACACTCCATTCAGCAGGTTTTGTTTTTGTCAGCTTTGAGTTTATGTATGGCGACGCGGTGGCGCAGCAGGTAGTGCTGTCGCCTCACAGCAAGTAGGCGCTGGTTCGAGCATCGAGCTAGTTGGCGTTTCTGAGTGGAGTTTGCATAATCTCCCCGCGTTCACGTTGGTTTCCTCTGGGTGCTCTGGTTTCCCCCACAGTCCAAAGACACGTGGTACAGGTGAATTGGGTAGGCTAAATTGTCCGTAGTGTATGAGTGTGAATGAGTGTGTATGGATGTTTCCCAGAGATGGGTTGCAGCTGGAAGGGCATCCGCTGTGTAAAACATGTGCTGGATAATTTGGCGGTTCATTCCGCTGTGGCAACCCCGGATTAATAAAGGGACTAAGCCGAAAAGAAAATGAATGAATGAATGCGTTTATGTAACTATTATGGTACGTTCACACCAGATGCGGCTTGCACAAATAAATCACGTTATTTGCGCATCATTTGATTTGTAAACATTTAGTTTTTACTATCTAAATTTGTGCATCAAATTAACGTGTCAAAATTCATTTCACAAAAGACGTGGATTCATATAATGGCAGGGGCTTCTTTCTGCCTGGTGACTCCAGTTTAGTTGCTGAATGGCTAACATGGATTTTATTAAGAGACTAGCTGTGCTTTATGTTCTTAAAGAAGGCTGATAAACAGTGTAAATTTATTCAGCGCTGTATCTGAGTTCATTAGATCTGTGGTCCTCAACCACTGGGCTGCGGACCGCGGACCGCTACCGGTCCATGGATCAATTGGTACCAGGCCGCACAAGAAATAATTTTTGTTTTGTTTATTATCTGAGTCTGAACGATCTTTTATTTTGAAAAATTACCATATTCTCTCGGTTACATCTCGGTTATTTGAGCACCCAAATTTAACCCACAAGCAGCAAAATGAGTAAGAACCAGACGGCTTTGGAAAGTTTCTTTGCTAAGGGGAAAAGGCCCAGTGAAGGCAGTGACAAAAAGGTTGAGGACCACTGCATTAGATCCTTTCAGAGGTGCACCCAGCTCTGTGAGTTGATAAACTCCTCCAGAAACTGCACCTAGAAGATAGAGGCTTTCAGCGGTACTTCAGACTGAGCAAGTCCCAGTTTGATGAGCTGTTGTCCCCTGTTGACAGGAGGATTTCCCCTCAGTACACCAACAGGAAGTACTATACATAGTCACAGCCAGGGGCGGACTGGCCATAGGGAGCACCGGGACATTTCCTGGTGGCCTGACGGTCAATCTAGCCTGCCACCGTGATTCTGGTGCTGTGGCCTGCCACCGGGACTCTGGCCTGCCGCGCATCACCCCCCTCCCGCTCTTCACTTTCGACATCGCATCGGATGTGGCCTGCCACCGGGACTCTGGCCTGCCATGCACCCCCCACTCTTCACTTTCTAGATTGCATCAGATGTGGCCTGACTGACAGTTACTTTTGCCCGGTTGAAAATGCTTTCCCAGTCCGCCCCTGGTCACAGCCCTACAAATGCTCCTGATTGGTTAACGCAACACGAATGTCTGCCAAAGTTCATAAAGCACGCTAAAAGTGCAAAAAGCTCAATTCGTGTCGCTTCATTGCTGTGAATAATGCAACTAGTGCCGCAGGATGTCTATTCTCATCTTCGCATTGACTTAACACATAAATCACCTGCGCTTCATCCGCATCTGGTGTGAATGCACCATTATGACTCAGAACATTATTTTGTGTCTAATTTTTAAGTTGTGCGCAATAAAATAGCCATAAAATAAGTGGGATGAAGTATAACCAGGTGGATGTTTTCACAAAATAAAACCCTTTAGGCTTATACAACAGCCCTGCGCTTCATGTCGGGCTTTCAAACAAGCCTCCCAGGTTTTATTCTGTTATAACAACCACTCAAATGTACCTTGTCCATTCCATAAAGCCACATAGTTATTCAATGACGGTCAAGATGATTTGAAATACTCAGATTAGCCTGTGTTATTAGTTTGAGCCAGTGTTATCTGGGAATAACATACCTTGCAATATTGTGACTGACCAATCCGAATGAAGTATTCCAGAGAGCCATGTTATAAGTTTTAATAAATTATCTATGGATAATGGGCGGAGCCTTGGGCTGGAGGGGGTCCGGTTCGGGGACTACAGGATTTCATCTCTGTTATTCGTAGACAATGTTGTTCTGTTGGCTTTATCGAGCATGGACCTTCAGCATGCACTGGGACGGTTTGCTGCCAAGTGTGACGCGGCTGGGATGAGAATCAGCACCTCCAAGTCCGAGGCCATGGTGCTCCACCGGAAAAAGGTGGTTTGCCATCTCCAGGTTGGAGGAGAGTCCTTACCCCAGGTGGAGGAGTTCAAGTATCTCGGGGTTTTGTTCACGAGTGAGGGAAGGATGGAACGTGAGATTGACTGGCGGATTGGTGCAGCGGCAGCAGTAATGCGGTCGATGTACTGGTCCGTCGTGGTAAAGAAGGAGCTAAGCCGAAAGGCAAACCTTTCGATTTACCGGTCAATCTACGTTCCTACTCTCACCTATGGTCATAAACTTTGGGTCATGACCGAAAGGACAAGATCTCAGATACAAGCGGCTGAAATGAGTTTCCTTCGAAGGGTGGCAGGGCGCACTCTTATAGATAGGGTGAGGAGCTCTGTCACTCGAGAGAAGCTCGGAGTAGAGCCGCTGCTCCTCCACATCGAGAGAAGTCAGTTGAGGTGGCTCGGGCATCTGTTTCGGATGCCTCCTGGACGCCTTCCTAGGGAAGTGTTCCAGGCATGTCCCACCGGGAGGAGGCCTCGGGGAAGACCCAGGACACGCTGGAGGGACTATGTCTCTCGGCTGGCCTGGGAACGCCTCGGGATCCCCCCGGAGGAGCTAGAGGAAGTGTCTAGGGCGAGAGAAGTCTGGGGTTCTCTCCTAAAACTGCTACCCCCGTGACCCGGCCCCGGAAAAGCGGCAGAAAATGAATGAATGAATGAAATTATCTATGGGATAATTGTTGGGCTGAAATCTCACAAACACATTCACACACTAGAGATTCATTTACAATATGACCTCTGTCTTTGTAGTGAAACTAAAGCCACGATCTGGTTTTCTGCACAGTCATCCTGATCAAAGGCCTGAAGTGCAATGTTATTGTAAGTACAGTATGTCATGTGGACACATTGAAAATCGAGAAAAATGCTGCTCGGAGTTGTAAGTAATACCCCTGACCTGCTGCCGCCGTGACACTTTGTTCATCATATCAGTGCAAAGAAAAAGACAGCAAGATTTACCGTTACAACCATTACAACCGTAAAACTTTCAGCCTGTCTCTCCCCTCACCTCACGAGAGAAGCCAAAATAATACCTTTGGGGTAGAGATATCCTCACAGCCTTTGACTGTAAAAAAGGAAGGAGGTGGAAGGTTATTAAAAATCCAAGTCTTTCACAAATGGAGAAGGAGGGGGGGTAGGGGGGAGGGCGTACCTCAGGAGAATACGCAGAGAGCCACTAGCAGCTTTTTATCTCTGCACAGCTGAATTTCAATAACTCAAAGAGGATGTGGGCAGAGGAAGCTGTGGGCAGTTTTCCTGTCACAAACACATAATAGAGCGGTCAGAGGGCTGTTAGAATGATGCATTCTGGGACAGTAGCAGCACGGAGGAGCTGCATGCTTTCAGATTGCTGACAAATGCAGTATTTGCAGAAACTGGGAGTGCAGGTAACTTTGTTAACAAAAATATAGACAAAAAATAACATCTGTATACAGAGTGTAAAAAAACTATCATTGTGCCATACCTGGTAATGCCGGCTTACTCAAGAAAAAAATATTTATTTATTTATTTATTTATTTATTTATTTCATCTTTTGTATATTTTTCAAATGTAAAATATTTTTCAAATTTCCCATAATAAACGTATTATTATTATTATTATTATTATTATTATTATTATTATTAATATTTCTGTATTATTATTATTTTTATTATTATTATTATTATTATTATTATTTCTGTATTATTATTATTAATATTATTTTGTATTTTTTTTTTCAAATTTCCTGCAATAAAATTATTATTATTATTATTATTATTTTTTATTTTTTATTTTTATTTTTATTTTTATTATTATTATTATTATTATTATTATTATTATTATTATTATTATTATTATTATTTATTTATTTTTTTAATTTTACTACTACTACTACCACTACTACTAAAACTACTACTATTATTATTATTATTATTATTATTATTATTATTATTTTTTTTTTTTATTATTATTATTATTTCTGTATTATTATTACTATTATTATTATTATTTTTTTTTTCAAATTTCCTGCAATAAAATCATTATTATTATTATTATTTATTTATTTATTTATTTATTTTTTCAAATTTCCTGCAATAAAATCATCATTACTATTTTTTTTATTATTATTACTTATTTTTTAATTTTACTACTACTACTACCACTACTACTATTATTATTATTATTATTATTATTATTATTATTATTATTATTATTAATATTTCTGTATTATTATTATTATTATTATTATTATTTTATTATTATTATTATTATTATTTCTGTATTATTATTATTAATATTATTTTGTATTTTTTTTTTCAAATTTCCTGCAATAAAATCATTATTATTATTATTATTATTTTTTTTTTTATTATTATTATTTTTTATTATTATTATTATTATTATTATTTATTTTTTAATTTTACTACTACTACTACCACTACTACTATTATTATTATTATTATTATTATTATTATTATTTATTTTTTTTTTTATTATTATTATTTCTGTATTATTATTACTATTATTATTATTATTTTTTTTTCAAATTTCCTGCAATAAAATCATTATTATTATTATTATTTTTTTATTTATTTTTTCAAATTTCCTGCAATAAAATCATCATTACTATTTTTTTTTATTATTATTACTTATTTTTTAATTTTACTACTACTACTACTACTATTATTATTATTATTATTATTATTATTATTTCTGTATTATTATTATAATTTTTATTATTTAATCATATTAAAATGATTAATAATAGTATTATAGTTTTTATGAAATTTGATCATATTAATAATAATAATAATAATAATAATAATAATAATAATAATAATAATCAAATTTTTAAAAATAAAAACAAACAACTATAAAATACAAAATAATTCACTCCCAATGTGAATTAAAACAACCTTTTTATTTCTCTTCTGAATGGTGCAAAAGACTGATGCACAGAGTTCATCTAAAATTACCTAAATATAGACATACTGTATGTATTCAGCTCATGCCAGAATGCACACGGATTGTTAAAGCTGCTTTTGAGCAGTGATGTGTGCTTTTTTATTTTTATTTATTTTTAATTTTTTTTTTGGGGTGGGGGTGGGGGGGGGGGGGGTTTATATGTGTGTCTTTGATTGATTGCAGCACAAAATAGAATTGTGCGGGAGTTTATTAATTCAGATCAGATCAAAAGGAAAGTGATACAAACATAGTCACAAGATATATGGCACAGCTACAGAGGAAAACACATGCGGAAAGCTGTTTTCCCAAGTTTTAAAGAACATAATTACTTTGTAAAGAAACACTGAACAGTGCAGAATTTTCCAACTTAAAAAAAATATTCCGTTTGCGCTTTGTACTTTCACAGTCACAGAATGGACTGAGAAATTGCTGTCCATGGTGCTGAAATGAGTTTCAGTCGCTGTCCATGGTGCTTAAAGCAAGACACTGCTGGTAAATGTGGGGAAAAATTGCATACTTTTTTCAATAGATTGATTATAATGCAAACTTCAAAGGTTTTTGTTAAATATGCACATAAGGTGTTATCTTATTAAATATGTATTACTTTGCATGCACTTATAGCAAGCAAGCAAGCATAAATAAATAAATATGAGTGAATGAATAAATGAATAACTGACTGAATGAATATACTGTATAATTAAATTACTTAATGAATAAATGAGGGTTGCACAGTGGCGCAGTGGGTAGCACGATCGCTTCACAGCAAGAAGGTCGATGGTTCGAGCCTCGGCTAGGTCAGTTGGCGTTGGCTGTGTGGAGTTTGCTCCGGAGTGGGTGCTCCGGTTTCCACCACAAGTCCAAAAACATGCGCTATAGGTGAATTGGGTAAGCTAAATTGTCCATGGTGTATGTGTGTGAATTGGTTTGGTGTGTGAACAGATTACTAAAGGGACTAAGCTGAAAAGAAAATGAATGAATAAATGAATGAATGAATAAAAATAAAAAAATAAAAAAATAAATAAATAAATAAAACAGGTTGAAGTAAGGTTCAATAGTTTTAATTTAATTTTAAAATGTATTAACTTTTTTATTATTACAGGTGAAAGCTTTTATTTATGGTATTTTTTATTAATCTATAGTTCAGAAAATAAAAGCCAGAAGCCAAAAAAGTAAGCAAATTAAAATAAAATAAAATACATTAAAATAAAATGAAAAAAAAATAATAAAACAGGTTAAATATTTTTTAATCAATTTAATTTAATTTTATTATAAAATGTATTTACTTTTTTTTTTTTTTTTTCTCCAGGAAAGGCTTTTATTTAGTGTGTTTTTTATTAATCTATAGTTCAGAAAACAGTGCAAACAGCCAGAAAAAGTAAATAAATTAATATAAAAAATATTCAAAAGTAAACAAATTAAATAAAAAAAATAAAAAATAAATAAATAAATAAAAATAAATAAAAATAAATAAAAAACAGGCTGCAGTCAGGTACAATATTTTTTTTTAATTTAGTTTAATTTAATTTAATTTATAAATAAATAAATAAATTAATTTAAATAAATAAATAAATAAATAAATAAATAAATAAATAAATAAATAAATAAAAAACAGGTTGCAGTCAGGTTCAACATTTTTTATTTAATTTAATTTTTTTATTACATTAATTAGCTTTTTTTTTTATGGGCAAAGGCTTTTTTATGGCATTTTTTATTCATCTATAGTTCAGAAAATACTGCAAACAGCCAGAACAAGTATATAAATAAATGAATAAATAAATAAATAAATAAATAAATAAATAAATAAATTAATTAATTAATTAATTAATAATTATTTAATTAAAAAAAAAAAAAAAAATATATATATATATATATATATATATATATATATATTTATTTATGCTGATTAGATATAATCAGGCAATTTATTTTTGAACATTTAGCTTTAGAATATGGAAAAAAAAGGGCTTTTAAACATTCATTATAATTGAAATCTACATAAAATTGATATCGATAAAGTGCACCAAAATAAACATAAAACACTGCACTGAAACTAACAGGCATGACCACACAATAATTCTGTAGTGTTCTGACTTAAATAGCTAAATAGCTCTACTGCTGAGAGAGTAGAGTTTCTACTGCTGATTATATAATGCCATTTAAAGTGATGAGATGCACGTTGGACCGTGTCATTTCCATGTAGGGTGTGTCAGCAGCATTTTTTTGTTCTTCTTCTTAATAATACAGCATAAAGGTACATCAGCAGATAATTAAGTAAGGGGGTAAATAGGTCCATGTATCCCCTGCTGCTCCCTCTTCCGAAGCTTGCATGTTTAGTGATGTGATGCAAGTAGAACTGCAAATAAAATCACACACAGCATCTCCATTATCATGCTCCTCAGAGGCTGATCCTGCCTCCTCACACATGCATGGAGGAAGCACAGCAGATAATGCACTCTAATTGTGTGAAGTGAAATGGCTCAAATGCATTGGAGGAGTGAGGGACAACCTGAGAGATGGTTAATAGATGCTGATAGATGGAGTGAGAGAGAGAGAGAGAGAGAGAGAGAGAGAGAGAGAAAGAGAGAAAAAAAGAGAGAGGAGGATGCTAAGGCAGCTAGACAGATAAATTCAATTACTAAATGCATAATTCATGTTCTGTCTGTTTAATAATATAATATAATATAATATAATATAATATAATATAATATAATATAATATAATATAATATAATATAATATAATATAATATAATATAATATAATATAATATATTAGCATGTATGTATGTCTGTTTGTATGTAATTAATATTATTATTGAGGGAAGAAACATAAAGTTAGAATTTCCTAATGTCACAAACTATTAATATTTTAAATAAAGAGTGTTCTTTTGGACATTTAATTATTAAGTAGTCTAAAAAATATAATAATAATTATTAAATAATAATAATAATAATAATAATAATAATAATAATAATAATAATAGTAATAATAATCATAAAATATCCAATAAAAATAATAATAAAAATAATAATACAATTAATATCAAATAATAATAATAATAACACTAATAATAATAATAATAATAATAATAATAATAATAATAATAATAATAACACTAATAATAATAATAATAATAATAATAATAATAATAATAATAATAATAATACAATTAATATCAAATAATAATAATAATAATAATAATAATAATAACAATAACAATAATAATAATAATAATAAAATTTATATCAAATAATAATAATACTACTACTAATAATAATAATAATAATAATAATAATAATAATAATAATAATAATAATTATTATTATTATTATTATTATTATTATTATTATTATTATTATTATTATTATTATTAAGTGTTATTTTAAAATTTTAATACACATTGTTATTGATTTTTGATGAATATAAATGAATGCTACTTTAGTGAGTAAATCTACACTGTAAAAAATGAAACAACAAATGTTTTATGTTACTTATTTATCTAACTTAAATTAAGTTACATATGGTTTCAACTAAATTTTGTAGCTATACAAAGATTAACAAAATAGCTTTAGTCAGTTTGACTTATTTAAGTTGTGATGACTGGAAAATTTTACTTGATTCAACTAAAAAAATGAAGGCAGGAAAAATTGTTTTACAGTGTGCACTGTAAAAAATACTGGGTTCCACACAATTCATTTATGTTGTCCCAACACAAATCCATTAAGTTAACTGTCACAAGAACCAGCAATCCAGGCTCGCTGATCGCTGGTAAACATACACCTTCATCCAGACTACAATACTGACACTTTTTTTGAACTACATTTCCCATCATGCAACTCACACACATGTTCCGGTTCTCTAGTGATTGCATACACACAGCTCCCACTCATTATTAGGACTATATACAGTTCAAGTCAGAATTATTAGCCCCCCTTTGAATTTTTTTTTCTTTTTTCAATATTTCCCAAATGATGTTGAACAGATTCAGGATTTTTTCACAGTGTTTCCTAAAATATTTTTTTCTTTTGGAGAAAGTCTTATTTGTTTTATTTTGGCTAGAATAAAAAAAGTTTTAAATTTTTTAAAAACCATTTTAAGGTCAATTATTAGCTCCTTTAGGCTATATATTTTTTCGATAGTCTACAGAGCAAACCATCATTATACAATAACTTGCCTAATTACCCTAACCTGCCTAGTTAACCTAATTAACCTAGTTAAGCCTTTAAATGTCACTTTAAGCTGTATAGAAGTGTCTTGAAAAATATCTAGTCAAATATTATTTACTGTCATCATGGCAAAGATAAAATAAATCAGTTATTAGAAATTAGTTATTAAAACTATTATGTTTAAAAATGTGTTGAAAAAATCTTCTCTCCGTTAAAAAGAAATTGGGGAAAAAATAAACAGGGGGGCTAATAATTCAGGGTGGGCTAATAATTCTGACTTCAACTATATACCAGTTTGTGTTCCACTCTCATTGGCTAAGTTTACATGGACATTGGTAATGGAATTATTTGCCTTAATCTGAATAATATGATTAAGGTGTTTACCTGAGTTGCTTTTTGAATGTTTCTTTCATGATCCCGTTTTACATGTTATAGCACATAATTCAATTAACATCATTGCGTCACCACGCTATCCTCTGAAGTTTCATGTAATTTCGAGAGTTACATTTTTAATTTGTGGACTTTAACTGCAGTTAGGCACTTTCACTTTCATTCAGGAACATTTCATGCATGCCCCCCATGACAAACGAGATATTGGATGCGGCTATGAACTGCTGGAAGAGTATTGTTTTAATAGAATTTGATTCTGCACGTTGAATGCATTTCGCGATGTGTGTGTCTGTGGTCCTTTACTGACACGGTAGGTGCAGAGAATAGTGTCAAACAGCCGTGTGTGAATATAGACTATCCTGTTGCAAAATGCAGTGAAAATCCTACATGATGATGGTAATAGTTTGATTAAGTTGTTTACATGTCTGTACTGCACTTCAATAATATGACTAAATCGGCATACTCCACATGTCTTAATTTCATTTCTGTTTAGTTTGATTATGACCTTAATCGGATTAAATTAATCAAAAATCTCTGTTTACATGGTAGACTCTTAATCAGAGTATTGTCTTAATCATATTAAAATCAGATTATTGGTGTCCATGTAAACGTACTCTGTCTGTTGTTGTTGTTGTTGTTGTTGTTTTTTTTTTCCTCCTATGATGTCCGTGTGTTTCCTGGTTTGTTTTGTTTTGTTTTAGTTTTGTCTTGTTTTGTTATCGTTTTTTCATTAAATGTTTAAATGCTGCGTTTGGATCCTCACTTTGTTTTTTCTCCTCTGCACTACACACCAGAATGTGACAGTAATGTAACTATTTTAAGTAGATTGAACATAAAACAATTAAGTGTCTCCAAAAAAATCTCGAGAATTGTGTTGATGCAGCGCATTTTAAATAAGTACAGTATTTTGAACAAGCAGTAAAAATCTTTTTTTTTTGAGCGTAGCAATTTACAGTATTAGCATGTGTTTTACAACATTAGCTAAACACACATATCAATAATCAATTTTTATATTACAATACATCTATATCTACAAACTCGAATCAAATGTTAAAGAGCCCCTATTATGGGTTTTTGGAAATGACCATTTGATGTAGTGTGTAACACAGCTTTAGGTGAAGTGGATTATCCAGCTAAGGTTTAAATCTGAAAGTGCACCCTGTTTAAAACTATTGATTCATCCGTAAAAGAGTCGACTCATAGTGGTTCGAATGAATCGCATAGGTGACGAATTTATAGCCGTGTCGGTGTAACATCGATACGGAACTCAAGCCCTGTCTATTTGTTGCACGTGCAGACCCGGGAAAATTTAAAGGGAGGGGGGGTGTTCGCGAACGAAAGTGTGTCCAGTGTTCCCGTCATTTTTCTGACGAGTGCTCCAGCAATCTACACGCTTACAACGGGGGATTCATTGGCCATTTGTTAAAGAAAGGATCAGAAAAGACTATATGGGACTTTGTCAGAGCTTGACAGGATCTTACAGTACACAGTTCATTGACCAGTTTCTTCCTCCATTTCACAAGTGTAAGTAAGTGTGATTAAAATGGATGCCTCCTTGTTTTCTCTAGCTTGCAATTTACGTATTTTATTGTGTTTTGTTACTTGTAACCGCTCCATGCGGCTTGAACTGTATCTGGTTAACTTTATATTCTCATATCGTGTCTAAAACCGCGTTAAAAACGCGACGCATGCTGCTTTGTTTACGGATTTAAATGCGCTTGTGAGCTCGTGATCCTCTGTCATTTGTCATTGCTATAGCCAACGTCAGCTGTTCCTACACACGTGCGGCAGTCAAGTTTCAAAATAGTTCAGCTTTTGCCACTGTGTGGATTATTACTGAATGTGTGTTACTGTTTTTACTTATGATTAAGAATAGAGCAACATGCTGGTGTTAAACTACATTGCTTTAATGCACTCCTGCATTGGGCTCACACATACACTCTGCACTCTGACTACTTCAACAATGTTGATAAGCTGTGCTGGGCATTTCTCTCGGTCTCTCGCTGAACGCAGTCGACCAATCACAACAGACTAGGTCATCTGACCAATCAGCGCAGATTAGCATCGCTCTAAGGAGGGGTTCGGGGACAAATGAATCGCTGAACGAATCATATGGGAGTCATTGGGATAATTAGGTAAAAATAAATGCATATTATAAGACCATGAAAGTGTTCTTTGAAAGTGTTTTTTGAACTTGCATACATATCAGCCTGTAGTTGGAGACCCCCAAATTAAAATATAACCTTTTTAAATGTATAATAGGGGCTCTTTAAGCAATTTCATCACTTTGTTTTGTGTGGTTGCCAATTTTGCTGTGTCTACTGATATTAAGATGCCAAAAAAAAGAAAGTTTTTTTTGCACAGCCGAAGTGACCCACAAAAGATGATTTACATTCAGTACCTTACACTCATCTACTGACATCATCTTTTCAGACATGAATTTTCATATGCACCTCTGTGTCACCATAATTAGTACACGGCTGCTCTAATAACAGTACAAGAGAGAGGGAGAGAGAGAGACAAACATCTCCTGGTTCACTTTAAATCTCTTCACTGAAAAACGCTGACACTCAGATTTACGCTCTTCAATTATTTACGGGTTAAAGGTTAAAAAAGCAAAAGTGTTGATCTTAATAGCTCAAAGGCCAAATATCCTAACAGCCTGTGTCAATACAAACCCTCTTTCGGCATTCAAAAAAAGACAGAAGAAAATTGAAATACTGTCAGGGTTTGCTATAGACAACATTAGCAATGAAAATGTGTGGACGCTGTGATTTTTGCAGCTGACCCTGTTGAAGATGCATTAGGAGATTTCCTTTTTGACAGAAAATATACAGGAAAACAGTACTAGTACTATGTTTTTTGTCATTCACTGGTATTTTTGCAAGTCAATGCAGCATTTAACTCATTCCTATGCTGTTGGTAACACTAATAACTCCACATTGAGTTTTCAATTGTTGACAAATTTAAAATAACAGCACCAAACCCTTATTAATATGACCTACAATTTTATCTGCATATTTTAGAGGCATTGTGTATTTTAGAGGCGTAAATATGCTGTTTTGTCAACTTTTTTTTTAAAGCCGCTTCCTAGAGCGAGTTCTTGAAGTGTTGCCATGTTCAATTATTATACGCAAATTTGGACTCATTTAGACTTGGCTCCTAACTTAATCATGTTAGATGTGGATAGTGGAATTTGGGTATTGTATTTACAATAAGGCATATGGTTTGTATTTTAATACAAGGCATTTATTTAGATTTATTATGGGTTTTTCCTTTTGGCAAGATCTGGCAACACAACAAGTCTAGTACCTCTCTCCCTGCAATTTCTTACTCCATGCTGTTGGCTATTTTTGAGTGCATACAGAAGAGAGACTCTCTGATGTGTGTTTAAATGCATCATTAACGACTAGTTGTTCAGTTTTGTCCTCTACTTTTTTAATGAGGTGTTACTACATGCATTTTGTCACATGCACAGGAGCTAATTTGGTTGTTGAATGTGGATGTCATTCCATGAAACACTGAAATGTTTGTGTACTGAATAGGATTAAGTTTTAAAAGGTGAACTGACAGCTGAATTTAGCTGCATTGAGTAACATATTATATATATTGTTGCCAGATCCTGCAAAAAAGCAAGCAACAACATAGGCACAAAATAAATGTATTTATTTTTTTTATAATTATTGACACTTATCAGCCTAAAACAACTCAACATTGACAAACAGACATAAACAACAAGAACAAAATTGTGTATAGTAAGTGGACATAGCAACGCTAAGAGTACACAGCAAAATACACCACCTCTATAGTGCATGGTTAAACTGTATAACTTTGGTCAAATGTTTTGGGTATCCTTCCACAAGCTTCTCACAATAGTGTGCAGGAATTTTGGCCCATTCCTCCTGACAGAATTGGTGTAACTGAGTCTTGTTCGCACAAGCTTTTTTAACTCTGCCCACAAATTTCTATAGGACTGAGATCAGGGCTTTGTGATGGCGACTCTAAAACATTCACTCTGTTGTCTTTAAAGCACATTTTAACTAATTTGGCAGTATGCTTAGGGTCATGGTCTGTTTGGAAGACCCATTTGTGGCCAAGTTTTAATTTCCTGCCTGATGTCTTGAGATGTTGCTTCAGTATTTCTACATAATGTTCTTTCTTCATGATGCCATCTATGCTGTGAAGTGCACCAGTCCCTCCTGCAACAAAACAGCCCCACAACATGATGCTGCCGCCCCCATACTTCAAAGTTGGGATGGTGTTCCTAAGATTGTAAGCGTTCCCCTTTGTCCTCCAAATGCAACACTGGTCATTATGGCCAAACAGTTCAATCTTAGTTCCATCAGACCACAGGACATGTCTTTTTCCCAGTGTAATTTAGCAAATTGTAATCTGGCTTTTTTGTTGATACTGGCTTGCTGATTTTCCCATGTTGTCACACAAGGAAGCAGTGTGTTTGAGGTTTTCCTTAAATGCTATTCTACAGTTGTGCCTCCAATTAACTCAAATGTCAATCAGACACTTCCAAAACCTTGACACCATCATCTGAGCTTTTACAGACGCATAATAATCTTATTGTATGTAAACTTGACTTTCAAGAAAAGTTATAACAAATTCTCAAAAAATCTCTCTCATTATTCTGCTATTAAGCATAACAGAAACAAATCGGATAATCCTAACTTACCTAAAACAGAAAAGGTTTAGTCACATTAACATCTGACTTTTTTTTTAAATGGTTATGTGCCTTTTTATACAGTGTATGTAAACTTCTGGTTTCAACTGTATACATTAAATACAATCCATGCACTGTAAAACACATGCTACTAATTTTTTTTTTTTTGTTGAATCAAATTAACTTTAGTAATCTCAACTTACTTCATGTTAAATGTTAAATGAAACCTGATTAACTTATTAAAAATAAGTTAAAGTACCATAAAACATTTGTTCTCATGACTTTTTTGTTAAATACATTTTTAACAGTGTGAATAAATATCAGTTGCTAGCAGATTTCTGTTGAAGACTGGAATACGTACACTAAATTCCAAAACAAAATAAAAAATCCTTCCATAATGCTTTCAAACACAGATGCATAAGGACTGTGACAGGAAAACCACTGTGACAGGAAAAACCCCTAAAAGTGAGTGAAATCATCCGGAGACCACCTGCATGTTCCTCACGCACTTCACATCTCCAGCCCCTCCAGTCGAGTGTGTGGAAATCATGACACATTCTTTCACAGACCGCTGGTTTGCCCAGGGACAAAACGTGTTTACACATATCTGTGCATCTAGCTGATTATTTTCTGAAGAACGGTATCCCCCACATCAGCTCCCTGCTCCCAAAAAGACAAAGTCATTGAAGTGAGAGGAAATCATCATCCTGGAGCTGTGGGCTTATCTTCGGTGTCACCACTCAATGCTTTCTGATAGTCTGTCTCAGTTTGGTCTTCCGCTAGGAATCTGACAAATAAATGTCTACAACAAAATGTTTTTTTTGTTTGTTTGTTTGTTTGTTTTTTAGGAAATGTAGTGCATGAAGTATTTTTTATATATGATTGTTAAATGATTAATGACTGACTCCTGTATGCTTATTATACACATGGTTTATAATTGCTTGCATTAAAAAATACTATTAAGAATGAAAAAGGCAATATAAACTAGTGGAAAACAATGTTTATTTGATAGATTGATAGATAAATGGATATAAAAAAAATAAATAAAAATAAATAAATAAATAAATAAATAAATAAATAAATAAATAAATAAATAAATTAATAAATTAATAAATTAATTAATTAATTAATTAATTAATAAAACGAATAAAGTAAATATTAATAATATGAATATGAATAATAATAATATGAATAATAATAATATGAATAATAATAATAATAATAAATAAATATAACAAAATAATACATATAATAAAATAATAAAAATGATAAAAATGTCAATAAAACACAATAATAATAATAATAATAATAATAATAATAATAATAATAATAATAACAATAATAATAATAATAATAATAATAATAATAATAATAATAATAATAATAAAACAAAAATAACAATAATAAAAATAAAAATGATAATAAATAAAAAAATAAATAAAATTATAAAGTAAATAATAATAATAACAACTACAACAACAAAAACAATATTAATAATAATATTTATAAAAAATAACAACAACAAAAACTAAAATAAAAAATAAAATAAATAAATAAATAAATACTTCAATTAATACATAAATGTATCCATCCATCCATCCATCAAGCAAGGAAACAAACTAATGAATATCTGTGTGGGGTTTCACTATCGTATGCTGTACTAGATGTCTTATAAACAGTACCTCTCTCTGTTTACAACTGCTGTAACATAAGATTAGCAATTTAAGTAACACAATGCCTTCACAGTAAGTTAAATGAGTTATGAAGCTTTTTACTTGCTCACAATCATTTTAGTGCTTTTAAAGGTGATATGCTATGCTCAATTAAAGCAGTAAGACTGTTCGGGGATAACGTAAGACTGCCTATTCACCTTATTATTTGCGTACGAGCGGGCGCAGCCATTTAAATCTTTTTGGCTCAAGACTTCCAGTCTCATTCACTTCCATTCATTTTTGGACGTTAAAAGCAACTCATTACGCTGCTTGATTCTGCAAACTGATATTTTCTTATCATATGATTCTGCTTTGTCTGTATAATCTTGCAAACACTTGTTTGTAAAGCATGTAGTTTTCTGTGGTTTATTATTCCTAGTCATTACTCCATAGGCAGCTGAATCGGAAGTTTTGAAAACAATCGCAAAAATGAGCGCACTTCCGCATTGAAGAATAAAGTCAATACTTTCTGTTCTTTGTTTAGTTTGATAAGTGAGATCATCAATGGACTATTTCATCAATGCAAACACAAAAACTGTCATTTTGCATGTAATAAAAATCAGATGTGTTTGTTCATCCTATCTATATCTTGGTACAGCATATTATTTCTCGAAAAGCATCATAACAATGCTTAGAGACTTTCTCCTAAATCAACTGAGAGTTGCGCTCTGTGTGGATAGAGGAAAAAACATCAAATTTACTCTGTACACGTCTAGCTTGACATCCTTCACCTGAGGTGTGTGTCTAAAAAAATCAAGTAATAAAATACTGACCTGTACTGTAGAATGAGTGTTATTCTCTCTTGTAATGGAGAGAATAACAGTATATCGTCATATGAGGATAATTAAAACAAAGATTACTGTGGCACAATGTCAGAGAATTTTACTAGTAAACAAAAAGCACAAAACAGAACTAAACAAACAAAAAAAAAGTAAACTGATGTAAAATGAAGTAAAATGATTTGTAAGCACTTTATTCCATGTGCTAATTATGGATACTTACCCCTGTATACATTTTTGGAGAGCGAGAAATACGTCCCAGGATGTGTTTTTTTTTTTTTTTTTTGCTGTTTTTGTTGTCGTGAATTCACCAGAGGCCTCTGTGTATGCTTTTTCTCTCGCCATTCGCACCTGCTGTTCTCATGTGAATCCACCAGAGGCCGCTGTCTACTGACTGACTGACTGACTGACCGACTAACCAAACTCGTTCATTCAGAGGCAGGAACCAGCGGACTTGCAACAACTTTAATCATAAGATAAACACTAAACAAAAGTCTCCATCTGGAGCTCCTTCACGGGGCTCAACACTTCTAAACATTCATTCCATCTGGCTTGAGGCTCTCAGCGTTGCCCACACTCAAAGCTTGCACTATGCGACGTGTAGTTACATTTTTTGAGAGGTGCGTGTCAGCGTCAGCCACAGCGTTTACCCCGCCTTTACCCTGTTGTTTACTTGTTTATTTTATTTTTTGCATTTTTTTGGTTTGCCTGTTTTCTGAAACTGTTCTTCAGTGGACTCGAACCCTCTCTCCGCAGTCAACCCCTCTCTGTGTCTCAAGTCTGCCGACGTACGTGGCGAGCTACTGGTCTACTAGCGCCAAAAGAAATAGAAGCCATCAGAGGCATTATACCGCCCGGTAGAGTTCCTCTGGCTACATAATTCACGCTCTCCAGAAATGTATATGAGGATACATATTCACAATAAGCTAGTGCTGCAATGTTTGTGTTTGTGTGTTTATGTTTTCTATTTCCTCTACAAAAATGTATTCAATTTAGATAATACTGTAGTAATAATAATAATAATAATAATATAAATAATAATAATAATAATAATAATAATAATAATAATAATAATAATAATAATAATAATATAAATAATAATAATAATAATAATAATAATAATAATAATAATAATTTTGCAGCCTATTGGAATTAGCCTTATAATCACACTTTTTTTTTTTTTATAAGTGAAAAATGAGTTTTATGTGGCGCTGATGGCTGATAAGATAAAAATAACACTTGACGGTACAGATGTCTTTGCTGGGGAAAGATCCAGCAAATTTGCTGAAAGAGATTTTTCATCATCTACATATACATCGGTAATGCACGATAAACATCCCCATTAAGACAAACTTCATTTCTGCTATGGCTCAGTATGTTTTCAATATGGATGAGTTGCAACTACTGTATAAATAGGCAAGCTATGTGCACAGTATGACAAATAAAAAAAAATAAATAAATTGTACACAGCATCCAGACTTACAGCTATGTTCACAACAGTGATCTAAGTGGTGGCTAATGAGTGTCTGCAGAACAAATGCTATATATTTATGCTGTCTGCCTGCAGAAATATGCTAATCAAGTAGAGTGTATGGACAAATAATCAAACAGAACAATGACTCTTCATTACTGATAGAATGATAGAATGATATACAGACAGACAGACAAAGGCCTCTAGATTACGCTTATTTTACCAAAATAAAATATGATCATCCCTTTATTTTTAATTATTTAGTTAAGACAGTAAGGTCTGACTTTGCTTAGACAAAAGTCTTGTCACTTAACAGAAATAATGTCCAGTATAGAATATAAAGTCATGGTGCAGTGGAAAAATAATGAATATTGTGTATGACTCCCATGAGCCTGGAGGACTGCATTCATATATCTCTGACTCAAATAACTTATTAATAAAGTCATCAGGAATGGCAAAGAAAGCATTCTTGCAGGACTCCCAGAGTTCATCAAGATTCTTTGTATTCATCTTCAATGCCTCCTTCTTCATCTTACCCCAGACATGCTAAATAATGTTCATGTCTGGTGACTGGGCTGGCCAATCCTGGAGCACCTTGACCTTCATTGCTTTCAGGAACTTTGATGTGGAGGCTGAAGTATGAGAAGGAGCGCTGTCCTGCTGAAGAATTTGCCCTCTCCTGTGGTTTGTAATGTAATGGGCAGCACAAATGTCTTGATACCTCAGGCTGTTGATGTTGCCATCCACTCTGCAGATCTCGCGCATGCCCCATACTGAATGTAACCCCAAACCATGATTTTTCCTTCACCAAACTTGACAGATGTATGCGAGAATCTTGGGTCCATGCAGGTTCCATTAGGTCTTCTGCAGTATTTGTGACGATTAAGATGCCGTTCAACAGATGATTCATCTGAAAAATCTACCTTCTGCCACTTTTCTAAATTATCAACTAGAAGTCAAGTTATTATTTGCTGTTCTTACAACTGGTGTCAATGACAAGACTTTTGTCAGGTAGTGTAGACAGACAGATATGATAAAACAAATAGTGACAAGTTTTCATTCCTATACTAATAAATGGATGATTATGAAATATTGCACTTATTAATGCACTGCTTAAAAGTGTGAGCATATAAAGCATCTAATTTGACTTTACTTTTAGACTATATGTAGATATAAACACTGATTTTGAAAAGTGTTAAAAAGTTTGAACACTTACGGTGCTCTAAAGATCTGCAGGTTTCAGACCTCTCACTGAATAGTTTACCACATAGACAATCACACCTTGGTATAAATTGTTGGGTTGGTCAAATGCACATTATCTATCATTTAATTATTAATATTATTATTTAAGATACAGATCAGAGCAAACCATTTCTTAATTAAAGGGCTGATCCCACACACATCTTGTTTTGATGTCCTTTAGGGGGTATTAAGCAGTGTTGAGGAAAGTTACTTTTGAAAGTAATGCATTACACTATTGAGTTACTCCCCAAAAAATTAACTAGTTGCGTTACTTAGCTACTTCTTATGGAAAGTACAGCGTTATGTTACTTTTGAGTTACTTTTTCATACCTGCGTGACGCTTGATCTCTTTCAGAACTTGTAGGGTGTTTTTCTTTTTTAAAATAGAGGAGCTCTGCATTTAACAACACACTGTATAATCTTCATTTACTTAAAAAAATAATAATAAAAAAATTACAACAATGTTACCTTCTGAACTTTCTACACCACTTTATACTCCAGATCCAGTAAACATTCAACTGAATCAAAATAACCTACAATGCTTCAAAACCATAGAACAGGAAGAGCTAGATAAAGTTATAAATAGTTCTAAATCAGCTACATGTATGTTAGATCCAATTCCAACAAAATTACTGAAAGAATTGATACCTGTTATAGGAGAACCTCTCCTTAATGTTGTCAACTCTTCTTTATCTTTAGGCCATGTTCCAAATCCTTACAAGCTAGCTGTTATTAAACCCATTATTAAGAAACCACAACTGGACCCGAGCAACTTACCTAATTATAGGCCTATTTCAAATCTTCCATTTATGTCTAAAATACTAGAAAAAGTTGTTTCTACCCAATTATGCTCCTTTCTGCAGACAAACAACATTTTTGAAATGTCTACATTGTATAAGCGCTATACAAATAAAGATTAATTGAATTGAATTTAATTGAAAACTTCCTGACGCTATACATGCCGTATACAGATTAATGAAAGTTGAAAGCAATGTGTTTGCTGCTTTTGTATTTTTGTCTTGTTAGTAAATCACTGTCCATTGAGACTATAATCCCCTTTTCTTCCATGTGTTCAAAATAACGAGAATACTTCCATCACAGAAATGTAAGACTCTGCCATCTTGGTTTCTGTCTGTTCCTCTAGGAAGCTCATTTTCTCATTGAGTGTGATTCAACATGATTACACTAATTTTGATTCAGCAAATTATTTTTTAAAGGTGAATTATTTAAGCTAAAAATGAACTCAAATATTATTACTTTTTTTTTTTTTTAAAGTAATGTGTTACTTTACTCGTTACTAAGAAGAATTATTACAGAACTCGTGTTACTTGCGATGTGTTACCCTCAACAATGGTATTACAGTGTTTCTCAGTGGCTTTGGTGCATTTCTCACAACAATATTTACATTTGCACAACAGTTAATGCTTTTCTCAAAACAATTAGTACAAACTGCTAAACCTAGTGCATAACCTGCAAAAGCGTGTCACTTGCTCTAAATGGATAGCTCATTCCTCAAAAGCAAGTATTTATGTCAATGAAAGTGTCAGTGTCATCAAAATGAAAAGTCCTGACACCATTGCTTATGAACAAGCTAGTCAAATGGCTTTGTCATGTTTTCATTATGACAGTCGTTTAAAAAGTCCGATTTTGGTGACACGTCCTGAAAATGCTCAAGACAGCACTATATACTATTTGCACAGCCATTTGAAAACTACAGTAAAGTTAGACATCACTGCATTTAATGAAGTATCTGAGTACAAGACACTGAATATGTATGTTTTACATTTTTACTGCATTTGCTCTTTGCAATTCTAATTTATTCACAGCTTTGTGCAAAAGAATAAATACCCCCTTATTTACAACAAACATAAACTCCCTTTGGGTAGAGCTGTGCACAACTGTAAACAATATTGCAGTACATATTGGAACTGAACCTACAACACACAGGTCTGTAAATCATTCATCAAATTGTTCAATTTAGAAGACATTTTCAGGAAAAAAAAAAGATTTAAAGATTTTTATAAAGTTTGCTTGACAGATTTTGACAACTAGTTCAACATTTTTGTATGCAATGACTCAAGTAATGAAATGAGGACTGTTAGTTTATGGAATGACTATTCAGCATTCACAAGTTTAGTTAATTTTGACTGACATGACATAAGCAGATGATAATGTTACAAACAGCAGAAGAGTTGTATGAAAGCAATTGATGCATGTCCAAAAGCATTTGCAATTTGTTGGAAGGAATGAGAAACTGCTACTATGATATGCACACTTGACTAATTGTTTTGAGAAATGCATTAACTTTTGTGCAAATGTAAATAGTGTTACGAGAAATGCACCAAAGCCACTGAGAAAAACTGAAAGCATTAATTGGATAGGCAAACCCCACCAAACCCCCTTGTAATTAGCACCCTAAACAAACAGACAGACAGACAGACAGATACTGTAGTAGATGTTTGTGTAATACATATGCATGCTTCAGTGAACTAAATACATATATTTTATTCAATTACATCTAATTTATGCACACAATTTTTCTGTGTATAGATAGATAGATAGATAGATAGATAGATAGATAGATAGATAGATAGATAGATAGATAGATAGATAGATAGATAGATAGATAGATAGATAGATAGATAGATAGATAGATAGATAGATAGATAGATAGATAGATAGATAGATAGATAGATAGGCAGGCAGGCAGGCAGGCAGGCAGGCAGGCAGGCAGGCAGGCAGGCAGGCAGGCAGGCAGGCAGGCAGGCAGACAGACAGACAGACAGACAGACAGACAGACAGACAGACAGACAGACAGACAGACAGACAGACAGACAGACAGACAGACAGACAGACAGACAGACAGACAGATAGATAGATAGATAGATAGATAGATAGATAGATAGATAGATATTTCCCTTATATGAAGAGTATTTACCCCATTTTTTACCAACGTTTCTAAAGACAATATATGGTTTGATCCATGATATTTTCCTCAATAGTTTATCTCCAGAAAATAGCTGCAAAATCATTTGATATCTTCTCCTGACATCAGCCGCAAAAGTTTGTAAACACTGTGTTTTTTTTTTGTTTTTTTTTTAATCGAGAGACGTCTACAAATCCCGGACTATACTGGAATCTTCTCACCGTGAAAAATGGTATGAAGAGTTGAGCAGACAGACGGTAGAATGAAATAATAAATAAGTGCCAGGACCTTTTGTCACTTCATGCCAAAAAGACACATTATCTGCCCGGGTTTGTGTGGATCTGTGAAAAAAGCTAAGAGGCTTTTCTCCAGCTCTCCCACCCTGTCAGCACAAAGGAAAGACGCTTGGAGAGAATTACAGCAAACGCCGGAGGAATATACTTTTTTTTTTCCTTCACCATAACATGTCACTGACCTCACGGCATCTAGTCCTTCCGCTTTAAGAAGCCAGGGCATTGTGGGTAACCTGAAGGGCCAGAGTTTCTAGTGCTTGTAGAGAACATATTATAATAAGTAAATCCATGTATTCCCCCGTGCAACTGATGCTGGTACAAGGAGCGAAAAATAAAACCTTATTTGATTAGGGAGGCTGAACTACCTGATTAGTGTCTCATTGTAAAAGGGATTATCTCAGCATAAATTTATTATCTGTGATGAAATTTACAATAATAACAGTCAATTTGAGAACAAACCAGCATATGGGATTAAGAGCTTTTAACACAAACACAGTAACACTTGAGTGTTAGTAATGGTTGACGTCCCTTGGTTAATAAAAGGATTAAAAAAAACTGCTTTGTTTAACACAGTGTTTCAGCTCTGAATACATTTAATAGAGGAAACCAAAATACAGGTGTTACAGATAACATTCAGGTATTAATGTATGAGGTGAAATGTCTGAACCAATTATTTATGAGATGGTGAAACTGCATGGGGAAATGCATTATACTAAAAGCAAGCAGTAGCCAATTTAATCTAATTCAATGTGTTTTAGCATTTCAAGATTTAATATCAAAGCAAAGATTCCCAGCAGGCACAGGACGTCAACATGATGTCAGATTGACGTTGTACTCCAACGTCATGGGGATGTTGCAATTTGTTAGGAAATTAAAATTGGGCTGACCTCAGGCTGAAGTCAATGTCCAAAATCCAACCTAAAATCAACCAAATATCAATGTCTAATGATGTTACAGCTTGACATTGTGTGGATGTTTTCCTACATAGGCTCATTCTGAAAACATAGCCCTATATACATTTCCGAAGATCGCAAATTATGTATCTAGAGGTAAGTATGGCTGCATTTTGTCTTTAAAATGAATGCTACGAGACGGTATGACATCGTTCCTTTTCGCGCTTGCCAGCTGACCACTTACCTCCATATGGACAGCAAAGACATTCCAGCAAGCGGAAGGAGAGTGGGTGGGCGGGTCAATCGGTGCTTTTAAAAACCCTATCGGTTGGGTTTAGGCAAGGAGGAGGGTGGGTCAGTGCATCGGTCAGTCAGTCAATCATTCAGTCAGTCAGTTAGTCAGTCGACAGTGACCTCTGGTGGATCTATGCAAGAACAGCAGGCACGAATGGCACTAGCGAGATAAATTTTATCTCAAAAAAACTTACACATCGGCCTCTGGTTGGTTTCGTGAAAAAAAAAAAAACCCCGCAAAAATATGTACCTCCTGGTAATTCGCGATCTCCAGAAATGTATATAGCGGTACATTTTCAGAATAAACCTGGGTTGACGTTACCAATATGACGTTGGTTGCCATACCAGATAAATGTCAGTATGATGTTGGTTTAAAATGTTGGCTCGACGTTGGATTTTGGTCACTTTCCAAAACAACAGAAAATCAACTAAATATCAATGTCATTTGACAATGTTATTGGATGTCAAAGTAATGATGTCACAACCTAAATCTAACCTAATATTAACGTTTTATGACGTTGTGTGCCTGCTAGATTGAGTTTTGATATCTCTTGGCATTCAAAGTATTAAGTGCTATACCTAAGTACTGATTATAGGGAAAAAAATAACACATGGTCAATACATATGATGTGTTTAAAGAACAACTATAAGCATTGAACTGGTCTATTGAATGCAGTTTTTATAAAAGATGACCACTGCACTGCACTTAAATCAAGAAGCAATTACTAGACAAGCAAAACATTGTCTGTTTTATGAAATAATAAGTCAAAATATAGTATTTTAACAACAAGCAATATAATCAATGTCTAATGATGTTACAGCTTGACGTTGTGTGGATGTTTTCCTACATAGGCTCATTCTGAAAACATAGCCCTATATACACTTCCGAAGATCGCAAATTATGTATCTAGAAGTAAGTATGGCTGCATTTTGTCTTTAAAATGAATGCTACGAGGCGGTATGACATCGTTCCTTTTCGCACTTACCAGCTGACCACTTACCTCCATATGGACAGCGGAAGGAGAGTGGGTGGGCGGGTTAATCTGTGCTTTTAAAAACACTATCGGTTGGGTTTAGGCAAGGATGACGGTGGGTCAGTGCATCGGTCAGACAGTCAATCATTCAGTCAGTCAGTTAGTCAGTCGACAGTGACCTCTGGTGGATCTATGCAAGAACAGCAGGCACGAATGGCACTAGCGAGATAAATTTTATCTCAAAAAAACTTACACATCGGCCTCTGGTTGGTTTCGTGAAAAAAAAAAAACCCCCGCAAAAATATGTACCTCCTGGTAATTCGCGATCTCCAGAAATGTATATAGCGGTACATTTTCAGAATGAACCTGGGTTGACGTTACCAATATGACGTTGGTTGCCATACCAGATAAATGTCAGTATGATGTTGGTTTAAAATGTTTTTTTACAATGTCATTTGACGTTATTGGATGTCAAAGTAATGATGTCACAACCTAAATCTAACCTAATATTAACGTTTGATTGAGTTTTGATATCTCTTGACATTCAAAGTATTAAGTGCTATAATTAAGTACTGATTATAGGGAAAAAATAACACATGGTCAATACATATGATGTGTTTAGAGAACAACTATAAGCATTGAACTGGTCTATTGAATGCAGTTTTTATAAAAGATGACCACTGCACTGCACTTAAATCAAGAAGCAATTACTAGACAAGCAAAACATTGTCTGTTTTATGAAATAATAAGTCAAAATTTAGTATTTTTTACAACAAGCAAAATAATCTGTCAATGGGGTAAGCAAAATAATTAGTCAGTAGTCAAAATTAAAAAAAAAAGATTATTTGCTTACCGCATTGGCAGATTATTTTGCTTGTTTTAAGAAAAAACTCACTTAATTTTGGCATATTATTTCTCAAAACAAGACAATGTTTTGCTTTTCTAGAAAATGCTTCTTGATTTAAGAATTTTTAGATATTTGGACTAGAAACAAGACACAGAATCTAAGTATAGCATTTTTTGCAGTGTGTTGATTTGCGCTTCTAAGGCTCTGCCAGCAGTGAATCTGCCTAGAAACAACAGACCATGATAAACAAGGGGTTTATACATTTGTCACAATGTGTTTTTACTGGTCTGCTCACCTAAGCAGCACAAATGCTGTCTTCATGTTGTTCTACCACTTTTGGGCTTTTTAAAAAAAAATTTTATTTATTCCTCACCAAAACTCTATTTGCTTGATCAAAACTACAGGAAAAGGGAATATATTATTTTACACATCCATAATATAATTCTGGAAAGGCTTGTCTCAAGATTTTGGGGTTATTCAGTTCATGGTCTATTGAAAATTGGAGAGAAGGTAACATTCATAATTCATGCAGGTGTCAAGGTGGATATGTATCAACTACAAATTTATTCATCACACAGAGTTGCTTATTTTTTTAATGCAAGTATAACTGAACAGTTTTTTGAATGCATGTGCAACTGAACCATTATTTTCTTAATGCACAGTACATTTTGTAATTCTAAAGAACACTTTTCAGCAACACAGGCTCATTAGAGATATATGCCTCAACCTACATTTCTGTGAAACTGCAAATAATGTATATACTTCAACATACATTTGACTGCAGTTTCTAGTTAAATTGAACGCTAGGGGGCAGTATCACACCAACAACTTTTGTTCCTTTTCACACTAATGATATTTACAGAGACACATTATCGACAATTAAAGGATTATTTTTGTGCATTTTTTGCACAACACCAAATAATCACGTCAAAAACAACTTAAAAGGAGACTTGTAATCAAATACATTTGCCTCACCTATCTATTTCCATATGGACAACTTTTTTTGCGCGTTCAATTTGAATTTGTACAGCAATCGGACTCGAGTGCAGTAAATCATGGTTCCACAAACCAGACAAAAGCAATGTAAAATCAAAATCAAGGCAGTTACAAGTCCTCTGAATACATTCTAATGGTGTCCAAAAGTAAAAAACAATGTTGGGGGTGGGGGTGGGGGGTGGTGGGTTTGGTCTTGCTGAGAATGGGGGGCCCCAAAACGACCTTGGCCCTTAGTATTGTTCTAACTTTTTGGGGGTGGGTGGGGGGTGTTCGTGGATGAATGTGAAGAAGTGAAGAAGGGAAGGGGGGGGGCTGTCTTGCAGAGATTGGTGGGCCACAAATAGTAACTGGGGGCCACAAAAAAACGTGTGGGGGGTGGGGGGGGGGGGGGGGGGGGGGGGGGGGGGGGTGGGTACTTGCTGAGATTGGGAGGCCCTAAATAGAACGAATAAATACAACAAATTGGGCCCCCCAAATGGCGTGGGTCCTTAGAATCGTCCTAACTTTCCGCCCCCTAGTGGCACCCCTAGGTTGCAGTAAGCCAGAAGAAAGTGAAAAATGGCAGGAGGGTGCTTGTTGCGGACGAAAGTGAATGGGGGGAGTGGGGTGTTTGACGCAGACTAAAGTGAAGAGAGGGGGAGTTGGGGGTACTTGCTGAGATTGGGGATGAATGTGAAGAAGTGAAGAAGGGAAGGGGGGGGGGGGGTCTGTCTTGCAGAGATTGGTGGGCCACAAATAGTAACTCTGGGGGCCACAAAAAAACGTGGGCCCTTAGTATCGTTCTAACTTTCCACCCCTAGCGGCATCCATGGGTTGAGGTAAGCTGTTCTCTTACCCGGGTGTCGCAGAAGAAAGTGAAAAATTGCACAGGGGGGTTTGTTAAGTGGGGTATAGGGGGAGGGGGGGTGGAATGTCGCACATGATAATAAAGGGGGGCTTGTGGACACTTGCTGAGATTGGGAGGCCCTAAATAGAACGAATAAATACAACAAATTGGGCCCCCCAAATGGCGCGGGTCCTTAGAATCGTCCTAACTTTCCGCCCCCTAGCGGCACCCCTAGGTTGCAGTAAGCCAGAAGAAAGTAAAAAATGGCGGGAAGGGTGTTTGTTGCGGACGAAAGTGAATGGGGGAAGGGGGGGTGTTTGACGCAGACTAAAGTGAAGAGAGGGGGGGTTGGGGGTACTTACTGAGATTGGGGGACCCCAAATAATAACTAATAAATACAACAAATTGGGGCCCCCAAAATGACATGGGCCCTTAGAATCAACTTCGTCCTAGCACCCCTGGGTTGCAGTGCACTTTTGTATTACCCATATGGGGAGTCGCGGATGAATGTGAAGCACGGGGGAGGAGGGTTGGTGGTTGCAGATGAAAATGAAGAGCTAGATGGGTGGGGTCTTGCTGAGATTGGGGGGCCAAAAACAGTAACTCTGGGGGCCCCAAAACGGCATGGGCCCTTAGAATCATCCTAACTTTCCACTTCCTATCAGCGCCCCTGGGTTGCAGTGCACTTTTCTCTTGTGTTTACTTTTGAAAACACTATTGGTTGTGTTTAGGGAGGGGTTTAGGTCAGTGATCAATATGACAAGCTGTGCCTTCTCATAGACATGTAAGGACATGTTTCTGAAACATAAAATGTAGTGATATATTTCAGTTTTTCAAAAAAAAAAAAAAGTAAATAAAAATTGAGAGCACCCACTAGCGGATTTGTCATCTGAAACTTGCAACAAAAAACACCCAGAGCAACGTATTTCACATTTACCCAAAAATCTAGGCTGAAGCATGTATTTTCAATGAGCCTGGGTTGTTTTTTTTTCATAAAGAATGTTTTGTGGGATGGAAAGATTGCATAGATGTTCAGGGTTCTTCACGAAACTATCAATGTCAGTAAATATTTATGTGCATGTACAGTACAGCATTTCTTTTTTTGTGTGTGGAATACTAAGAAATCCAAGAGAAACATAAATAATTCTTGGCTACAGTTGAGGCCTTGTTCACGAGCACCGCTGATATTTCAGCATCCTCCCCGGCGTTTCCTCTATTTTCCCTTATCTGTCAAGGCACAATGGCTTGGATTAGTTTCAGGGCTGGCTTTCTCCAATGTCTATCAGCCATCAGCTTCAGGTTTTTCCTATCAATCGCACGAGGCCGACATGTCAGAACATGATGTAACCTGCTCGCTGAAGCCAAACGCAGCTCAGGTGGCAGGCAGGAGATGTTTCTGGTGAGGTGGGGCATGGAAATATTAAGTGTCAGTATGAAATGATAACATAGATTCTGCGGATAATCACCGCCTCGCTGTAATGCATTACAAACATGCGCGCTCTTGTCTCGTTGTGTCATTTTATGACCCTTTGTGTTTGCGAACATCAGAAAGCCCAAGGCCGATGACAACAGAGAATGTGATTTGGAGTTGCTGCGAATGTGCATTTGGTTTATTGCGCTTAAATAAATAACCTTTGGCCCAATGGCATAATTCATCTTCATTTTCTGACGTAAATAAGGAGCGAGATGGTGGCGAGAGTGAAATTCATTTGTGTTTCGCCTTTGAGCAAGCGTCTGCACATTTTTCATCTGATCTCTTATTGAAGTCTAATTTTGTGTGTGTGTGTGTGTGTGTGTTCATGAAGACGCATCTGCTTGTCTTTTTCACAAAGACTCAGAGACTAAGTGTCACACGAGCAAACAACACACTGTTTTAAAATTGACATGTAGTAACACAACAACAAAAAATACAAGAATGTTTGAAGAAATTCTTACTCTTGTCAGGAAGTCCAATATAGTTTGAGTGTTCAGGTAACTCGGGGAATAAATGACATTTCTAAACAGGCCCGCATGCTCTTTTTGTCAGCTTGTCAGAGACTTCATAACACTGCAGAAGCGCGTTTCAGATCTCTGTAATATAACACCCTGTCGCATTGCTCACCGCAAAAGAAATATGCAATACCCAATTATATAACCCACTGTCCTATCACAGATCACAGCAAAACATGGGTAAATTCATTTGAGTCCAGGAAAGTGAGGATGACAAGAAGCACATTGATTTCAATGACGATTAAAGTATTTCTAATTATGCAGGGTATTAAAAAACTAGAAAAGTAAAGCTCATAGACAAACTTTATGGTGGCTTGAGAAAGCCTAATCTGAAAGTTTGAAGTAGCTTATATTAAGTTTTAATTATTAAAGTAGTTAGCAGTAGTTCTAGTATGGATTGACATCATCACCTTGGAATTATAAGGTTCTGAATGATTTTGAGATGTTAAGCTTCAAAGTTTTTGCATTCCAAATAGCAAACAATATTTGTGTAACAGTTCTCTTGCATACATTACAGTGTTTCTCAGTGGCTTTGGTGCATTTCTCACTACATTACATTTGCACAACAGTTAATGCATTTCTCAAAACAATTAGTCATTTGTGCACATCATAGTAGCAGTTTCTCATTCCTTCCAACAAATTGCAAATGCTTTTGGACATGCATCAATTGCTTTCATACAACTCTCTGCTGTTTGTAACATTATCATTTGCTTAGTGAAGTTTCATAAACAAATTTCCAGAGGAACACGTGATATTATTGACCGCGGCTGATCCCTCATCCACAATCATTAGCTAGCCAATCAGATCAATCCAAGCTCACTATAAGTAGCCTAGGAAAAATCCCTCCCTTATCTTCATTTTCGAAGAAACCCCCCATCCACCCCTTCGCCTCCTCTTTTCTTCCTTTTATCAGGGGGAGCTCTCGAGAACCACCTGATCTCGTACTCCCCTGATACGCTCTATCGACCAGGCGGGAGCCCTGGGCTCAACTATCTCCGAGCTCAGGGTTCTCTCCCGGGACAGCATGCCAAACCAGCTAACATTTGTCAAACAATATCTAAGTGCGAACTCTTGAATGTCATGTCAGTCAAAATTAACTAAACTTGTGAATGCTGAATAGTCATTTCATAAACTAACAGTCCTCATTTCATTACTTGAGTCATTACATACAAAAATGTTGAACTAGTTGTCAAAATCTGTCAAGCTAATTTTACTTAAAAATTTTTAATCTTTTTTTTTTTCCTGAAAATGTCTTCTAAATTGAACAATTTGATGAATGATTTACAGACCTGTGTATGTTGTAGGTTCAGTTCCAATATGTACTGCAATATTGTTTACAGTTGTGCACAGCTCTACCCAAAGGAAGTTTGTGTTTGTTGTAAATAAGGGGGTATTTATTCTTTTGCACAATGCTGTGAATCAATTAGAATTGCAAAGAGTATATGCAGTAACAATGCGAAACATACATATTCAGTGTCTTGTAGATACCTCACTAAATGCAGTAATGTCTAACTTTACTGTAGTTTTCAAATGGCTGTGCAAATAGTATATAGTGCTGTCTTGAGCATTTTCAAGAAGTGTCACCAAAATCTGACTTTTTGCATGGGAAAACATTTACAGAGTAAAGTGTCATAATGAAAACAGGACAAAGCCATTTGACTATATTGTTTATAAGCAATGGTGTCAGGACTTTTCATCTTAATGACACTGACACTTTCATTGACATGAATGCTTGCTTTTGAGGAATGAGCTATCCATTTAGAGCAAGTGACACGCATGTTATGCACTAGGTTTTGCAGTTTGTACTAATTGTTTTGAGAAATACATTAACTGTTGTGCAAATGTAAATAGTATTGTGAGAAATGCACCAAAGCCACTGAGAAAAACTGTAACAGAGACCCTAAATGTACTCTACATGTAAATTATCAAAGTTCTACATTTGCAAACTGAAGTAAACAAACAAACAAAAAATAAAAAAAATAAAAAACAGGGCAAATGCAGATAGAAGCTTCTAATTCTGAAAAGTCTTTTTCCACTTGGATTTATAAGGTTCTATCTGGCAGATCATTCACTGAAGCATTACTTTTCAAGAAATACAATCAGAAAATATATAATTTGGTGTTGTAACTATATGTTGATGCTTGAGAAAGTGAAAGTTTTGCTTTCTATAACTTTTATTTCATGTTTTAGGATGAATATTTTTTCTTGTTCAAGTTAAGCATAAAGGCTGTGCTAAATATTTTGTCCAGTGCAGATGTTAATTTTGTCTGATTAATATGTTAATATTTATAGAATTGTATGCTTCATATGAATTATTGAATTATATTTATTGAATTATACGCCCCATGAATCAAATTAAGTATTTGCCCTTCAAGGCTTAATTTTACATTTAAAGACTTTAAAAGAAAACAGACAATGAGCAAATGAGTTTAATAAACGCTGAGAAATGTTTCACTGACTATATATACACACAAATAAAAATATTTCACATTTAATATATTACATTTTTTATATTCATTTCTTTTTCAACAATGGAAAATATAACATTTCATCTCAATGTCAAGAAATGCTTCCAAATCATCACATTTACACACACCTTTTCAGTTTCAGGTTTCTTCTCAATTTTGTGGGGTGCGGCTGTTTTATACATATATATATATATATATATATATATATATATATATATATATATATATATATATATATATATATATATATATATATATACACACACACACAGTGCTCAGCATATATATTATATATATTAAATATATCTGTTAAATAAATCTGTTTTGCTTAAATGCACAAACATACATTGCCTTTATTCAGAGAAATGGATAAAAATATTTATTTTCAAAATGGGGTGTACTCAATTATGCTGAGCACTGTATATAAATATATATATATATATATATATATATATATATATATATATATATATATATATATATATATATATATATATATATATATATATATATATATATATAAACCGTGTCTCAAACAAATCCAAGCAATATTAATTCTGTCAGAATTCGTCAAAATACCTCCAACTTTAATTACATTTTGTAATTAGATGGCAAATACAGTAGAGGAAATTATATGATATGTATAATGTACATTTTCCACCTGATTTATATCACCGCATTACCTTGTTAAACAATGATAACCCAAATATTGACAGAATGCTTCAGTTTTATTACTGGCAAACTAAATTAGCACGTACAGAAATAAAGCAAGGTTTACATATTGGTGTCACGTTTACATATCAGTCTTCTTCCAACAATCCCAACACAATCATTTAGCAGCCCTCCCTCCCCCACACAAACAAACACGCCACCAGCAACCATTCAACAGCAACTCCCCCCACTCACCTGCAGATTCCTCAGGTAATGACCACATTTACACATTAACTCATGCGCAGTGTTGGGGAGTAACGGAATACATGTACCGGCGGTACGTATTTAGAATACTATTCTTGAGTAACTGTATTCCGTTACAGTTACTATTTTTAAACAGGGTATTTAGAATACAGTTACTTTCCTAATACCATAAGGAAATACTTGGAATACTTCGGGCGATGCGTGTCTGGCCCATAATAATATTACTAAATTGCCGCCGAAACCATAGAAACAGAAGCTACACTCCCGACTGCAATCACCAGCGTTAACTCAGTGAGACTCACGCAAATGACCCTGTTCTCACACTCTCACGCCACACCTCCATTTTCTCACGCAGAAAAAAGGACGATCGCAAACACCGAACAACCGGACAACAACCAAGATTTTCAGATAAACTGCTTTTTTTGCCGTCATTGTTCGTGAATTTGCTGCTTGATGTTTCGTTTGCACTGTTCATAAAGCACAATTGCCATCAATTGCCTGTAGAGCGACTCTTCAGCCAGGGAGGACTCATTTTTACTCCTCATCGCAACAGAATGACAGATAAGCACTTCTAAATGTCTCTATTGCTCCGCTACAACCACCTTTACTTTTCTGTTGATTAGGAAAAAAAGCATAGGTAGTTAGGTACTGTAGATAGGTGGCTGGCTAATATGTTTGACTTAAACTTGTTCATTTTGATGTTTACATTTTTGTAAAGCAAACTCATTTTGCATTCTGCTAATATTTGCAATATTGTTCTTAGGTGAGAAGTTTTCATAATAGAAATTAAAATGTTGAATAGAACCTGTTACATTACCTCTGATCAGGGGTTTTATTTGAGGCATGCACGCGAGTAAAAATGATGATGATTTTTATGCGTTCACTAGAGTGAATCGGATTAATGTTAGTTCCACATCTGTCAGGCACCTGTAGAGTTAATGCGTTCCAGTAAAACATATACAAATAAAATGGAGCGGCTGCTTTTTAACATGAATGACGCTAAATGAAAGTCAAACCGGTGAGCCAAAATAGTGCCCTTCTGAATCAAATCAGCAGGATGCCCTTCTGGATCTTTCACTTACTTTGAAGACATACGACATGAAGACAGACTACCTTTACATTGACATCAGTAGTTATTTGCCTTAATCTGAATAGGACAATAATATAATTACGGTGTTACGTAAAGTGCTTTTTGAACGTCTATTCACGTTTCCTGCAGAGTCTCATGATATTTCGGGTGTTTCATCTTTAATTTTTCGACTTTAACTGCAGTTCGGCACTTTCATTCATGAACATTTCCCCATGACAAACTGGGTTATTAGACGCGAATATTTAGTAAGGAATGGTGGAAGATGTTTAATGGGATTTGATAGCGCACGTGAAATAGAAAGAAAAAAACTTTCGCATTTCGTGATCAGCGTTGCCAGATGTAGCTGACTGATTCCAGCCCAAAAGCTATCCAAAACCCGCCGAAATGCAAATTCAAAACCGCCCAATCTGGCAACACTGTTCGTGATGGGTGTGTGTGTGTGCGGTCCTTTACTGACAGCCTTGTGTGTGGATCTTGTCGCAAAATGCAGAGAAAAGTCCTACATGACAGTAATATCTTGATTGCGGTGTTTACTTCAATAATGCCACTAATATATGCATACTCCACAAGTCTTAACTCCATTTCTAGTTCAGTTATGACTGTAGTCGGATTAAGGTCATCAAAAATCGCTTTTTACATGGTGACTCAATCAGAGTATTGTCTTAATCGTAATAAAATCATATTCAAGTATTGTTGCCCATGTAAACATACTCAATGTTCGACTCAATCACACTGTCAGGGCTCTGTGAACTTGGATTTGCGAAGCAGCATTTTCTGTATGTTCATCAAAAGCAAGTAGACTATGGCTCACACTTATTGACAGTGGAAGATGATTTACAGTTAAAAATAGTCGAGTCAGTAATCCAACCACAGAAAAAGGCTCAGCCTTCACACTGAATCAGGTAAGCTGTATATTTATGTTTCAACGTAATTAATGCTACACAATTTAAACGCAGCCAGTAATATGTGAATGATGTTTGCACATGGGGAATGGAGGGGAGGGGGGGGAAGTGAAAATGGACAGTCTTGGGGGGGCGTGTGTCCTAAAAGTTTGAATATATATATATATATATATATATATATATATATATATATATATTTCATGCCTGCATTACCTTGGTTTTACATAAACTATTTTGAAGTTTTTCTTTTCTTGTATACCTGATATTTTTCTGTGCAGACTGTGAAATACAAAGGGTAAGCAAAATGCATATTATATACATATATTGTATATTACAGACAGTAATGCTGTCTATGTTCAAGCTCTTTTTATGTTTATTACAGAAACAGAAATTGAATTTGTTGACACTTTGATAAATAAACATTATTCAATAAACATAATTATATTGTTTTATTTATTTTTCCCTGTCAGTCAATAGTTTAGCATTATAGGCCCTCTGTTTTCCTGCAGAAATTGCTACCAACGCATAGTGTGGCATTTAATAGACTTGAAGGCTGTTTTTAAGGGGAAGTATTCCAAGTATTCCAAGTATTTAGAATACAGTACCAGGATTAAGCAAAGTAACGGAATACGTTACAAAATACATTTTAAAGCAGGTATTCTGTATTCTGTAACTAAATACATTTACAAAGTATTCTCCCCAACACTGCTCATGCGAAGGATAGCCAAAAGAGTAGTCAGCTAGTAGCCTCTTGGCTAAAGGAGGGTTAGAAAAATCTGGGACTTCAATTGTCAATTGCCAGACTCCCATGTAATCTGTCGGACAGTGTGATGGGTGGCTTGGTGCGTCCTCTTCGCTCAGTACCATGTTTTTCGACAGTGGTGATATGTACGACCACTCCCCGCCACACAACAATACTAATCCAGTGCGATCAATTTTCACCAAAAGCAATTCAATCCACCTTTTGTCCGGTTTTAGTCGGAAATTTACAAAGATAACGTGAGCACTGTAGCCTTTCAGTTCTTGTAAACCTTTGATCAAACTCTTATCTTCATTCGAAAACATTTTGATTTAAGCCTTACACAGCTAAAAATAAGTACGTCATCATTACGTCATCGCCAAGGAAAGCAAACAAAAGGATTATTCTAATGCACAGATTGTGCTGTTATTCCTGTACAAAATTTAGACATTCTTATTCCCGTTGTACAATAAGCAGACTTAATTTTGTATGATATGTTAGCGTTTGGTTTTTAAGACATGATGTATATACTGTATATACACACACAGTTACACAGTATATGGTTGTTTTTAAATAGCTGTGTTTGCTGACTAACAAAACATTTTTTTTCCCACTCCATATACTGCATGTCCTTTTAAATGTCCCATTTTTGCCTTTGTGTGGATAGCTGCAGCTACATATTTTTTATTTATTATCATATTTTTTTAAAGCAAAGAGAGTTCAGCATATGTATTCCACCTCTAGTCCCCATAGGGCATATCAGCCTTAGCTTCCACAGACATAATGGGGTAACTTACCACATAAAACCAGAACAGTTTGTCATGGTCAGGCTAGAGGCAGGAGAAGAGGTGATGTCCATGGCCTGCAAGGAAAACAGACAAAAACAAAAAGAATTAAAGAGAGGAAAACATAAGATGAGATATAAATCTATATTCCAACTACAGTCGGAAGAAACCAATGCTGTACATGGCAACTTTAAAAGAGGCAAAGTCATTGTCAGCATGGAATACATGATCTGTAAGGTATTTCTGAGATGAAACTTCACCGACACATTCTGGAGACACCTTAGACTTTTTATGTCTTGCTAAAAAAAAACATAATAGGACCTCTTCAAATATAAAAGATGAAGAGTTCAAAATGGATGAAATAAAATGATGGTTTTATACTACATTAGCTACAGTAAACGGTCCACTTGTTGTGCTTCTCCTTTATCCACATATTCAAACCTAAATGCTTTTCACACAAGCTACAAACAACACATCTTAGAACAAGAAAGCAAAGCTCCATGTGTTGGTGCTTGAAATCAATAAAACTAAACAAAGAAATTCAATCTCACCCGCTGCACAAAGATAAACTAGCTTCGAGATACGTTAAATAAAACAGTAAAGCTTTTTGTAACAAACTAGTCAAATCTATAACAATGCCATATATATAATGACAGCATTTACATTTTATCAATGTACTACTCAATAATCACCTGAAATGAACAGAAAGTACTCAAGCTGCACACTGTTGCTATGGTTACATTCTCTAGTGAACGATTTTCTGGTCGTGAGCGTCTATTTGCCATCGTATTGAAGACATCGTACAATACACCAGCAGAGACGAACCACCATGAGAAACCTCCATTCAGAAGCATTTATCTGTTTGCATATTCATAATGTCAACTGCAGGTCATGAACTTTCAGTGAAGGTTACAGTATTGGCAAAGCCTCAGTAATAAAGCCTTAAATCTTACAGTTTCCTGTCAGCCAACCACAATCCTTTTAAAATAACTGGAAACATTATCTCACTTCCAATAATGTCCCGTTTTTTTTTCATTATGTCGTCAACACACGTTCCTCCAGCATATACAGTTGAAGTCAGAATTATTAGCCCCACCTTGAATTTTTTTTTCTTTTTTAAATATTTCCCAAATGATGTTTAACAGATTCAGGAAATTTTCACAGTATGTCTGGTAATATTTTTTTCTTCTGGAGAAAGTCTTAATTGTTTTATTTCAGGTAGAATGAAAGCAGTTTTTAATTTTTTAAACACCATTTTAATGACAAAATTATTAGCCCCTTTAGGCTAAATTTTTTTTTCTCATTAGTCTACAGAACAAACCATCATTATACAATAACTTGCCTAATTACCCTAACCTGCCTAGTTAACCTAATTAACCTAGTTAAGCTTTTAAATGTCACTTTAAGCTGTACAGAAGTGTCTTGAAAAATATCTAGTAAAATATTGTTTACTGTCATCATGACAAAGATAAAATAAATACGTTATTAGAAATGAGTTATTAAAACTATTATGATTAGAAATGTGTTGAAAAAAAATCTTCTTCCGTTAAACAGAAATTGTGGAAAAAAATAAACAGGGAGGCTAATAATTCAGGGGGGCTAATAATTCTGACTTCAACTTTATCTCAAATGAAATCACCCTCTTTCATCATAGGTAAACTATTTTAAGCGATAGCAGATGACAGGATTGTTTCTTTTTATGCACTTCCAATAGACATAAGCATTTCTCTTTGATCTTATTGTTATGTAAGGAGTAACTGATGATCGGCAGTTCAATTATTAAAAAATAATGCACACTTCTGTTGGTAATTTGTGTATTATCGTCTAATAATTCAATGCAGTTAATCATTCAACATCCATTCCACTTACACTATACACTCACCAGCCACTATATCAGGTACACCTGTCCAATTGCTGGTTAACGCAAATTTCTAATCAGCCAATCACATGGCAGCATGAGTGGCAGTTCCGAAACAGATCCGAAACAGATGCCCGAGCCCCCTCAGCTGACTTCTCTCAATGTGGAGGAGCAGCAGCTCTACTCCGAGGTCCTCCCGGGTGACAGAGCTCTACACCCTATCTATAAGGGTATACCCTGCCACCCTGTGAAGGAAATTCATTTCAGCCGCTTGTATCCGAGATCTTGTCCTTTCGGTCATGACCCAAAGCTCATGACTATAGGTGAGAGTAGGTGACCATTCCTCCATGAACCACCACCTTATCGTGGTGGAGGGGTTTGAGTGCCTGAGTGATGCAAATACAAAAAGATCTTAGGTGACAGGTCAGACTAAGTGCGCTTTAAAAAAAACCCTATGAGCACAAAAGCAGCAAGGACTGTGATGTCGCCTGGTATGGCGCAGCCAGGGCTCCACCTTGGAGCCAGGCCTGGGGTTGGGGCTCGTGAGTGAGTGAGCACCTGGTGGCTGGGTTTTATCCCATGGAACGAAGGAGCGACATGGGACCTTACTCCTGCAAGCCCACCACCTGCAGGGGAAGCCGTAAGGGACGGGTGGTGATTGAAGGTTAGGAACACGACAACCAGATCGTGGCACACAGAAATTGGCTCTTATTAGTTATATATATATAATTTTTTTTTTCCTCTCTTCTTTAAAATGTAATATGTATATTGTAACACAATTTCTGCACTTTTGTCTAATGTTTCTGAAATCTGTTGTTAACCATTTTTTAAATCAATTTAAAATAAATAAATAAAAATAATAAACTCTTCCTATTTCCTATAACCCTGCTTTTCGTGGGTTGCTCCTCCAGCTCTTCCTTCGAAAGCAAATAATTAAAAACAATAAGATTTAGCTGTGCTAAAAATAGTCTAGTTACATAGTTAAGTTTAGGTTAAGGTTAGGGTTAGGTTAGGTTATTACTAACAGGTTTAGCTTTGTGCTTTATTTTTATCAGTCATGGCAATAACATTGCATGGTATCTTTTTTTTTTTTTAACATTAGTATCTCAAGTACAGTATATCTCTTTCCAAAGCTCTTTTGAGTTCACTGTGTTCTGTTCCACCAGATTATTTTCTCTTTGTATTCCATACAGTTCAGTAATATCTGTAATACTGCTGCAGTTCTTGGACTTATCTGTAGTCTGCTGAAAGTAATAGACGGATTGTGAGGAGAAAGTCACCTAAAAAACGATTAGCCTTCTTTTAAAGTTGTAATTATAAAAAAAAAGAATAATAATTCCCAAGTGTTGCTTAGAAGAGAGAAGATTTTCAAACAAATATTTAAACATAATAGTTAATTAATAATTAAAGGGCACCTATGGTGAAAATCAATTATTGTAAGCTGTTTGGACAGAACTGTGTGTAGGTATAGTGTGTCCACAGTCATATTGGAGTAAAATCGCTACGTAATTCTTAACCGCTAAACGCTAATGTGTGTGTGTGTGTACTGCAAACGGCATTTGTGAGACTCATCGTTTCAGAAAGGCTTGAATAAACTCCACCACAAATACATGAAATAAACTTACTTGGCATTTTTGATTAGTGACCTTATTTCGGCTTCATTCGAGTCTGTCTCTATCGCTGACTGCTGTTTATCTGACATAATGCATGATGAGAAGCAGACACACATGAGACGGTGGGCGGGGAGAAGCAGCTCATTTGCATTTAAAGCCACAGGCTACAAAAACAGCTACACTGTATTCAGACACCAAAATAGGTATATTCTGGAGGCTCTAATAAATAATCTGATGGGTATTTTGAGCTAAAACCTTACACACATTCTGGACACACCAAAGGCTTATCTTACATCTTGTAAATAACTATTTTCTAATAACTAATTTCTTTTGTGTTTGCCATGATGAAAGTACATAATATTTTACTAGTTACTTTACAAGATAGTAGTATTCAGCTTAAAGTGAAATGTAAAGACTTTACTAGTTTATAATGTTAAGCAATGTATTAGATAACAGTGGTTTGTTTTTTAGACAATAAAATGTATATTTCATAAGGGGGGTAATAACATTGACCCTAAAATTGTTCCAATTTTATTTTAAACTGCTTTTACTCCAGCCAAACAAAAATAAATAAGACTTTCCCCAGAAGAAGAGGAAGAAATATTATAGGAAATACTGTGAAAATGTCCTTGGTCTGTTAAACATCACTTGGGAAATATAACTTTCACACAAGGGCTATAATGATTTTGACTTCAACTGTATATAAGTGATCGTTTACAGTTAAACTCCCAATATTCATGCAGAACATCATGGGGCCTATAGGAAAACATTGGATAGATGTGAAACGAACCAATGAAGTAAACTGTGGCTGAGGAAACTTGCTCAATAAAAATCATAGATTGTGATGGCAGTTCTACATAAACATACTGAGTGACATTTTGCATATCATTGAGGAGGAATCCATTCAAAACCGAGAAGAGATCTTAACTTTGAAATGTTCAAAGTCTGAGGCTGGCAGTGAGCGACTGAAGTAAAGGAGAGATTTGGGTATTAGAACACATGGAATTGGTGAGTAGTTCCTCTGTGTGTTAAAAGGACGAGGGCATAGAAAGTTGAAGGACAATGTGAGAGAGGAAAAGACAGATGTTTTAGAGAGAGAGAGAGAGAGACGATGAGTGATGAGTCTATGGTTACGCAATCATTTTGGTACTGCGGCACTACAGATATGAAACAATAAAAGAGGACTTTATACTGTAAAAAAGAACTTTCAAACATAATTCTTAATGTGAATATTTAGCTGTCATGTGTATAACAAGAAAGTAGGTGGAGATCTCTGACTTGTATTAATAAGACAACTATTTCTTAATGAGTGAGTCATTTACTTATTCATTAGTCAAGGACTACATGGCATCTGTCTATACCAAAAGAATATATTTGAAAAATCAGTCTAACATGTTGATGCACAAATGTCTTATTTATTCATTACTATTAGTTTGAAATGTCATTAAATATCTATCTATCTATGTTTATTATGCTGATCTAGAAGTTAACATATTTTATTATAATATAAAATAAAAATACACTCCATCCATTCATTCATTCATTCATTCATTTATTCACCCATCCTTTCATTCATTCAACCATTCATTCATCCATAAATTAATTAATTTAATCATTCATTCTGTCTGTCCATCCATCTATCCATCCGTCCATCGCTTCATCCATCCATCCGTTCATCCTTCATCCATTTAATTAATTCATTTATCCATCCATCCAATTCATTCATTCATTCATGAATCAATCCATTCATTCATCCAATTTATTATTTCATCTACTGTATCTATCCATCCATCCATTTCATTTATTCATTCATCAAACCGTCCATCCAAATTCATCCATCCATCCATCCATCCAATTCATTCATTCATTTATTCATCCATCCATCCATTTATTAATCCATCCATCCAATTCATTTATTCATCAATTAATTAATTTACCCATCCTTTCATTCATCCATTAATTTAACCATACATTAATTTATTAATTCATTAATTCTGTGCATTTGTCCGTCCATCCATCAGTTAATCCATCCATTTGTTTATTCATTCTTACATTCATTCATCAATCCATTCATCAAATTCATTTATTCATTCATTCATCAATCCATCCATTCATCCATCCATCCATCCATCCATCCATGCATTCAATCATCAATCAATCCATCAATTGCATTTATTCATTCATTCATCAACCCATCCATCCATCCATCCATCCATCCATCCATCCATCCATCCATCCATCCATCCCATTCATTTATTTATTATTTCATCCATCCTTTCATTCATTCATCCATTCATCCATCAACACATTCATTTATTTATTCATTCAATCTGTCCGTCCATCCATCCATCCGTTTATCCATCCATCCGTTCATCTATCATCCATCCATCCAATTAATTTATTCATTCATTCATCAATCCATCATCCATCCATCCAATTCATTCATTCATTCATTCATTTATCTATCCATCCATCCATTCATTTAATTCATTCATTTATTCATCAACCCATCCATCCAAATTTATTCATTCATCAATCCATTAAATTCATCCATCCATCAAACCATCCATCCATCCATCTATCCATCCATCCATCCATCCATCCATCCATCCATCCATCCATCCATCGGTTCCTCCCTCCATCCATTCATCCATCATCCATTCAATTCATTTATTCATTCATTTATTCATTCATTCATTCATCCATCCATCCATCCATCCATCCATCCATCCATCCATCCATCCACCCTTTTTTAGTTATTATAATACCTTAAGCATTAATATAATTAACAGTATTGCACATATATTTGATACGCACATTTTTCACACATTTAAACACGCAATTAATTTAGTAAAAGATGACAATTCTATGACCCTGCATCCCACACAAAATTGGTAGGTTATTTATTTACAGTGCCATCTGTTCGGAGGATCAATAGTGAAGTATAAGAGCGGCTACTGTACCGAAACTGAAAATCTCTGGTATCGAGCCAGCCCTAAATTAAACTAATGAACCGTGTCTATGTTTGTATGTAACTAATGTAGCTTTTCATGCTAAAAGGAGTGAAAGTTTGTCATGCTGTAACATTAGCTGCCATGTCGTCCTCTCTTTTACACAACCTGTAAACAGTGGCAAGTCATTAATGGATTCATTTCATCTGTGTCTCGATTTTTCTCTTCTTCACCTCCTCTACGGTCCTTAGTTTATTTCAGTTTTCCTCCTCCGCACACAAAGTCCACAAGAAAAGCACTACATCTTCGTGAAGTGCCAACCAAAATAGGTTCGTTGTGCTCAAGGAAATAAAATCTGACTCACTCGTTCTCTCTACTTGGATACAAACTCAAATTATAATAACGAAACTAGCACACATTGAACTGTGATCATGTATTATTAGTCTGTATTTTTTAGATCACACTGTTGGAATTGATAGAAAAATGAGACGTAGGTATTCAGCCATATCTGACTGCCAGGTATATGCAGCATATCTACAGATGGTAATACCCTTAAACCAAGCTTGTGCAAAAGCATTGAAATGAATTGGTTGGTTGCTGGAAGCTTATGGACTGCAGATGATGTTTCAGCTCTGTATGTGGATCTGCTGCTCTCCTCTGGTCCCTCACTTAAACCTCTACTAGGACATCAACCTCTGCTTACTGCAAGCTCTTTTATGTTTAAGAAAGTAAACAAATAAATCACATTTTAAACTATATACTAAAGCTACAATTGTTTAATTGTAATGCTTTAACTACTACTATTAATACTATTTTACAGTTTACCATATTTATCTCTATCTTTACTATATTCTTCAAAAGCAAAAGGTTATATGTGTGTGTCCATGGTGTTCCTAATGTTGTGTGGACCCCACAAGTATAGAAATACCAGTACATTTTGACCTTGTTGGTTCTCTTGAGAAAAATATCTCATGAATCACACATAATGAAGTATTTCGCAAATGTAAAAATGAAGATTGTTTCCTGTGAGGGTTGGATTTAGGGGTAGGGGGATTGAATATACAGTTTGTGCAGCATAAAAATAACTATGGGAAGTCTTCATAAAGATAGCTGTACAAGTTTGTGTATCTGTACTGTGATGATTGAAGACGGAATTGTTTAGTGGCGTGGATGTGTAGTGACATGACCTAGTTGTAAGGTAGGGAATTCAAAATGCTTAAAAATGATATTTAATGGGGTATTTTGACAGTCAATATTTGCCACAGGTTTCATCTAAGGGTTAGGATAGGGAGCAGGGGTAGGGTAAAGCCATATGACACACAGATTGTACAGTATGAAATGCAATACACCTATGGAGAGTCCTTGTAAAACCAAAAATACAATGTGTTATATATATATATATATTTTGGGAGCATGTTCTGCCAGCGTTCACGTGGGTTTCCTCCGGGTGCTCCGGTTTTCCCCACAAGTCCAAAGACATGCGCTACAGGTGAATTGGGTAAGCTAAAAAAAATGTCCATAGTGTTTGAGTGTGTATGGATGTTTCCCAGTGATGGGTTGCAGCTGGAAAACATATGCTGGATAAGTTGGTGGTTCATTCCGCGACCCCAGATTAATAAAGGGACTAAGCCGAAAAGAAAATGAATGAATGAATAAATATATATATATTGATATACATCCTTAATGGCCATTTTATTAGGTACTCCTTACTAGTACCGGGTTGGAACCCATTTTGACTTCAGAACTGCCTTAATTCTTCTTGTCATAGATTCAACAAGGTACTGCGCATCCATGAAGCGAATCTCCCGTTCCACCACATCCCAAAGGTGCTCTATTGGATTGAGATCTGGTAACCTTGGAGGCCATTTGAGTACAGTGAACTTATTGTCATGTTCAAGAAACCAGTCTGAGATGATTCACGCTTTATGACATGGGGTATTCTCCTGCTGGAAGTAGCCATCAGAAGATGGGTACACAGTGGTCATAAAGTGATGGACATGGTCAGCAATAATACTCAGGTACGTTGTGGCGTTGACACAATGCTCAATTGGTACTAACGGGCCCAAAGTGTGCCATGAAAATATTCCTTCCACCATTACACCACCACCACCAGCCTGAACTGTTGATACAAGGCAGGATGGATTCATGTGTTCATGGGGTTGATGCAAAATTCTGACCCTACCATCCAAATGTTGCAGCAGAAATGAAGACTCATCACACCAGGCAACGTTTTTCCAATTTTATATTGTCCAATTTTGGTGAGCCTGTGTGAATTGTTCCCTCAATTTTCTGTTCTTAGCTGACAGGAGTGGCACCTCAAGTTTGGACGTGTTGTGCATTCAGAGATGCTCTTCTGCATACCTCGGTTGTAACAAGTGGTTATTTGACTTACTTTTGCCTTTCTATCAGCTGGAACCAGTCTGGCCATTCTCCTCAGACCTCTGGCATAAACAAGGCATTTTTACGCCCACAGAACTGTCGCTCACTGGATATTTTCTCTTTTTCGGACCATTCTCTATAAACCCTAGAGATGGTTGTGCGTGAAAATCTCAGTAGATCAGCAGTTTCTGAAATGCTCAGACCAGCCCGTCTGGTACCAACAACCATGGCACATTTAAAGTCAATTAAATCAAAGTCAAATAAATTAATTTTCTTTCCCATTCAGATGCTCAGTTTGAACTGCAGCAGATTTTCTTGACCATGTCTACATGCCTAAATGCATTGAGTTGCTGCCATGTAATTGGCTGATTAGAAATTTGCGTTAACATGCAGTTGGACAGGTGTACCTAAAAAAGTGGCCAATGATATATACATGTGATATATATATATATATATATATATATATATATATATATATATATATATATATATATATATATATATATATATATATATATATATATATATATATATATATATATATATATATATATATTTATTTTTATTTTTTCCAACTAGTGTTGTCTTGGTAGTATATGTTATTAAATAGCTGACGTTCTGTATTAAATTATTTATGATTGTTTTCCATTTTCACTATGTAAATATAAAGTGGGTCACTATCTGTGAGTAATTTGTGAATTTAAATTTATCAAGCTGTTAAAGCCTCACAGAGCCTGGGGAAAACTTGAAGCAAAATTTTTGCCTCTTGCTGCCACAGATAGTCATGTTTCACAGTCTCCCTCTGAAGCCAGACTCCACGTCTCCAACACAGAATTATGTGTCCCTGAGGTCCAAAAATAAACCTGATTCTCTGTTTGGCTTTTGTCACCCCTGCGCACACATCCCTTTCGCTGCTAATCAGAAAACAAAAAAAGTCAATAGTCTATCAAGCTTTGCCAGAGAAATCAGAGATGGACAAAGTGGCACATCCGGTCTCTGGAGCTATAACGCAGAATGATTTATGATATTTATTCGCATAAAAATCTAGAAGCCTCAGATCAGCTCGCTGGAGAGAAGTGCAGTATGTAAACACGAGGCTCCACGAGGCGACAGCTAGCATTAGCATTAAACGCTACCAGCCGCCATCGATCAGTTCCGGAGACGCAGATCAGGATGCAAATTTGGAGTTAAACCTCAGGAGCAGTCGACTTCAAAGCCGAGCTGAAAATGCGGCATTCGTGCCAGGCGGCTGATGAAGATAACGCGTGATTGAACGGCATTGGCTTTGGCTGGAAAACAACAGGAGCCATCAGCTCAGTGCTAATGCCGATGCTTTCTTCTCTCACTCGTGGTTCAGTGAGCGCCTCGATTGCTGTGCTATCAAATGTAGAACACTGCCAATCAAAATGGGAGATTTGGCAGAAGTAGATTTTAATACATCAAACTCATCTCCAGTGACGTTTCGCAAGTCTCAGGGCATGATGCAGATTACTGTACCATTTATAGGTAAAAGACTCTTGAGTGATAATGGAAAAGATGGAGATTTACAGATTTATTAGTATCTCGATTAGGGAAATGCATACACACTCTGGAAATGTTTGGATTCAGCTGAGATGCAGACCATGTCTGTTTGAATACACAAGGGTGAATATACTGTAACAGTTATTATAGTGCCAAAACCTGTGTTTAATTTTTCAACACTTTTTCACTCCAAGGCTTCATAGTTTGAAGCTGGGAGCATTGAGGAAAGACAGTGCAGTGCAGTTTTTCATGCACCTGTCAATTTTGAAAATTTTGGGCTTTTTACTTTCAGTTTATTGGAAATAAAACATATAAAATACACATTTAAGTGTTTCCTTTTTCACATTTAGTTTGTATCTGAATACATGCCATGGGTAACCAAAATGTACATTTGGTTTTTTTAAAACCTGCAGATAAAATAGTGTACCTTCATCAAAGGTACAAATCTGATCCATGAAGGTACCACACTCTCAGAAAAAATGGTACAGTGTTGTACCAAAGAAGGTTCAAACTCTTGTCACTGGGGCAGTACCTTTTTATGGGACAGAATTGTACAAAGAAACAAATTTGTACCATTGCAGTTTGTACCTTTAAGGACATGATTTGTACCATGGGAAACCAAAATGTACCTTTGGTTTTTAAAACCTGCAGATACAATATTGTACCTTCATCAAAGGTACAAATCTGATTCTTGAATGTACCACTACAGTGACAAGACACTTTGTACCTTACCAGTGTCAAATGTGTTCCTTCAAGAACTATTTAAAGGTATTTTGCTTTATCCAAAATGTTTTCATTTATTTTCAGTAAATATAAAACATCAAATACATTTTTAAACAATGCTTTTAAAAAAGTTTATTTTTGTGCAATGCACCTTTTGCATTTACAATAAAGAATACAAATACTTGAACATAAATCAAAAGATCTATTTTTTGCTGAAGATTTCACAACACTTTTCACAAAAATGTTACAGAAACACATTCTCCCATGTACAATATAAAACATTTTATTTTCTCCAATTTTCACACAATTCCTTTGTAATCACATAAAAGTTAATTTAATTTACTTAACTTTAAAATAAATTATAGAATTATGCAAAAGTGTTGTAACGAGATATGCACAATGTTTGATTAGTTTTACAATACTAAAATGTCTGCATGAACACTTTGCATATGCAGGACTTTTGCCAGCTCAAGTGTGCAGTGGAAAGCAAACGCCAAAAGGTGCGGATATCAATAATGAAAATGTATTTATCAGAAAATGCTTAGTGTAATGTTTAGTTTACAATACCTATAGTTTTGTTTTACCACTTGTTTTTTTGTATTATAGAACTTAATAATTAATGTTTATGAGTTTCTTTAAACATATGCTTTAAATGATGATTCATGTTTTAATATGGAAATTTTTCATAAAATCACTTTGCCTTTCCAGTCATATTTATTTGCATAGATATCATAATAAAGGAGTTGTTCAACATTTTTGTATCTTTTTTTTGAGAACAATTGTGCACCTTCATTTCAGATGTACCATAAAAGGTACAGAACAGTATCATAAGTTGTTTTTTTTCTGTACCATATAAGGTAATTTTACAAAGGTACAAAACTCAAGGAAAAGTGTACCTTTTTTCTGAGTGTATAGTACATATTTTGCACTATATGTAGTCTGTTGTTTTTTTCTACTGGAATGGACCATATATCTCCACTTCAGTGCACTTACAGTACATAAACCATATTTTACTGTTTTATTATATTTACAAAAGGAAAGAAGAAATCCAGTTTTAACATTCATTCATTCATTCATTCATTCATTTTTTTTCGGCTTAGTCCCTTTATTAATATTTAATAGTTACATAAAAAAACTAAATGCAATGAACAAGCCTTCAACCTTTCTATTATTTTTTTTTTCCATTGGATTGCGATCCCTAGGGTTATTAAGCTAGATTAATGTCATAGCACTAGCATTAGTTGCAGCAGTTTGAATTTACGACACAATGTTAAACTTTGACCCCTTTACGGCACTCACATACATTAAAAATAAAGCCCACAACTAAACATGGAGGATGATCTCTAAGTGGCGGTCTTCAAAATTATACCAAGAATAGTCTTGTTCTGTAAACATTGTGCCCACCATTCTCATTAAGTGAGGTTAATATTAAAATAAACAAATGAATAACGATTATAACAAATTATATGGTTGTTAGACTGTTGCGATTTTTTGTGTTCTTAATATGCTCATGTTTAAATAGTTCCTATTGGTGTGTGCGAACCACTGTGTGCAATATTTGTATGATTATAACCACCTACGAGCATAGTGGGGATCGCAAGTCACTGGAGTTGTTATTTTAGGGGTCGCGAGCTCACCTGTGATGCTCACTTCATAAATGCAAACAGTTGTTTTGTGATGTTGAGTGATTGTAAGAAAGTGTCTAGTGCAAATATTCAGTTAAAGTGACAGAGATGAAAGAGTGCGTTTTCTACAGGTGGTTTGTAAAACCCACTCATCTGTAATCTTGAACATATAATCATAAACATTAGTGAATCTACACATACTACATGCTTATCTGTTAGCCCACTGTTCTAGACGGTGTCTGACTAGTACAAAGATAATAAAGGCTGAATCGAGACATTTTTTCACACAAGCTTTACATTTAATTAAAGATCTAGTAAAATTATTACACCTGGGATCAATGTTTTGTACTTAGTTGCTTACTTTTGTGGAAAGTAGCCATATAATAAGCAGGGTAATGTACATGTAGTCGGTTGTTTTTGCAGAAAAAAGGCCTTCAGTTTTATGCAACAGCTGCTGATAAGCCTGTTGGGCTTTATTCTGCGAGAACAACCGGCTAGATGTACATTATCCCTTACATAAATGACTGATCAAAAGAAAAGCTTTCTGTTTGTGCCTGAAAATTACATCCATGTAAGCCCTCCCTCTATAAATCAACATTATAAGAGATCTTAGTGACTCTTATTTTAATAAATATATTTTTTTAATCAACTTGCAACCCCCTTGGACGTTTGCTCGGGTCTCCTTGTTGATTTGCATAATTATTTTAGTGACACGGGTGCTGAAACAGCAGCACGAGCTAATAAACAAAATCATCAACAGGCGCAATTCATTCTCACCGAATTCCCTCCTCAATGTCTGCTGGAATTATTTCAAAATAAACCTTTAAACCACAAGCCTCAATTCACACGGTGAGAGGGGTACTTTAATTGAGTTGTCTGCTAGTTCCTAATAAACCGTCTTGTGTGCTTTAGTAAACAGTGTCATATTTTCCCAGCGGATGTAGCTGACACATATTAGCTCATGTGAAATATAGGCCACTGAATGCAAATCACCACTGACTTAAAAATACCTAATCTACTTTTTCCCCTTTTGTGTATATGAGAGCACTGCACAAAGCACAAGCAGTAATAGATATGTTGCTTAAAGCAGTACACAATACTTCCACAGCCTGGTTTTGTACATTATAAAAAGGCTATATGCTGAAGTGGTTGGGTTCTATAAGATTTAATAAGAGAGTAACTGTGCCTGGTACTATTGGAGGCAGTTTTAAAAGAATGATACACATTTCAAAGTAGCATTTTTTAGGGTGTACTTGACAGCTACGGACTAAAAAGTAGGAAATGTTTTTGCTTTTATTAAATTTTGTGTATAGATGAAAATGTTGTGAATTCAATCCTTGACAAATGTTACTAAAATGCTTTATTCTGCAGTTAAATCATACCTGCTAACACTCCCGTTTTTCCCGGGAGTCTCCTGTATTTCAGACTCATGTCCCGCCACCCTCCCGTTTTGTTATTTCTCCTGAAAAACTCCCGTAATTTCACCCTGTCCCCGGTCCTCAGCTTTTTGGTACAGTCTGTAACACCCCCGGGTCGCCAACTTTGGTATAGTATCTGATCACAGCAGCCCTGAAACCCAGTCCATAGTACAGTTACTAATACCACAGTACAGTACTAACCCGGTTCTCAGCTGTGTTATTCAGACAACACCTCCCACCACCACAACCCCGGTCTCCTGGCATTTCAGAGACAAATGTCGGCAGGTATGAGTTGAAGGCTAGTATTTCGTGATACCACACACACACACACACACATACACATAAAACGCTATGAGCACACAAATGGACCCCCAGTATAGCTCAAAGTTGTTGTTTTGAATACATAGAATAAACACACTTGTGCTTAAACTTTTAGGCCCACAAACTTTTTTCAGGCCCACATAATACTTTTCCTGTGTAAATGAATGGCCAAAATGGATACAAAAAGTTTGTGTTTCTTAAAAATGGTGTATTATAAACAAAAATAAGATCTCTAAAACAACAAAATGACCATCCAAAAACGAAACGTTCAAGTGACACATTCTAATTTATATTATATATTATATTATATTTTATATTTTTCTAATGATATATAATATAATAACTGTATTTTAAAAATAAGTACATTATCTGACAAAAGTCTTGTCGTCAATTCCAGTTGTAAGAGCAACAAGTAATAACTTGACTTCTAGTTGATCATTTGGTAAAGTGGCAGGAGGTAGATTTTTCCGATAAATCATCTGTTGAACTGCATCTTAATCATCACAAATACTGCAGAAGACCTATTGGAACCTGCATGGACCCAAGATTCTCACAGATATCAGTCAAGTTTGGTGAAGGAAATATCATAGTTTGGGGTAACATTCAGTATGGGGGCGTGCGAGAGATCTAGAGAGTGGATGGCAACATCAACAGCCTGAGGTATCAAGACATTTGTGCTGCCCATTACATTACAAACCACAGCAGAGGGCAAATTCTTCAGCAGGATAGCACTCCTTCTCATAATTTAGTCTTCACATCAAAGTTCCTGAAAGCAAAGAAGGTCAAGGCGCTCCAGAATTGGCCAGCCCAGTCGCCAAACATGAACTTTATTGAGCATGTCTGGGGTAAGATGAAGGAGGAGGCATTGAAGATGAATTCAAAGCGTCTTGATGAACTCTGGGAGTCCTGCAAGAAGGCTTTCTTTGCCATTCCAGATGACTTAATTAATACGTTATTTGAGTCATTGCAGAGATGTATGGATGCAGTCGTCCAAGCTCATGGGAGTCATACACAATATTAATTATTTTTACAATGCACCATGACTTTATATTCTATACTTTACATTATTTATGTTCAGTGACAAGACTTTTGCCAAAGCAAAGTCAGACCTTACTGTCCTAACTAAATAATTAAAAATAAAGGCATGGTCATATTTTATTTTGGTAAAATAAGTGTAATCTAGAGGTCTTTGCCTTTCATATAAGCCACTTCTGATACCAAATGATCAACTAAAAGTCAAGTAAATATTTGTTGTTCCTAAAACCTGGATAGGCAGGAATACTTTTGTCAGATAGTGTATTGTTTTTCATATTTCTTTATTCTAAATATTTAGCAAATGTTTTTGGTACATCAAAAAATGTGGTTATGGTTACATCTAAGCTAATCCAGCAAAAAAAATGCTTAAAATGCCACTAAAATGCAGTATTTAAACCTCATAATTAAATAGAAAATGAGGTGAATAACTGCAAAAAGATCCAATTTTTGAGAAAAAAAGAACCAGCCCTTTCAACATGCTGGCTACGGGCTTGACTTTTAAAGTAGCATGAAATGTTGCTGTTCATGAATGTACAAGTTGAAATGAATGATTCATTTCCTCTCAAAAGAAAGAATCAACTCAGAACTTCATAGAATTTGGAGTCAATTCTGAGTCATCTGTAATTCAAGTCTTACTTCCCTCACAAATCTAGGATCTGGAACAAATTTGCATAATGTCAGCCTATGGTCTTTAATGGCTGTCTGCGAACGATATCTACTTTTAGCCTCAAACACTGTAGTTGAGTCTGAAGTTTGGAAGAGTTTGGTTTAAGTTGTCAACATGTTGAAGAAGATGCTGTTTTCTGCTCTTCTAAAAGCAAACCCACTTTACATGCACTTCCAAAGGGATGAGGACTCAGACTCGACATGGTAAAACAGACTCCACTGTTACTGTTCATAACAGTGCTTACAAGAGCTGAAGATGAGCTGAAATTCGGATATGATAATGAATATTTGCTTCCTGAGACATGCTGTAAGCAGTAAACCAGATCTGACCAATCAGATCAGAGTAGACTCTTGGAACTGTGAGGTTTAGAGAGAACACCTTGAACCAACAACTGTGTAACACTGTGTAAAAAGAGCTGCATCCACAATGTTTTATTTTGTTTTATTCTTACATTCATTTAAATCTATTGAAAAAAACCCCCTAAGCCAAACTGGGAATTGCGTTATAGCATAATGAGGGATGAATGTCTTCTCAAATATGTAGTATATTGCTAATTAGACAATTTATTTGATGTTCATAAAACTAATCTGGTATTTTATTTACAAATTGAACTACAAATTTAACTACTAACTGACTGATCCATTAGTTTTAATGGACATTATATAGACAGTATGTTGTTAAAAAACTTTTACCCTGGACCACAAATTCCTACCTATAGTACCTATACTACCTATAGTAGGTGGAATAGTAATCAAATGTATCGATTTTATGTCAAAAATGCAACACAGGCTCATTCTGAAACCGTAGTCCCGTGGACGTTTCTGGAGGCCGCGAATTATGTAGCCGGAGGTACGTATGGCTGCATTTAATTTTTTAAGCGAATGCTACGGGGCGGTATGACGCAGTTCCTTTTGGCGCTTACCAGCTGACCGCTTACCTCCGTGTGGAGGGCTTTCTTTTGTTTGTCTAGTTAGCTCATCATGTACGTCGGCGGACTTGAGACGTGGAGAGGAGTTGACCACGACGATGATGACTGGGTTCGAGTGCGGGGAAGAGCGGTTCCAGAAATCAGGTAAGACAGTACTACAGAATCCAAAAAATGAAATGAACGAGTGAACAAAGTGTGAGAATGTGATAAAATCCGAAAACCTGGTAAAAATCAGACGAGGGCTTTTCTTTTTCTGGACAGCTATTGTAAACCGTTGGTTGGGTTTAGGGAAGTATGTGGGTGGGCGGGTCAATCGGTAAAATTGGTTGGGTTTAGGGAAGGAGGATGGTGGGTCAGTCGATTGGCCGGTCGGCCAGTCAATCATTCAGTCAGACAGACAGACAGTCGATCGACAGCGGCCTCTGGTGGGTTTACGCGAGAACAGCTAGGGGCGCGAACTGCACTCGCGAGAAACATTTAAAATGTGAAAAAGCGCACACAGCGACCTCTCGCGGATACGCGAAAACAAAAAATGCAAAAATACGTACTTCCCGGGATGTATTTCACGGTCTCCAGAAACGTCCACAGGACTACGTTTTCAGAATAAGCCTGGGTTGCTGTAAATGTCCTACAATGAATATATCATAATTTCTTTTTATTTTATTTTAATTAGCACGTTTAAAGGCATAATTATTAATAATTAGATTGTAGATAATTAGATCATCAGATTACAGATTTTCAAGTCTCTTCTTAAATATGCAGTATATTGCTAATTATTCAATTTATTTGATGTTCATAAAACTAATCTGGTATATTTATTTAACAATTATAACTACAAATTCAACTACCAACTGACTCAATCGTCAGTTGTACTGGAAACTATATTGAAATAATATGTCGTTAGAAAACTGTGACCCTGGACCACAAGTTCCCACCTATAGACCATTTTGAGGGATGTAAACAATAACAATGGTCGTAACGCGTGTCCTGTTTTACATTTTTAATTTCCCTAGCTTCAGAGAATCCAAAAAGCTCCACATATTGATAAATAATCCTATGGCAGGTGTTTTAATGTAACAAGATCCTTGAATTGCCTCTTATTAGTTATGAAATAGTTTGACAACAAGCAGGAAATATTCATGGGTCAATGACATCATCACATTGAAATGGGCTATAGTACCTATACTACCTGTAGTAGGTTGAATGGTAATACCATGTATCGATTTTATGTCAAAAATAATTTGAATATTAAGTAAAGATCACGTTCTATAAAGACATTCTATAAATTTCCTACAATAAATATATCATAATTTATTTTTTGCTTAGTGATATACATTGCTAATAACTTAATTTGCACACATTTAAAGGCATATTTATTAATAATTAGATTGTACATAATTAGATCCTCATATTTCAGATTTTCAAATCTCTTCTCAAATATGTAGCATATGGCTAATTAGTCAATTTATTTGATGTTCATAAAACTAATCTGGTATAATTATTTAACAATTACAACTACAAATTCAACTACCAACTGACTCAATCGTCAGTTGTAATGGAAACTATATTGGAATAGTATGTTGTTAGAAAACCGTTACCCTGGACCACAAGTTCCTATCGTCCATTTTGAGGGATGTAAACAATAACAATGATCCTAACGAGTTTCCTGTTTTACTTTTTTTTTCCCTAGCTTCAGAGAATGCAAAAAGCTAAACATATTGATAAACAATCCTACGTCAGGTGTTTTAATGTAAAGTTATCATTGAATTGACTCTTATTACAGTTACAATACAGTCATACAATACATACTTATTACAGTCCTACAATAAATATATCATAACTTATGTTTTGTTTAGTTATATGCATTGCTAAGAATTTAATTTGCACATATTTAAAGGCATATTTATTAATAATTAGATTGTAGATAATCAGATCCTCAGATTCCAGATTTTCAAATCTCTTCTCAAATATGTAGCATATGGCTAATTAGTCAATTTATTTGATGTTCATAAAACTAATCTGATATAATTATTTCACAATTTTAACTACAAATTTAATTACTAACTGTCCATTCTGTACATTTCCTACAAAAATATATCATTACTTATTTTTTGTTTAGTGATATGCATTGTTAAGAGCTTAATTTGCATATATTTAAAGGCATATTTATTAATAATTAGACTGCAGATAATTAGATCCTCAGATTGCAGATTGTCAAATAGTTGTACAGTGCCTAACAAGCAATATTTAAATGAAAATCCTAATTATTCATCTTTCAGATTATATATAAATCTCAATTTATCAAACAAACAAGCAAACAAGGTTGTGTTGGAAAGTGATCCAAATCTAACGTCAAGCCAACATCTTAAATCATATTGACGTCAAATACTGACATTTATTCGTCATAGTGATAACGTCCACACAACGTCAAGGTGTAACATCATTAGACGTTGATATTTGGTTGATTTTAGGTTGGACCTTGGACACTGATGTTGGCCTGACGTTGAGTTCTGATGTCAAACCGATTTTCCTTTCCAAATAAAACGTAATGTCTTCACGACATTGAGGTTCAACATCAATCTAACGTCATATTGGCGTTTTGTCATATAGTAAACATTCGTAATCTTCTCATCAGTGACATGCATCTAAACAGTCTCTGGGTCAATGCGTGTAAAGATTTTGTACATCTTCTTGGACACTTTTAATGCTTCCAAACTGTTTTTTGCAAATACAATGGCCCATGCCTTGAGGTAGTTTATTATGACGCAATTTACCTTCTATGTGCGATTTGATTGGACAGGAATCATAGGACTGATTTTTCTAATCACCATAGACAGGTAAAAAATAAAGTAGTGACTGCAGTTTTAAGGAATGTAGTGGAGTGAAAGTAGCAATACTGCACCAAAAATGTACTCGAGGCAAAGTAAAAGTACACATTTTTAAAACTAAGTAACTTACAATTTCTGAGAAAAACTACTCAATTACAGTAGTTTGAGTATTTCTAATATGTTACATTACACCACTGGTCCAGGGTCCCATATAGTATGCATGTCAAATAGAAAGCTTCAAAACATTTCTCAAATTCACTTTGAAAGCTGCAGTCCACGCTCTACTCCGCACTCACAGTACTGTACTTAAACAGCAAGGCCTACTGGCTGTATGTGTTTGAAAAGAATAATAAATAATGATGGCAAAAGCAGTCTGATTGCACAAAGTACAGTTTCTCAATTTGAAAAAGCTCATCAACTAAACTGTTTTTTTTATTATGAGTCCTGACTTGGAAAAAAAAAGCATAAAGATTTAACAGTAACAAAAGAAGACTAAGTAGCTCCGGTGGAATCAGTGATGCTCCATAATTCATACGGGCAAACATCATTAGTAATTTATGGTGAGGCAACGTTGTGGATGTAGCAAGAAGCACGCACAAACTCATTGGTCATATTTGCACATGCATAAGAGCAACACAACGGTGCACTCTCTGAATGAATTTTGCAAAAACAAACAGCAATCAGACGACTTTATTTGAAAACATACTGCATATGTAACAAACTAACAGATGTTTACAATTGAGGGTTTGCACTTACGTCAAGAATTAGTGAGTTAGTCATATGCACAGCCATACTGGCGATAATCGCACATAAACATCAGCATGAATTGCATGATTATTCATTCTACCCAGCAGGCCCATTGATGTCAAAACAACATCGAAAAACACTTTAAAAAAACATTTCAAAAATTAAAATTGATTTGATGTCAATTGGCTACCTTGATGTCAAAACGACATTGTATTGACATTTAACATTGGCTTCAAAAATCGATAACAGGACTGTTTTTTGACACCAATAATAAAAGTCAATTTGATGTTGCTTTGACATCAAGGTAGTTTACATGCATTGTAAAGACACCCCCCCCCACACACACACACACAACTGTAGCTTTCAAATGAATATATAACACAAAATTTAAAGTTAATTATATTCATTTGAAAAGAGTTTTGAACTCAGTGTTGAAGGTAATGAGTTTATTAAATACCTCATTACTTCAACTTAACTGGTGTAAGTTTACAGTACTCATATAGATTAGTTTTTTTAACTCAAATTGTTTGTAGCAATCTGTTTCCTCAAACGGTTTGAGTTGCCTTAACTTATTGGGTTTTAGAGTACTCAGTTAATTTGAGTTCTCTTTATTTATTGGGTTTTATTGTGCTCAAATTGCTTCGTTTACTCAAATGGATTAAGTTCACAGTACTCATTAGGATTACATTTTTGAATATATATATATATATATATATATATATATATATATATATATATATATATATATATATATATATATATATATATATATATATATATACTATTTTTTGTGTCATTAATTTGATGGTCAAAAAAGCCTCAATGTGTGGATATCAAATGGGCATTAAAGTTTTGACATCAAACTGATTTGGATTTTTGACGTGTTTTTTTAACATGTTTTCTTTTGACATCAAAGTACCAACTGAGTAATAAATGTTGTTCTGCTAATATGCTGTACAAAGCACAAATCACAAAATAGATATTCATTCATTCATTCATTTTCTTTTAATAGTACCTTTATTAATCTGGGGTCACCACAGCGGAATGAACCGTCAACTTATCCAGCTTATGTTTTACGCAGCGGATGCCCTTCCAGCTGCAACCCATCTCTGGGAAACATCCATACACACTCATACACACTCATACACTACAGACAATTTAGCTTACCCAATTCACCTGTACAGCAATGCTGTCTTTGGACTGTGGGGGAAACCAGAGCACCCGGAGGAAACCCACGCGAACGCGGGGATAACAAGGTCGTTCAAACCAGCGACCTTCTTGCTGTGAGGCGACAGCACTGCATACTGTGCCACCGCGTCGCCCACAAAATATCTATCTATCTATCTATCTATCTATCTATCTATCTATCTATCTATCTATCTATCTATCTATCTATCTATCTATCTATCTATCTATCTATCTATCTATCTATCTATCTATCTATCTATCTATCTATCTATCTATCTATCTGTTAATAAGGTATTGTATTCTACTATTTCTACTATTAATAATCCTTATTTCTTTTTCATGCAAGTGATGCCCTTCCAGCTGCAACCATCTCTGGGAATATATATAAATATACATGGGCAGTTAGCTGTAATTTTAGTGAATAGAAAATCTCTTTTGCTTGATTTAATATGTTTCCAGTCTATAGTTTTCTAATTGTGTGTGTGTGTGTGTGTGTGTGTGTGTGTGTGTGTGTGTGTGTTATTTTTAGTCAAAACATGACAATGATTGATCATTTTCAGTAATGCAGTGCAATCTGAGCTCCATCCAATCCTTTTAACGTGCTCACCAAACCCTACCCCTTACAGTGACATCACTAGTTCCATTGAGTGAATTGTGTCTGACATTGCATCACTGAGATATGCAATCTCAGCTTGCATCATCAAGGCTGCATTCAGATACTGTTGCAAAAATCACCAAAATATGTGAGTTTCAAAAAAACATTTCTAGTTTAAATTGAAGCATCTCACATATTTATATAACTGCACACTCATACTTATTTTCCCCACGAGTGTCAATTACATAAAGTCATATTGCTCTAAGTGTTACCGTCTGTTGTTATTAAACGCATGCTCCATTCCAGGGAAAAACATTGCCATCGGATCCATCTTAATCAGTTCGGTAGCACTATGTGCACGACTCTGGTGTCAAACATCTCATTTAATGTGATATTATCGCTCTAAACCTGTAAAGTGATTTAAAATCTGCGCTAGCAACCCGTTCTGACATGCTCTCGAGAAGAGGAAAGGGCCGACCGCGATCACTGTCAGGAAAAATAATAACGCTGATAATAATAGCATTGACGCAATTAAAGTGGGTATGATTGAGACGGGTTTGGGGGAGGAGACTCCCAATTCAGACGGCTTTTCACTTTACATGCTAATGCAGCAAGCACTAGACCGGGAACGGAAACCATTTATATTTTTTTCTGCAATTAAAATGATTCTCCCAATTCTCTTTCACTTCTGCCGGGTCTTTTATTCTCTGCTCTCTGGCAGCGGTTTAGAGTCTGGGATGGCACTCAAAGTGAGCGAAATCTCCAGACAAATGAACAGAAACATTGTCAGCAACTGAAAAGGGAACAGAAATTAATGTATGCCAGATGCTTTCATCCAAGTCCTATCAGCACTTTCCTAAAACAGAAGTTCGGTGAGGTACATGGCGTGTTTTTCTTCTTCTTTGTAGAATAAAGTACAGTCTTTTTAATTAAGTACGTCCTCGCTTATGAAGGAATATGACAACGTTAAACCGATGCATAATTCTCTTCATCTAGGCACGTCTTTCCTGCTTTACAGTGTCTTCAAACACTGTGTTTCCCAGCGGAGGAGAATATGTGAGCGCTGGAGTGTGGAAGCAGATTTCAGATCTGGCTTCATCTCAAATATAACACATCACTTCATAACGCCATGCACGTCAGCAAGAATCCGCAATACTTGTTAAATACTGTGTAAAAGGGCTATTAGCACAGCGAATGGAGTTTTCAATATACAAATATATAAAGCATCATCTGACAGTCAACATTCTAAATGCAAGCACTTATAGGACATTACATATCAGAATCAGCTTTATTTGCCAAGTGTGCACAAGCACCATAGATATATACACTAGATATTGCATATGGACCCTGATCATGCGTCAATAGCGCCGCCACATTTGTACAGTGCTCCCAGGACAAATGTCATTCAACCCATCTCTGGGAAACATCCATACTGTGGGGGAAACCGAAGCACCCGGCGGAAACCCACGCGAACGCAGGGAGAACATGCAAACTCCATATAGATACGCCAACTGACCCAGCCGATGCTTGAACCAGCGACTTTCTTGCTGTGAGGTGACAGCACTACCTACTGCGCCACTGCGTCGCCCTCATAAAAACATTATATTATATTACTCATTCATTCATTCATTTTCTTTTCGGCTTAGTCCCTTTATTAATCAGGGGTCGCCACAGCAGAATGAACCGTCAACTTATCCAGCACATGTTTTATGCAGCGGATACCCTTCCAGCCGCAACCCAACACTGGGAAACACCCATCCACATACACTATGGCCAATTTAGCTTATTCATTTCACCTGTATCGCATGTTTTTGGACTGTGGGGGAAACCGGAGCACCTGGAGGAAACCCACACCAACATGGGTAGAACATGCAAACTCCACACAGAAATGCCAACTGACCCAGCCGGGGCTCAATCCAGGGACCTTCTTGCTGTGAAACGATTATGCTACCCACTGCGCCACCATGCTGCCTATATTATATTATATTATATTATATTATATTATATTATATTATATTATATTATATTATATTATATTATATTATATTTTAATATAGTTAATTATATTACTATATATTATATTATAGTTTATTATATAATTATATATTATATTATATTATATTATATTATATATTATATTATATTATATTATATTATATTATATTATATTATATTATATTATATTATATTATATTATATTATGTTTTTAAATATGTGATCAAACAAGTTTTATTAAGCCTGTATTTTGCCAAATCAAGAAAATTGGCGAATATTTTTGGTATATAAAACTCCTGCAGCTATGGAAAAATGACCAATTGATTATTTATTTGTTTATTTTTTTTTATAATGTGGATATTTCTTACAGATTTAAAATAAACATGCTGTTATTTTTTTTTTCACTTTTTTGCATAAAAAGGTCCTAAGATAAATCACAAACACATTAAAACAGTAATATTGTGAAATATAAGTACAACTTATAAAAACAATTACTGTTCCAATCATTCAGCAAATATGCTGATTTGCTTCCTAAGAAACATTAAATATTATCGGTGTTGAAAACACTTGTGTTGCTTCATATGTAAAAATAATTTAGTAACAATAGAAATATGTTTACTGTCAGTTTTGGTCAGTTCAGTGCATCCATACTGAATAAAAGATTATATATCTATCTATATATATACATATATATATATATATATATATATATATATATATATATATATATATATATATATATATATATATATATATATATATATATATATATCTATATCTATATCTATATATATATATATATCTATATATATATATATATATATATATATATATATATATATATATATAATATATATATATATATAAACTTGTAGTGTATATAATGATTACTGTGGAAAGTGAAAATCACAGTCGCTTCATTTCCAAACACTCTGCAATCGAGTTGCTGTCTAACTAAAGCCTGACAGGCAAGATTATAATGAGATACACAATATACTGTCACTGGCGAGCGTTAATAAGAAAATATGAACAGCGTTCTATTAATTCTCCTGTTGCTCTCTGGATGTTTGCTGCTGAGTTTAGTCGCTGAGATCATTCTGGTGATGACCGAAGTGTCACTAATGATCTGCAAACACGCAAACAGTAGATGATGAAAAATGCCGGGGACACTCTTGTCATAACAGACTCTGCAAGCCTCAGTGTGTCACAGACTCCAATAAAGCACAATGAACACATCATAAGTGGAACTGTAAAGTAGCAGCAGTATTTTCAAGACTATGGAAAACATTGCAGTAGTTTCCAGATTTACTTACAATTTCCGATTATATGCTTAAAGGTGCCCTATAAAGAAAATCTGGGTATACCTAGGCATAGTCGAATAATAGTAAATCAGTATATGGAAATGGGCATACCCTGATCATCGGACACTATTGTTTCCTAGTTCTTATGTAAAGCCCATGAATTTAAAACCCCAGTGGTCAACAGGCCAATCAGAACACAAAGCAGACTGTTGCGTGACTTACAAAGCACACCCTTACCTTTAGCATGTACTTTAGCTCATCTAGACCTGACAAGCAGCCGCTCTGGTTGCTCTGAGATCTTTAATGTGCATGCTAAGGATCTGTTTAATAAGTTAAAATCCAAATATGGTCAATATGGACCTTCTGATATTAGGGGCATTTTATCGAGTAATAAATATCAGAGAACAATTTAACTCACAGGTGTCAAAGTCAGTTCCTGGAGGACCGCAGCCCTGCACAGTTTAGTTCCAACCCTAAGTAAACACACCTGATCAAACTAATTGAGTGCTTTAGGCTTGTTTGATACCTACAGATAGGTGTGTTGAAGCAGGGCTGGAACTAAACTCTGCAGGGCTGCGGCAGGAGTTTGACACCCCTGATTTAACTTATTGAACCAATGGAGTATATGGCATCTTTAAAGTTAATTCTATAATGTGGGGTACATTTTGCATGTCCTAGATAAACATTTTGTTATTTTTCAAAAACACATATTGAAAAATAACCCAAATTTTATAAAGTTATTTAAAAAAATAATGTTTGTATGTATATTTAGTTACATTTTATCTTAAAAATATTAACTTAAAGGCTCTGCTTAACCACATTTTTGAATAGCTGTGCCTCCTGATTATACTGTACATGCTTCAATTATCACTAAATAATAAGTTATATTTTCATATTTTGTGTGTGTACTATAAGTTAAATAAACAATTGCATGAAATTGCTATTTTCTGTAGGCTATTATTTGTAATTTCAGGAATTTAAAACACAAATTGTATCTGCCCTTGTGTTATGGTCACCTCTGTTACATCTTTGTAAAATGGTATAACAATTTGTAAAGCACTGATATAAAATGAAACACGTGACTTGCTGCAAGTGATGTCTGGAAGGCATTAAGTTGTTGTTGCTAGATCAGATACGGTTGCGGACGGAAGTTAACAGAAATGATTTATATTATTTATTAAATTTTCTATTAATTGTATTAATGACTACCCCCACCCCAACCCTAAACCTAATTGTCACAGTAACATAGTAGTTGTCCCGAGTATTATTTAAATTATCTAATAAATTACCCTATAAATTGTATTTTTTAACATCTACCCCTACCCTAAACCCAACCGTCACAGTACTGTAAAAATAATAATAATTGTTATACAGTGTCATAAATAAATTATGCTATATTTATGTGTGTATCGACAGCTGTATCTTATCTAGGTTTTATCACATTGAGGCATGCCATTATTCTTCTCTCATCAATTTGTGCAAAATGTTTAGGATACACCAATTAGATAGATTAATAATCAACTCTGCTATTGTGAAATTCTCATTCACTTTTAAAACAATAATATGATAAAAATACATAAAATTGTGTTTTAGATGTCATGTGGTATCTGGTTTGATGTTAGCATCTTGAGCTAAAGCAAACGATGGTAGAAAGTGTCAGCTCTGTTATTGTCAAGTGCTTAGTAGTTTAAAAATGCGACTTTTAACTTTAGTTACACAACAAGTAACTGATTCAAATGTCCCCTAATGTATAAGTTTTAGTTCTGTAAATACTGTATGTCTGCAACACTGAATGATGTAACTATTGCACAGAATGTTTTTTAAGTATAAGTACTTTCTACAGTATGCATATAACATTACTTTTATAAATTTAATTTATGCAGGCATCAAATGGCATGCCATAACAATGAATCCCTAAATAAAACATTTCAAAACATTTAAAGGGTCATGAAAACTACCTTTTTTAGTTCACGTCTACATCAGAATTTTTTTAAAAATTGCTACATGATGAACGTGGAGCTCTGGGAGCAGAGGGAGGAGTGGGCGTGGCCAGCAGAGCAGGGGAAAAAGAGGGGAGCAAACAACTGTCAGTTGGCTCACAAAATCAGACAAAATAAAAATCAAACACAAAACATGAGGAAACTTATGATTTTATAGTTTACAAGTTAAATGCAATGAAATAAACAGTATTTGAATGCCCTGCTACATATATGATAGCCACAATTTTCTCTTGCCCTATCTTTTTTAGCCATTAACCCTGCCGGTAATCTGGAGATTTTAAACAGAGACGAACAGAGCAGCAAGGATAGACGATGTGTCTGAATGGTATCGAACTCAACTGATAAAAGACAAAGTCTGCCATTCTCCAATTCTCGTACATCTCATCAAAATCATCACACAAACAGCTTTGCTGTATCGGCCCTGACAGCATCGTGGGAAAAACATGCAACCAACCCCGTGGATCATGGAAACAAACACATACGACCCTTCATGAACAGCTAAATACTGCATGACGTACACGGCAGCGGTCTCACAGCTTGGCAGGTCTGTCATCAGAAAGCATGTGCTGTCACGAATAATTAAGAAGCAGACTCTTCTCATAGTATAAGAAAACTCTTTGAATAATAATAAAAACCGACGCATCATCACTCGACTAACAGATGAGAACTATGTCACCAATTTTGATCCCGCCCTACTAATGATTTTAAACCTGGAAGATGAAATTAGCTGACAAAAGCTCAAAATTACCCACATTTTATCCACATTTAAAGCTAGCAGGTGCTAACGTTGTCTTTATTGATGCTCAACATATACAAATCTGTTAAAATTGTAAAAAAAAAAAATTACTCAAAGAACTCAACATACGTGGACAGCAGATTTTTAGCTCTTAAGTGGCTATTTAAAATACTTTGACCCCCGGTTTCACAAACAAGGTTTAAGGCTAGTCTTGGATTAAATTGCATGTTTGAGCTCTCTCAACTAAAAATAACTTAGAGTGAGATGTCTTAAAATATGGCAGTGTCATTTTTTGTCTCCGATGCACACCAGTAATGTATTTTTCTAAGGCCATTTTTATAAATGTGGCTTAAATAGCCTAATTTAACTAAGGTCTAGTTCTGGATTAAGCTAAACCTGGTTTGTGAAACTGGGCCTGAATGTTTTATATTTTGTTACAGACATACAGTGTCATCCTGCAACTGTTTTGTAGCATATGAAATGTCTCAAACCCTATTTTTAACTGTCCAAAATGGGAAAAAAATTTTGTTTTTACTCTCTGATAGTCAAAGCCCCCCCAAAAAAATCTATGTTAAATATGCATAAAAGAAAATTTGTGAAAAAGTGTTTTATGTAAATTCGGACCACGAGTCCACATATATGGACATAATTTTTCTCTAAAAGTACATCAGATTTTTATTGTAATTAGGCTCCAATAAGCCCAAATAGCAAAGAGGAAAAAAAAATGCATGTAAAAAAACACCTTGGGCCTTAAGAGGTTAAAGAATTACACATTTTAAAACGATTTCCAGTTTAACTTCAAATATCACTGCTGAAAAACTGACACGACATGCTACAAATTTACAGAATGGCATATGACAAGTACTAAGCAATCATAAAGTGGTTTTCTGTTAGTATCTACTACTGTTTTATCAGGCCAACCACCTGACCAACACCTCAAACCCCTCTAAAATCAGTAAATCAGACAATCCTGCCAATGCTAGGAGTCAATCTTAGACTGGTTTAATCCATTTGTTCAGCATTTATCACTGCAATCTACACAAAACAAACTAAAGCCAGCTCAGCTATTCAATTTGCGCCATTCTACTAATTACCAACAAGTATTTGTAAAGGCAAGAGATTAGCCGCAAAGGACAAAAAAAAGTCCAGTGCAAACACTCATTAAAGCTCAGTATTTCCACTGTGATGATTCGCCTGCAGGATCACGATAAGCATTTCATTTGTGAAGGACCAGCGTGCCATCATGTGTGTCTGAGAGCGCCCGGTCGCCACAGACATAATCTGTCAAACGGAGGACGAAGCTGTGTCTCGATATGGCATCGCAAGATATGGGCTTTTAAACAGGCAATAAATCACAGCAACAGCAACAAAATACAAGAAACAAACTCATGAATCATTCTGAAGACCCCGCGCTGATCTTTTTCGAGCGCAGAGACCGCATGTTAGCATATCGCTAGGCCATATTTACTATACGAGATAACATTTCTTCTATTTCATCCACAAAACACACTTTTCCTTTCGTCATCCGATCCTTGTTTGATGTAGTCAAGCTAGTGATTAATTTATGGAGCTAAGAATATGCAATCCACTATGCCTTTGCTTGTGTTTGTGCGAGTTTGATGAGACTTTTTTTTTTTTTTTACCGGATAAGCTTTAATGAATTATTAAATAAGCTGAGGTCTTTTCTTTTTTTCTATGGAGGAAGTGAAGCCAAAGGAAGCTTATGGGCTGTTTCCTGGAATGAAATGCACCCACTGCAAGCAGACAATCTGCCTGCATAAGCACATTAATGTACAGTCACTGTCAACACCACTGGATTTCCACTACTTTTTTTCTTTCTTTATTTGATGCAATAAAATCGACTTTTTCAGTCTCTCCTAACCGAGACACACACAAATGCACACACCCTCCCACGATCCGCAAACACTAAGTGCTTTTACTGTAGTCTCAGATAGCTCATTTCCACAAATTACAGCTTTAAGTTTCACATTTTCTGTTCATTACCTTTTTGTGCATGGTTTCAATTACTTTGGTTAACTTCTTTTGCTCCCGTACTTCAGTTTGTCCTCTGGAAACCACAGGCTGAAACTCTATACGTGGGAATTATGTTCTTTTTAACACAGGGTGTTGAGAGCAACGAGTCTCTCGATTCGGCACGACAGATATACATTTAGGGTTTCTTCTCATCTGATATTGCTCATTTCTTCAAGTCAAGGTCAGGGAATTTCTCCAATCCATCAGGTTAGAATAAATATTATAAAAGTACTGAATAAATAATGTTGGTGACAATGTGAGTACTGCAAACATTTAGATCAGATGTATGACTTCAATCAGTCAATCATATATACACTCACCGGCCACTTTATTAGGTACACCTGTCCAGACTGTTGCGTGACTCACGGAGCACACCCTTACCTTTAGCGTGTACTTTAGCTTAGATTTTACATCATCTAGACCTGACAAGCAGCCACTCTGGTTGCTCTGAGATTATTAATGTGCATGCTAAGGCTGTGTTTGATAAGTCAAAATCCAAATATGGTCAATATGGACCTTCTGATACTAGGGGCGTTTTATGGAGTAATAAATATCAGAGAACAATTTAACTCACAGGTGTCAAAGTCAGTTCCTGGAGGACCGCAGCTCTGCACAGTTTAGTTCCAACCCTAAGTGAACACACCTGATCAAACTAATTGAGTGCTTTAGGCTTGTTTGATACCTACAGTACAGATAGGTGTGTTGAAGCAGGGCTGGAACTAAACTCTGCAGGGCTGTGGCCCTCCAGGAATTGAGTTTGACACCCCTGGCACACTTTGGGTCCATTAGTACCAATTGAGCATTGTGTCAATTGTCTCCTACCTGAGTATAGTTGCTGACCATGTCCACCCATTTATAACCACAGTGTACCCATCTTCTGATGGCTACTTTCAGCAGGATAATGCGTCATGTCATAAAGCGTGAATCATCTCAGACTGGTTACTTGAACATGACAAAGAGTTCACTGTATTCAAATGGCCTCCACAGTCACCAGATCCAATAGAGCACCTTTGGGATGTGGTGGAACGGGAGATTTGCATCATGAATGTGCAGCCGAAAAATCTGCAGCAACTTTGTTATGCTATCATGTCAATATGTACCAAACTCTCTGAGGAATATTTCTAGTACCTTGTTGAGTCTATGTCATAAAGGATTAAGACAGTTCTGAAGGAAAAATGGGGTCCAACCCGGTACTAGTAAGGTGTACCTAATAAAGTGGCCGGTAAGTGTGTAGATCTAAAGTAAACTTAAAGATCGGATGAAACACCGTGAACCAGACATCTTTACTTGGCTTCTTTGTTTTGCTGCATCAGAACTCTCTTAAAGAGGCAACACCCTGTGACTGCAACTCAAAACCCTTAAAAGGGAAACATAACAAGAACTGTATGTGGATTCTGGCACATCATTAATTCGCCAGCGTGAACAACGCCACACTTTGAGGCAGTCTCTATTGTAGGGACGTATATGAATGAAGAGGGATGGTAAGGGATGGGATGGGATGGGAGTGGGATGAAGGGGAATGGAAGTAAGAGAATAATGAACGAGTAGTTAGGTTGTTTGGGCGTGCTACAATGATGCCCAGAGACTCAGAGTGGGGGTACTGTCTCTGTAATGTTTTGATAGAGTTATTAAGACCCCCCAATTCAACATAAGAGGGAAGAGAGGGTTATAAGGATTGTTAATGGAAACAAGGAACTAGAGGGAGGGAGTTGGATTCGAGAGAACGAGATGAAATGTGCTAGAGGGCTGATCTGTCTGTAATTAAAATATTAGTAATAATAATATTGAAAATGTTGTTGTTTGTCACAGGAAAGTATAAAATATATAAAATATAATATTATATATATATATATATATATATATATATATATATATATATATATATATATATATATATATATATATATATATATATATATATAGTGCATCCGGAAAGTATTCATTGCACTTCACTTTTTCCACATTTTTATTCCAAAATGACCTAAATGTACAGTATTTGTTTCCTCAAAATTCTACACACAATACCCCATAATGACAATATGAAAAAAGATTTTTTGAAATTGTTGCAAAAACCTGAAAAATGACATGTACATAATTATTCACAGCCTTTGCTCAATACTTTGTTGATGCACCTTTGGCAGCAATTACAGCCTCAAGTCTTTTTGAATATGATGCCACAGGCTTGGCACACCTGTCTTTGGGAATTTTTGCCCATTCCTCTTTGCAGTACCTCTCAAACTCTATCAGGTTGGATGGGAAGCGACGGTGTATAGCCATTTTTAGATCTCTCCAGAGATGTTCAATAGGATTTGGGTCTGGGCTCTGGCTGGGCCACTCAAGGACATTCACTGACTTGTTGAAAGCCACTCCATTGAGGTCATTGTCCAGCTGGAAGATGAACCGTTGCCCCAGTCTGAGGTCAAGAGCACTCTGAAGCAGGTGTTCATTCAGGATGTCTCTGTACATTGCTGCATTCATCTTTCCCTCTATCCTGACTAGTCTTCCAGTTCCTGCTGCTGAAAAACATCCCCACAGCATGATGCTGCCACCACCATGCTTCACTGTAGGGATGGTATTAGCCTGGTGATGAGCAGTGACTGGTTTTCTCCAAACGTAATGTCTAACATTCACCCCAAAGAGTTCAATTTTAGTCTCATCAGACCAGAGAATTTTGTTTCTTATAGTCTGAGAGTCCTTCAGATGCCTTTTGGCAAATTCCAGGCAGGGAGTGGCTTCTGTCTGGCCTCTCTACCATACAGGCCTGATTGGTGGATTGCTGCACAGATGGTTGTCCTTCTGTAAGATTCTCCTCTCTCCGCAGAAGAACACTGGAGCTCAGACAGAGTGACCATCGGGTTATTGATCACCTCCCTGACTAAGGCCCTTCTCCCTCGATCACTCAGCTCTTGGAAAAGACCTGGTGGTTTCAAACATCTTCCACTTACGGATGATGGAGGCCACTGTGCTCATTGGAACTTTCAGAGCAGCAGAGATTTTTCTGTAAGCTTCCCCAGCCTTGTGCCTCTACAGACAGGTCTACAGACAATTCCTTTGTCTTCATGCTTGGTTTGTGCTTTGACATGCACTATCAACCCTGGGACCTTATGTAGGCAGGTGTATGCCTTTTCAAATCATGTCCAATCAACTGAATTTACCACAGATGAACTCAAATTAAGCTGCTGAAACATCTCAAGAATGATCAGTGGAAACAGAGTGTACCTGAGCTCAATTTAGAGCTTCACGGCAAAGGCTGTGAATACTGATGTACATGAGATTTTTCAGGTTTTTCACATTGTCATTATGAGGTATTGTGTGCAGAATTTTGAGAAAATAAATGAATTTAATCCATTTTGGAATAAGATTTTAACAAAAAAAAAAAGTGGAAAAAGTTAGGCGCTATGAATACTTTCCGGATGCAATATATATATATATATATATATATATATATATATATATATATATATATATATATATATATATATATATATATATATATATATATATATATAATATATATATATTTAAAATAGTTCGACATTTTACTGCTCATCTTAATTGGAGCCTTGACATATATGCAGGTTAATACTAAGGTTTAATTAAGTGCTTTTATTGTGTATTGATTTCTATAAATTGTATTTTATTGATTCATTTAACATTTTTATATGTTGTTTATGATGCATATTGTTTGGTTATTGTTTGTCTAGCAGGACACTCTCAAAAAGAGGTTTTCCTGCTAAAATAAAACTATTTAAAATAAATCATTTCATTTCCTGCAGTTAATCATTATAATTATTTAACACATTTAGCATAGACTTGGATCAACATGCATAATTGATGGCATTTTTTTAATTTCTGGAACTATTCCTTTAACACAAACAAGAAAAAAAAATAAAGCCACATTTTTATGTGCATTGCAAATTGTCAAAAGCCATCAAATTCACATCTACGGTGTTAGCATTACTCACGGAAAAGTGGAATTTAGTCAGAAAAAATTCTCACAACTGTCATGACTTTGCCATGTACAAAATTTGAGAAAACTTAGATAGCAAGAAGAAATAATGAGGACCCTGGAGGAAGAGTGAGGAGTAGAAGAGATGTAGGACTGAGAAGAGGTGGAGTGGGAAGAGAGAAAGAGAGAGAGAGGAGAAGAAAGAGAGCAAAAGATGAAGGTGGAGGAGAAAAATTGAAGATGAGGAGTCGATGAAAAAAAAATGATGCATTTACAGAAAAAAATGAGCAGCAGTAAGAAGAGGAGAGTCTCAAAGAGATGAGAGCAACTGTAATTGACTATGTAATGAATTATGGTTTCGACTAAACGTGGTCAACAAGGATCCATCTGTGCTGCCATTGAATCGTGCAATATACCAAGGCTAATTTCTTTTACAGTCTTCATCCTCTTTCCACAGGAACAGTCTGTGGTGGAGGGTTTCTTGTGGTCTAGGACAATGTGCAATTTCCAGCATGCAGTCCTGGTGCGTGAGTGGTTTATTGTATAATCACTTTCCACCATACCCTCTATTCCTGAATCCATTTGAGCGGCTCTTTTCCTCCTAGAGATGGAAAGTGTTCGACTATAAGCTCTACGACAAAGTAACTGTACTCCAAACAATCAAAGAGATGCACATACGCTACTTCATCTAATGCTTTGCTGGTGAGTTACTTTGTACATTCATGATCATGACTTGATTACTTAAAATCAATGCTTCTGTTATCTATGAAATAAAAAAAGAAAACAGATACCACTTCAGTTTAAGTATCAATTCTCACTATTAAATAGTGGCCAGTGTTGCCTGATTGGGTGGTTTTGTATTTGATGGTGTGGGTAAAAAATGAGGCGAGTTGACAAAACTTTTAATCTTTTTGATGTGCAACTTATTCAGCAAAACATAACTGTGTGCTCCTGCTCCATTCAGTTAGTAGTGACCAGTGCATAGCGCAAACAGCGTGGGCCCACCTACAAGTAGCATGGTGAGGATGTGGTAAAATCTGAAAACGTGGTAAAAATCTGGCTGCCACGAGGGTTTTTCTTTTGCTGGGCTGCTTTTGAAAACAATATCGGTTGGGTTTAGGGAAGTGGGTGGGCGCTGGTCAATCTGTGATTTTAAAACAATATCGGTTGGGTTTAGGGAAGTGGGTGGGCGCTGGTCAATCTGTGATTTTAAAACAATATCGGTTGGGTTTAGGGAAGTGGGTGGGCACTGGTCAATCTGTGATTTTAAAACACTATCGGTTGGGTTTAGGGAAAGGGGAGGGTGGGGAGATCGGTCAGTCATTCGACAGAGGCCTCAGGTTGATTTACGCGACAACAGCAGGCGCGAATGGCACTCGCTAGAGAAATTTGAGATCTCAATAGCATACACAGCGGCCTCTGGTGGATTTGTGAAAACAAAATCTGCAAAAAAAATGTAACTCCTAGGACGTATTTGGTGCTCTCCAGAAATGTATTTATGGGTACATAATCAGAGCAAAACATATAAATAAATAAATTATATGACTAATAACAGGTGATTTCTGTTCAAAAACAAGTAGAAAATAAAACTAAGGTGCTCTAGTTGTAGAGAAAAAATTCATTTATTCACAAATGTAAGGGATTTTGTCTGTCCATCCATCTTTTTCTAAAATAAAACTAATTGTAAACCTATGACATGTCTATCAGCATATATATATATATATATATATATATATATATATATATATATATATATATATATATATATATATATATATATATATATATATAAATAAAATAAATAAAAATTATATATATATATATATATATATATATATATATATATATATATATATATATATATATAATTTTTTATTTTATTTATTTATTTATTCATTTATTTATTTACTTTTGAGGCTTCTACAGCAGCTTAGTTGCAGTTGCAAATTTGATATTTCATTCGCATGCAAACGGTTTGATGTGTAAATGAGCATGCTTAGGCTAACATTCCAATCAATGTGCCTATTAAAAATATTTATATGCGTGTCAATATTTGACATCATGTCAATATGTAACATCAATGGTCATTTGAATTGCATGCTGATGTATTGTTGCATAAATATTTAAATAAGTACAATCCTATAAACCCTGAACACCTCATAGCTAATAATACAGCCCAGATGCAGTCCATGCACGTCAGCAGCCTGAACCTTTAGTTAAAATGGCAGAAACCTTCCAGCGATTTGTCCTCCGTCCTTCAGAAAGCTTTGAGACCCCCAGCGGGTCCCTGTAGAGGAAGTGGCTTTTATCTGGCAGGAATTGCAGTGGCACGTTGCGGGATTCAGAGGAGCATGAATGTACACATGGAGTGGTGTTCGCGGGCTTATGAGGAACAGCAGGTAAGCAGCTGTAGAGACGCTGCATTGCAACACTGGCCTCATGTTTAATTCAGGAGCCCCTATAAGGACACACGAGGGCCTAAGTGCACATGTGTGTATCATCACATGCATTTTGCTGCTTGCGGTCGGTTGGTTTTCGGGTCACTGACTGGAACAAGACTAAACATGATAGTGGGTGCAGGAGTGTGGTGATTGCGGGTGCCCAAATCAAAAATGCTGTTATTTTTCCCTATGGGGCAGGCCATGATGTTTTTCGTATAATGCAGAAATGTAGGCTCGGGTTGAGCGCCTTATGGCTTCGGTGATTTCCAATCTGCTCTTTTGACGGAGATCGGAAATATAGATGATGGGATGGAGAAAAGACGGGCCCATAGCTTATCAGCTCACCTGTGTCTTATCAGAAGTCCTTTTACAGCTTTCAGATTTCATGCAGATCTCATTGTGAGGCGAATCACATATTTCCACTTTTTTTTTCTTTTCTTTCCGGGACGTGATTGGCATTCATGTTGCCTGTCTCTTCCTCTGCCTGGACTGGGACTGTGAATGTGTAATCCTGAAACGTGAATGCCGCTGGGTAGAACAGATTAACCTACAAGTGAAAGCCAAAACTATCAGGCTTCACTCCGTTTTTTAATTTTTCAAATAATTAGCATGCAAATATCTCATCCTTTGGAGCAGAACTGCTTGTGGATTAAATGAGCATGTGTCACTACGGGACTGTGCCACATCATGATTATACTGATGCAGGGTTTTCTCTGCTCATTTGACACGTTTAGTCAAATTAAGTTACAAAAAGGCGTGTAGCTTAAAATAGGCTGTATATTGCATTAAATATTGGTAAAAAAATGCTCTATTACTAAACAAAAATTATGATTATAATGATATACATGGGCAACCCAGTGGCGCAGTAGGTAGTGCTGTTGCCTCACAGCAAGAACGTCGCTGAGTCGCAGGTTCGAACCTCGGCTGGGCTGGGTCAGTTGGCGTTTCTGTGTGGAGTTTGCATGTTCTCCCTGGGTTCGCGTGGGTTTCCTCCGGGTGCTCCGGTTTCCCCCACATTCCAAAGACATGCAGTACAGGTGAATTGGGTAAGCTAAATTGTCCATAGTGTATGAGTGTGAATGTGTGTGTGGAAGTTCCCAGAGATGGGTTGCGGCTGGAAGGGCATCCGCTGCGTAAAATCGTGCTGGATAAGTTGGCGGTTCATTCCGCTGTGGCGACCCCGCAAGGGACAAAGCCGACAAGAAAATGAATGAATGAATGATATACATTGCTCAGCATATATAAGTACACCCCTCACAAATATATATTTTAAATTCATATTTCTAATAGGAAGCTATACAATATTATATTTGTGCATATACATTAGATTAGTCAGTTCTGAAGTCTAATCTGGAGCTTATCTAACAAAATAAATTACGATAATGGTCCAAAAACTAGTACACGCAAATTGATATGTCATAGAAAAATATGAAATACAAATTTAAAAAAGAGGAAAAATCAAAAGAAGCAAAAATTTTAAAAATTTAGTTGAAATTTTGTAGGTTGTAATTATTATTATTTTTTTTTTGCAATATTTTGCTTGAATTTAATTGTATTATCTTTCAATTTTTAAATATGTTTGGTGACTAAAATATTGTTTTAATAAATATATCTGTTTTGTTTAAATGCACCAAAATACATTGACTATATTCATTAAGAAATGTATAAAAATATTCATTTTCAAAATGGGGTGTACTCAATTATGCTGAGCACTAGGGGTGGATTAACCAATGGGCATTATGGGCACAGGACCAGGGGCCCGTGCGCACTTGGGGCCCCCTGTGAGAGGGGGAAAATGCCAATTTCGGAGTGTCTGTTTAGGCTAAGTGCAAATAGTGCATCTCGTTGAAATAAGCTATTTGCACAATTTCCGCAACTATACTAAAAAAACTATAATTATTAATAGTTTATTGGTATTTTTTTTAAAGTGTGCCTTATATGCTTTAAAAAATAAGTTAAATGTTTGTAGACTATAAATATATGTAGTATATATCATTTATTTAAAAATGTGGCCAATACATTATAGTTTAATTTTATTAAAAATGTATTATATTATTTTTATTTTAAAATTTTATTATAGGGGTGCGGCCGAGTAGGGGGCCCTACAAGACAATGTGCCCAGGGGTCTCAAAATTCTTCAGAAATCAGGGCCTGCTGAGCACTGTAAGTGTGTCTATATATTCATAAGTGTATATATATATATATATATATATATATATATATATATATATATATATATATATATATATATATATATATATATATATATATATATATATATATATATATATGTGGTTAAAACTGGATAGATGGATACCCATTTTCATAATTTTGAGACCAACAATTAGACCAAGTATTAAAAATGTAATAATGAGACCCAAAAAAGTGTGTTTTTTTCTGACAAAAAGATAAATGTGACTGTGGCAATGTTTTATGTTGACTAAATTGCACCGATTGAAAAATCAAAAGGCCAAATAAATAGATTTATTTATTTTTAAATAACATACCAGTCATATAAACTTAGTTAATAGTAAACAAATATGTAATATGGGAAGGGATCCATATCCATAAAATGGTCACCCACTGAAGCTAAGGTCAGTACCTAGATGGGAGACCACATGGGAAAGCTAGGTTGCTGCCGAAAGTGGTGTTAGTAGGAACAGCAAGGGGCATTCAACCTGTGGTCTGTGTGGGTCCTAACGCCCCAGTATATTGATGGGGACTCTATTCTGCTCAGTAAGCGATGTCTTTCGGATGACACATTAAACTGAGGTCCTGACTCTCTGTGGTCATTAAAAATCCCAGGATGTCATTTGAAAAAGAGTAAAGGTTTAACCTTGGCATCCTGGCTAAATTTGCCCACTGGCCTTTGTCCATATGGCCTCCTAACCATCCTCATATTATAATTGGTTTCATCACCCTGTCTCCTCTCCACCAATCAGCTTCACCAATCAGCTCCACCATCGCGTCATCCAGGTGGATGCTGCACACTGGTGGTGGATGAGGAGATTCCCCCCAAAAATGTGCAAAGCACTTTGAGTGTCCAGAAAAGTGCTATATAAGTGTAAGGAATTCTTTATTATTAATACATTTATATTGGCATACATTATACATTATTTTAAATAGGCGGTCAAACTTTATATTAAATAACCTTAACTAATATGTACTTTCACTGAAATTAATAATTTGTTACAGTGTACTTATTGTGTAAATACATGTTTTTATATTGTAATTATGCTTGATTAAATGCCTGCATGAAATTACATCTGCAATTAATTTGTACTACATTATAAACACAGTAAGTACATTGTATTTCTTTTTTTTTTTTTTTATGTAAGTACATAGTAGATAATGCCACAATTTAAAGTGGAACCAAATTGGCAAACATACAATTTTAATTGTTTATGCTCAACTTTGCGCTCTTTTGTTCTGCATTAAAAGTGCAATGGTGTACCAGACGAGCTTCCTAGCAAGTTTACAATTTAGGAAAGCCATGAATGTGGACACAAACCATACTATGATAAAAGTTTTAACTGAGAACAATAGTTCCAATAAGCCTAGGCTAACAACCCTGGCTCCATCTATGCATACTAACAGCTTTTTTCAACAAGAACAGAATAAATAAATAAATAAATACTCCTGCTGACAAATTATCACAGCAAACGTAATATGCTTAATTGATGTTTACAGTGGACTTTTGTTCATTGTTATTGGCTAATCTCTCAAATTTACTGCTTCTGTAATTATTTGCCTGTTGCTAATTGAACAGTTGAGCTGGCTTTTTTATTGGTCTTTTGTAGATTGTACCGATAAACACACCGAATTACATCATATACTTGCTAACAGCTGCATGTCAGCAATGAGTTCAATGCTTATAGTACTGTATGTAAGATCTGTTTAAAAATTTGATCAGTTGGAGCAGAGATGTTTTACAGGTTTCTAAATGTGTTTTGGAGATCTTAGATTTACATTAGACCAAATTGGATGGACGCAAGACTGGAAAAACTGACTGCTCATTTCAGGCAGTTCCAGTGCTTAATTTGTAAATTGCCAGAACAGATCGGGGTAACGGATCCGGCATGTTACCAGAGGAAGGAGAGGTGTTGCAGATGAAAGGCGGAGCAGGAGGATGTGTCGCGGACAAACGTGAAGGGGGGGTAGTGGCTGGGGGAGGTTTGTGTTGCGGAAAAAAGTGAAGCGCGGGGGAGGGGTTGGGATGTTGTGGACAAAAGTGAAGAGGGGAATCGGTAAAATGAAGTGCCGGATCAGATTTCAGAGGTGTTGGATTCGGATGCTGCTTGTTCTGGCACAAATTAAGCCCTGAGCAGTTCAGATTTTCTCATTAATTAAAAAAAATGGGTGCCACAAATTGTTACATTACCAACCCAGGCTCATTCTGAAAACGTACTGCTATATACATTTCTGGAGAGCGCCAAATACATCCCAGGAGCTATGTTTTTTTGCAGTTTTTGTTTTCACGAATTCACCAGAGGCTGCTGTGTATGCTTTTTCAGATCTCAAATTTATCTTGCGAGTGTCATTTGCACCTGTTCTTCTTACGTAAATGCACCAGAGGCTGCTGTTGACTGACTGATCGACCCAACCAATAGGTTTTACAAAGCACCGATTGACCCGCAGACCCATTTCCCTAAGCAATCCAGAAAAAGAAAAGCCCTCATCTGGTTTTTACCACATTTTCAGATTTTACCACATTCTCACCCTGTTGTTTACTGGTTTATTTTATTTTTTGGCTTCTGTTTTTGTCTTACCCACTTTCTGGAACCATTCTTCGCTGGACTTAAACCCGGGGTCACACTTTATTTGGATGGTTATGATTAATGAACACCAAAACACATTTTTTGAGCTGTTGACAGTCATATATGTGTCCCACGCTGCTATAAACACTATTAGGACACATATATTGCACTAAAAAATGAAAATTGGTTGTTTTTGCGTTATTTTGAGCAAGTTTGTCTTCCAGTTTGAAACGAAATTTTGAAACTGCGTCACGGCGATTAGATACTTGTGTGTATTCCAGCGTGTAGACTGGATGACTGTACCTGCGAGTGCATCGTGACGTCTCTGAGTGTGCGGCATTAATTCATGAGAAAGACTTGGCTCAAACCAATCAGCGCGCTCTATTGTGTATGCGGTGCAACTTCATTAATATGCATGATAGACAAGACTGTTTTACCAATTACAGTGTTCAGACGACAGAGAGACGCCATTTTGTGTTGCCAAAACAAGTGAAAGGACGAGAATTTGGAGACATGGGTCGTCAGTGTTGCATTTATTATTGTGCTGTGTTTATTATTGTGCTGCAACAAAGGTTTTGTTTTCATTTCCCCGCTATGAGAGCGCAGCTGGACTCATGTGTGGATTACAGTGGATGCGACACGCGACAGAATGCGTTTGTATGGAACATTTTTACCTGAGAGCTTTTCACATCTGGAAATGATGAAATCCGGATTTGCCGCTCGTCTCATTTTAAAAAGACATGGCTCCAGTTTGTATTGATTGTCCTGTGTCTACAGATTTGGTAAGTGTGTGTGAGAGCAGTGCCCTTTGTTTGTTCATTTACATGGCAAAGTTACTTCGTATCGTCAGCAGTGCTCTTTCAATTTTTAAAAACGTACTATTTTTTCACCGCATTTTGTGACAGGATAGTCTATACACACGGCTTTCTGACGCTACCTACCGAGTGCATCTAAGTTACCGAGAAATGCAGAGAATGTTTTTCTCCCATTCGCCATGCAGTATCAAATACTCCATTAAAAATACACTCTTCCAGCAGTTCCTCGCTTTCAATATCTTGTTTACCGGGGACATGCAGGAAATGTTCCTGAATAAAAAGTGAAAGTGCCAAACTGCAGTTAAAGTCGACAAATTAATAATTTGGCAAATAACTCAATTACTGGTGTCCACAGTCACTGTCTTTCTCCCACTGTTTGTTTTGCCTCGCCTCTGAAAATCAGCGCGTGCCCAAATGGAAACTCCCATATTTGCAAAACTTTAGCTTTCCCTCTTTCCCTCCCCTGACACTCCCATCTAAACAGAGCTGGACACGCCCACTTTCCTGACTTTTTCCAAACTAGAGGTGTGAAAACACCCTGCTGAGACAGGGGGGTTTCGTGGCCCTTTAAGTTACATTGCAACTAATTCTCATTAGATTATAAATAGACTATTAGGTTGGGATTAGGGTTAAGTTGACATGTACATTCAAAGTTTCTTATAGTCAGTTAAATGTCTGTTGAAGGAGCAGTATCAACAGATACTAAGCAGACAGTCTGCTAACACTCAAATGGACAATCAAAATAAAGAGTTACCAAACCTCATCGTCTTAAAAATCTACCAACGTACATGACGAGCTACTGGACAAACTGGTAACAGCGGGAAAGCCACACAAAGGTAAGTGGTCAGCTGGTAAGCGCGAAAAAGTACGGCGTCATATCGCCCTCTAGCGTTTGTTTTAAAGACGAAATGCAGCCATATGTACTCCTGGCTATATAATTTGTGATTTCCAGAAACGTATAGAGCTACGTTTTCAGAATAAGCCTGTGTTGCACATTACACATTATGTGAAAAACTAATATCCGAAAAGCATAATAAAGAGAGAGAGAGAGAGAGAGAGAGAGAGAGAGAGAGAGAGAGCATGTCACTAGCATGTTTCTAGTGTAAACTAGCATGCTGCTAGCATGAATTTAGTATGAATTAGCATGTTTGCTAGTATGATTAGTATGTTTGTTAGTATGTTTCCATTATGGATTAGTATATTGTTAGTATAAATTAGCATGTTGCTAGTATGTTTATGTATGAATTAGCATGTTGCTAGTATGATTAGTATGTTTCTGGTATGGAGTAGTATATTGTTAGTATGAATTGGTATGTTGTTACTATGTCCAATGTAAAGTCAATGGCAGTTTGTAATTTTTATTTTACAATAGAAGGTCTATGGGACAGTTGCTAGGGTGGCGTAAGTGGTTGCTAGGGTGTGGCTAGTAAGTTAAAAGGTCATCAGTGATTGGCAGATTGGTAGTCTGAGTTAAATGAGTGTAAACTTAATTCTGTATGACAGTCTGGCGGAAAGTTATGATTTTCTCAAGCCACCATAAATATGATATATTGAATAATATGATATATTATTTATATTTATTTAATTATAATATATATATATATATATATATATATATATATATATATATATATATATATATATATATATATATATATATTCAGATTATTATTAATATATAATTATTATTTTATTCTTTTTTTTTTTTTTTTTTTTTTACTACTACTATATTGTGTGCTGTTTTTTTAAATTATATATGCATGTTACTTTTTTATGTAAACTTTATAAATGCTTTGGCAATACATTTGTAAAATTTGTCATGCCAATAAAGCAACTATTGAATTGAATTGAATTGAGAGAGAGAGAGAGAGAGAGAGAGAGAGAGAGAGAGAGAGAGAATATTTAAGCACTAATTGAGTGATACCAACCCAGGTTCAAGGATAAACAACTTGTCGGTAGCACATAAGGCTGCTTCATAGAGAAGAAAAATAAAATGTTGGCATCATTTACTCACCCTTGTGTTGTTCCGAACTTGTATGACATCCTTTTTTTTTCATGGGGTGAGATGTTTTTGGATTTCATTACCAAGTCATGCAGGTTTGGAACGACATAAGAGTGAGTAAATAAATGAACTGAAGTTTCACTTTGGGGTGAACTATTACTTCATTAAATCGCATCTTTCATGCAAAACAAATGAATAATCAACATCTTTTGATTCTTTGAAGATCCTTCAAGGAGGCTTCGAGTTAAGAACCTTGTAAACACATCAAACAAAATGTGAGTTCATCCGTTCTGAGCCAGCAAGCTTTCCCCAGTTTCTTGAAATGATTGTGCGGCGCGCTCTCGTTTACAATCAATGTTTATTCATTTGCAGTCAAAGGTCTATTTCAATTACTGCCTGCTTGAGCATTCCCATGAATCATTCGTCTGCAGCTTATGTGGCTGAGTCAGAAAGGTTCGCAACAGACTCATTTCAAAGCATATTGGCTCCCCAAGATTGTGTCTCGGCTACTGTCTAACACACCTGGTTGGATCTTTTGAATTATCCAGAGACCTTGTGAGCTGAATCAGAGGTCTTTGTGTAGGGCAGGACAAAACATACTAATTCAATTTCTCCCCACAGGGAGGACAAGCCACCATTGCACTATTGTGCTTTCCTGTGTAAGACAACTGAGAATAAAAAAAAAGTTAGAGAAGAACATTCGGTTTTGTCTCCTTTCCTTAAGAAAACATTGAGAATGTGTTATTGAGTTACAGCAGAGAACAGAAAGGATGATAAATGTCGAGAAGCCAAATGGCAGAAGGTTCAAGCTTTCAGGTTATCACTTTTAAAAACAATTAAAAAAAATAAATAAAAACTTGGGTTGAACAATAGTTTAGTACAGAGTTCACTTAGTTCATTGATT
>LR812532.1:51999540-52064540 GCA_903798195.1 Danio kyathit | reverse complement strand
GCAGATTTTGACCACATTTTAGAACATTTACAACAATTAAAACAAAAACTGAAAAATGCTTTGAAAGGCAACATCTGAACAATAGCTATGTTTCCATCCACAGGTTCAAATTAGACTTACATGCAAAACTGGAATAGCAAGCAAAACAGGGGTCTCAAACAAAGATTCAGCCCCCCAAAACATACATTTTTGAATCACTATCATTGTTGTGCAGTCGCTTAAAGCCACTTGTGGTTTTGACCCCCCACCTACTGGACATTTAAAGTAATACGTTCGGGTTACTTTTGGTTTCTCTCAGCGTGTGGTCGAAAGTAACGCACATGCAGATTATTTCTGGGGCAGATTTAAACGTTGAAATATATGTCCGTAAGTGCTCTATTTTTACTAAAGCTCTATTTTTGAAAATATTCAAGGGTCATTTGATTATATTTAGTTGTATACTACCTGTATTGTGTTGTACAAACACATTTCCATGGCTTACACGTTATGATGATGGTGTAAATATGATCATTTTGCTAATATTTGATTTAAATGGTCTCATTAATAGATATTCCTCATATGATTATTAAAATTTGTATAAAAAATGCGCATTAGTAAATTTGACTAAATATTTCCCCCCTCTTTGTTATAGTTTTACAAAAAAAAAAAAGAAAGATATTGAGAAGAACAATTGTAAAGTCACTAAAGTTACCCAATCTGGTTTCTGCTGTTCTTGCGCCATATGTTAAACTTTTGGTTAAGCAACACTTGATTGGGACAGAGTAATAATACATATTATTATGCCTATTATTAAATTGTAATATTTTCATAGCAATTTAAACTACCACTTTACTATGTACAATAAGAAACAAAAAGAAGCTTTGACCGCATATACTGTGGGGAAGAATGTCTGAGTGCATCAGTTACATCAGCTTTCCACTTTTTTGTTGTGCTTCAATGTTAAAGCCTTCCTATGAATGAATTGTCAGTCACTGATATGGCCCCCCGCCAATTTGAGTTTGAGACCCCTGATGTAAAACATTAGAGAATAAACCACTGTTTCAAAGAGTCAAATATCAAAATAAAATTTGGTGTGGTTGGAGAAGTAACTATTTTTGCTATCACATGATCTGTTAAAATACAATCAGAGGTATTTTTGAAGCACATGCTAGAATTTATTCAGTAAATATGTTTCCGCCATAGTTTATTTGCATTTTTTTCTTAGCAGTTGTGTGCAAGCATCTTCTGCATTAAGTATTTGTATGCAATATTCCAAAATGCACATACAAATACGTAGGTAGATGGAAACAGCTATTTACTTTAGATGTGGTATGCCATATAAGCAGACTCTGGTCAATTCAGTTATTAGAAAAAAACTGACCCCAGTCCAATGAATTATCAGAAAACAATGCACACCAAAGGTATAGATTCTTTTCAAATAATTCAATGTACTGGAGTCAATTATTCACTGCAAAAATGCCTTTCTTACTTAAATTTTTTGTCTTGTTTCTAGTCCATCTAATAATTATAATATCTAATAATAAATTGTAATTGTCTAACAATAATATCTAATAACTAATAGTTAATTAATATCTAATGAAAAATTATGTCAAAATTAAGTGAGTTTTTTCTTAAAACAAGCAAAATAATCTGTCAATGGGGTAAGATACAGTAAATAATTGTATATCAAAAAGAAAAACAGGATTATTTAGCTTGTTTTAAGGAAAGACTCGCATAATTTTGGCATAGTATTTTTCAAAACAGGACAGTGTTTTTTGCTTGTCTAGAAAATTCTTGATTTAAGAAAAAAAAAATTCAATAAGATTTGTTTTTTTTGCAGTGTACTACAGTTATCCGACCTAAATGTATTGCTCAGATGGTGTATTTGAAGACATTGAAAGCCTAACATAAATTAGTCCTTACTTAATTTATTGTTTTGAAATGTAGCAGTTACATTCAGAAAAAAGATGGACAGCTAAAGAACGCAGACGTTTGAGTTTGTCAGCTGCTGGCATTTTATTCCCTCCTGGTATAGAATGACCAGGCTATGAAAGTGAAGAGTTTTCCTTCACCATCTCTCCATCCTCAAGGTCAGAAGAGGATACTAGAGCCCTGTGAAAGAATATCTCCACTATTCGCATCCGCTGGCCCTTCCACCGAGACCTCTGGCTCATAATATTTAACAAAGAGAGAGCAGCGGGGCTTGTTAATGCCAGATTCTATAAATATATATGAGAGGTGAGATAAGGAAAGAGAGAAAAGAGAAAGCTATAAAATAGATTTTCCACATACAAAGCATATAAAGGATTCTTTGGAAAAGAAGTTTGACCTAATTGAGCCGCATTCAAAAAAATACGGGTTACACTTTGTTTTACAGCGTCCTACAAAGTCTTGTTTTGTAGTGTGAGTGTACATTTAAGTCAGGAGTGATAGAAATTAAAACATGTACAATATTGTAAATGTAAGTTTATGGTTATTGGACATAATTATGCAGGGCGTAAAATAACTCAATGGTAGTTTCGAAAACAGTAATATTTGTTTTATTTACAACTTTACAAAAATCTACTTTACAACGAACTTTATCAAATTTGAGCTTTACAGTCTTTTAACCAGTTCTGAATATCCAAATAGGAGTTATTACTCTTAAAACATTAAAGTCTGCATGAAACTGACATTTCTGACACTTTTATTTACCCACTTTGAATGTTATCACTTGATTGAATGGGCGTTATCAGTGGTTATTAGCTGATAGATATGGGCCAGTAGGGGTTAATCAGCTATACTAATAGAAAAGAATCCAGATCCAGATCTATTTTTACATTACTGTGACAGTTGGGTTTAGGGTTGGGGTAGGGGTAGATCAAGGTTATTATAGTTAACGAAAATGAACGAAAAAACTACAATTTTAAATAATTGTCGTTAACTGAATTACAAATAAAATAAAAACGAGGTTTTTTTAAACACTAGAACTAACTGAAACTGTATTGTGTACATACAAAACTAACTGAAACTAACTAAAATTATAGCAAAAACCTCCTTCGTTTTCGTATTTGTGAATGCATTTAATACATAATCTTACTGTAAGCCGTTTAGAAGTAAATCTAATTCGCACTGCAGGTGTTTGACCCTTTCGCACCTCAGAGTTTGAAATCCTGCTGCCATTGGCCAGATCAAGCCGGTTCTCCTCCAGTCAGTCCTCGCTGTTGCTCCCGCAACAAAAACAACGAGTGGACATGACAGCAGCATGGTGACAGCATTACAGGGACTTAAAACTATTACTTTAACACATGTGTGCCCAATAATGGGTTTTATTTCTGTATCGCGAACGAATCTTTTTAACCGGATCTTCTAAGTGAACCGGTTGAACTAGTTCACCAAAACGAACTAAATCATTTGAAATGATTTGTGTCTCCAGTAAGCACTCTTATCCACAAACTACTTACTTTTTAACAAGCCTAATAATTACCCACCTCTGACTCGAAATAATCCAATATATACTCTCATTCATTATTAGAACAGTAACGTTACACTGAGATCAAATTTGAAAAGCGGTGAACCGATCATACTGCGCATGCGTGATTCAGTGAACCAAACACACAGTACACGACAGCCTGCTGTGACAGAACTAAACTTGAACAACTGCAGCGTGGGTAAACCGAGGGCTTAATGAGAGGATCTGGTAAAAAAAAAATGTTGTATTTGAATTTGAGGATGGGTAGATGGTAGTGGTAGGTGATAGTGTTCATGTATCCTCTAAATACAGGTTTCAAAAAATGTATGGCTGAATTTTTATTATACAGTATTTATTCTATTGATTTTGAATCTTGCACCTAACAAATATCTTTATTTAGAAAAAACTAAAACTAATACTAAAACTAATAAAAACTAAACTAAAACAAAATCATTTCAAAATATAGAAACTAATAAAAACTAGTAAATCTACCTCTAAAAACCCATTAAAACTAACTGAATTTGAAAACAAAAAGTCAAAACGAAATAAAAACTAAAACTAATAAAAAATCCAAAACTATTAGAACCTTGGCGTAGATGTTAGTAAAATACAATTATTAGGAAATGTAATAAATAATATACATAATTATTGTGGTTAATCAGCTATACTAATAGAGAAAACTCCAGATCCAGATCTGTTTTTACATTACTGTGACGGTTGGGTTTAGGGTTGAGGTAGGGGTAGACGTTAATAAAAACTTCCGGCCGCAGACGTATGTGATCTATAGCTGATTAATCATGTGGATGGACGATTACAGTCTTCTGAGCCTACTAGTAGGCATATCTATAAGTTGATAGCCACTGATAACAATTCAATACAATTCAATCGATTGATAACATTCGAATCGGCTGCTTTATTTTAGTATGCTGACGCACTTCAGCTGAAATGGAATATTGAGTAGGGGGCAGGGTTTTCCTTTTGGACATATTTTCCCTGATAGCGAACTAATGGTAAGAGGGGCGTGGTTAAGAATTCAGCACTAACATAAAACAGCTATTTTCAATAAAACCTACTGAATTACAGGCATATAGTACTGTACAAGTATACACTATAAAATATAGATATTTTTTCAAAGTACACTGTAAAAAATATCTGTAAATTATCAGTTTTCTGTATTTTGTGAGTCATGTTTTTATTATTTATTTTATTTTTATTTTTTTTTCACATTTATTTATGCTTTTGAATTGCATTATGGGGCCTTGATCTTTGTTCCAACAACTTTTAACCTTTAAAAGTTCGAAGAAGGGCCTTTTATGAACATTTTAATGATTTAAAGTGATATATTGTCTGGGTTGGTGTTGTATATTATGGTATAAAATAGAGATTCAACGGTTCTCAGTAATCAAATGTATCATCCCGTTGTCCTCCCACGGTTTGGTGCGTCTTGTGATTCGCAGTTTATATGCATTATTAATATTGGTATGTTAGCCAGCGTCTAAGGACAACATTATTTTAATGTCTAATAATGACGCCAAATGCGTTGATGTTTGGTCGATTTTAGGTTGTTAGAAAGTGACCAAATCCAACGTCGAGGCGACATCTTAAACCAACGTCATATTGCATCAAATACTGACATTTATTCGTCAGGTATGGCAACCAAAACCCAACGTCTGATAGACGTCATAGTGGTAACGTCATTAGACGTTGATACTTGGTTGGTTGTTAGACATTGACGTTGAGTTCTGACGTCAATCTGATTTTCATTTTCAAACAAAATACAACTTCCCACGAGATTGGGGTACAACGTCAATCTGACACCATGTTGATTTCTTGTGTTTAAGGGCATTTCGGTCATCATCTTCTCATCATCTTCACATCTTCTCATCAGTGACATACAGTACATCTAAACAGTCTCTGGGTCAATGCGTGTAAAGATTTTGGACATCTTCTTGGACACTTTTAATGCTTCCAAATAGTTTGCTGCAATTTTAAAGCGCACATGTCTTGAGGTCTTGAGGTATGATGCACTTCTATGTGCGATTTGATTGGACAGGAATCACAGGACTGATTTTTCTAATCCCCATAGACAAGAAAAAATACAGTAGCGACTGCAGGTTGAAGAAAAGTAGGGGAGTAAAGGTACCGATACAGCACTGAAAATGTACTCAAAGGTAAGTAAAAGTAAACATTTTTATAACTACTTAGTAAATTACAATTCCTGAGAAAAACTACTCAATTACAGTCATTTGAGTATTTGTAATTAGTTACTTTACACCACTGCTTATGGGATAGATGACTAAGAATAATAAACTGCAGAAAACGATCTAACCACTTGCTCTACAAACAAGTGTGTTTATGACTATACAGACAAAGCAGAATGATTTAATAAGAACATATCTGTTTGCAACATCAAGCAGCATAACGAGCTGTTTTTAACATCCAAAAATAAATGGAAGTGAATGAAGTCTTGAGCCAAAAAGATTCAAATGACTGCGCCTGCTCGTACACGAAGAATAAGGTGAATAGCACAGCCTAGAGACAAAACAGCACAGCGATGAACCTGACTGTGGCCCATTGACCATCTTTTCTGTTTTTAAAGACCGCAGCCAATGTAGATCAGCTCACATTAGACTAAACTCTCAGTCCAGCTGCTCTCAAGCGCAGATCATGATTCACAACACTGCCAGACTTCTCACCTCTTATTATATCATCTCCTCTGGCTTTTCCCTCAACTCATTCATTGCCTTTGGCGCTCTCTCGCTCTTTCTCTCTCTCCTTCCAACATGTCACACGTATGTCTCTCCATCCATCTACCTCTATCCACACACCTCTTCTCAGTTCAACACCTCAACCTCTGCATTTTTCCTTGCAAAGTCATAATTACCATGTGAATTATGGCACTTCAAGTACTGTGTGAATTACTGAGCAGGTGCCAATGTCATGCCATGTTAACATGTCATACGCATTTACATGTTGTGATTATTTTTAGAGTATGTGCAATTACACATACTTACTGTATGGCATAAAGAAGTTGCTGGATAATATAAGGAAACTGTGGTTTAAGCTTTGAGGTCGGTTCATGGACAGTAATTACTTATTTCCACTCATATTGTGATTACTATAATAAGTATGCAGTATGCACTTGTAGAAAAGCGCTATAAAATGGATGGCGCTAACATTTGCTTGTATTCATTCAGCCGTGATTTAAAACCAAGATGATTACAAGCAATATGTGATTTACAAACAGGAGAGATCAATACAAACATCAATGCAATCAATACAGGCTCACATGGGAGAAAAGGGCTTTAATGTCCATAAAATACCTTATAAATAGAAATGTGCCTATTGAGCATTCTTCAAATCTCAAACGTTTATTTTTTTTTAGATACAAATAAATAAATATATAAATAAGACCCTTATAATAAGATCCCAAACAGAGCCCAATTTCAGCACAATTTCTGCACATCTATTTAAAAAATGCTCTTTATGCTTTAAATACGTTATAGTTATTTTATTTTAATTTTTTATTTTTGGTCATTTGGTTCGGTCATTTGGTCTGCACCAAGGGCAACAAATGATACATTGTAGCATTTTTTCCAGCGGTTTTTGGTCCATTTCACACCACACTGATTGCTTTGGTCCGACCAGTTGAAAAGGAACCAAAATGCAGTCATGTGACAAAATCCACATCACTTATTGGTCAGATGTTATTGAACGTATTTCCTAAACTGCTTTTCGATTGGTCAGAATTAACGTGCGGGAACATGCCAATGGAACTCCCGCAAGTAAACAAACCGGCAGACACAAAATAATTAATATTACTAATTCCATACATTTATATAGCGCTTTTCTGGACACTCAAAGCGCTTTACGCTAGTTAGTAAATCACCATATATCATCCTAAAAACATTGCAAGAATTAGATGCTTTGTTTCTAAGTTTCTTAGAGAAACTTGTTCATGCTTTTATCAGCAGCAGGGTGGATTACTGTAACGGCCTCCTCACGGGCCTTCCCAAAAAGACAGTCAGACAGTTGCAGCTCATCCAGAATGCTGCGGCCAGGATTCTGACCAGAACCAGGAAATCAGAGCACATCACACCTGTCCTCAGATCTTTACACTGGCTCCCATTTACATTCAGAATAGATTTTAAAGTATTATTACTTGTCTATAAATCACTAAATGGACTAGGACCTCAATGCATTACAGATATGCTCACTGAATACAAACCTAGAAGAACACTCAGATCTCTAGGATCTTTTAAACTAGAAATTCCAAGAGTTTAGTCAAAGCAGGGTGAATCGGCTTTCAGCTACTACGCCCCCTGCTGCTGGAATCAACTCCCAGAAATGATCAGATGTGCTCCAACATTAGGCACATTTAAATCCAGACTGAAAACACATCTGTTTAGCTGTGCCTTTACTGAATGAGCACTGTGCTACGTCCGACAAATCGCACTATTATGTTTTTCTCTTCTTTTTCATTCTTTTACAACCTGTTTTAACATATTTTTATCTGTTTTTATCTGTTTTTTATTTTTTCTTACACTTGTCTTTTTTATTCCTGTTTATGTAAAGCACTTTGAATTGCCACTGTGTATGAAATGTGCTATATAAATTAACTTGCCTTGCCTTGCCTTTACACAACAGGGGGAATCTTCTCATCCACCACCATTGTGCAGCATCCACCTGGATGACGCGATGGCAGCCATATTGCGCCAGACTACACACCACACACCAGCTGATTGGTGGAGAGGAGACAGAGTGATGAAGCCAATTATGATATGGGGATGGTTAGGAGGCCATGGATGACAGAGGGCAGATTTGGCCAGGATGCCAGGGTTAAACCCCTACTATCTTTGGATTTTAAAGTCGGGGTCTCGGTTTAACATCTCATCCGAAAGACGGCGCTTACTGAGCAGAGTCTCCGTCACTATACTGGGCCATTAGGACCCAAACAAACCCTGCTGGTCTCACTAACACCACTTCCGGCAGCAACCTAGCTTTTCCATGTGGTCTCCCATCCAGGTACTGACCAGGCGCAGCCCTGTTTAGCTTCAGTGGGCGACCAAGTGAGAGCTGCAGAGAGTTAGCTGCCAGCTCACTTTTGTCACTTTTTACTATGAGGGGCTGGCTGATTGTTTCCCTGGTCATAGTATACTATATAGTTTGTATACATCACTTTAGACAAACTATACATTTTGAGAATGAAGTGCGGCTGGAAAACAATGTTTTAATGTACTGCAAATGGCGAAGGCGCATCGCAAGTCACTTTAGCAGGAGGCGTGAATTAATTTAGCTAAACTGCAACATGGTCATCTTCTAGAAATATTACCAACGATCCATCAGGTAATGTTTTCCCCTCTCTCTCTGTTTAAAATTGTTGGTAAAGCGCTGTCAACAAATATTTTTTCTCCACATCCCATAATGCACAGCGCATCAGACTATGGCAGCTGGATTAGTCCAAAAAGGCGCAGTACTTTTTGCGGTTGGGTCTGTTTTAGTTCGGCTCATGTTCTCACCACAAACAAACCGCTCCAGGGTTCGTTTGACTTTTTTGGTCAGCTTTTTGTACGCACTTGAGTGCGATTGCTACATTCACACCTGCCCAAATGAACCACACCAAGAGGGAAAACGAACTCTAGTGCGATTCAACCGAACTAAGTAAGGCAGGTGTGAAAACACCCTTAATTGATTAGATTGTGATGTCCATTCTGTTGATATGCTGATTAGCTTATTAAAGCACATGCAAAGTGCTTGAGTACAATCTAAATTATAATGTACTCTCAATTAAGTGTCAGTAAATTTTACATTCAATTTGCACTTACTGGAAAATTACGTAGTTGAAAGTATAAACAATAAATGCGTGCAGTGTTTTAATTTGAATTAAATAAGTGTAAACTTATAATCAGATACAAAGTTGTCTGTCTGCTTTATTTTTGAAATAACATCTGTGATTTTTAAATGTGAAAAATATGTGTAAAATAACGTTTCACTGTTATTAACATATCTATATACATGTACACTCCAAAGAATATCTGGAAATTAGCATGTTTTAGTATTTTTTGATTCATGTTTTTATTTCTTATTTTCCCCCATTTATTTATGCTTTTGAATTGCAGGTAACACTTTATTTTGATGGTCCATTTGAGTATTAGTAGACTGTCTGCTTAATATCTGTTGATGCTGACATTTAACAGTCCTTTAACAGACATTTAACTGACTATAAGAAACTTTGCAAGTACATGTCAACTTACACTAACCCCAACCCCAACCCTAACCCCAACCTAACAATCTACTTATAATCTAATGATAATTAGTTGCAATGTAACTTAAATTCAACAAATGGACCATCAAAATAAAGTGTGACCAAATTGCATTATGGAACCTTGATCTTTCTTCCAGCAACTTTTAACCTTGAAAAGTTCTAGAAAGTGACTTTTATTAACATTTTAATAGTTTGAAGTGATATATTGTCCGGGTTGGTGTTGCATATTAAGGTACAAAAACATTGTAATAAGCTGCCAGTACAATTTATGTTTCTTTTATAGAACTTATTTATTATTTCTTATACATTATATTATTTAAAAATTAATAAAATGTCAATAAATGTCACTTTGCTTAAAGGGCACCTATGGTAAAAAATCTACTTCTCAAGCTATTTGGACAGACATATGTGTAGGTATAGTGTCTAGACCATCATATTGGGGTGATATAAACACACCCAGTTGTTTTTTTTTTTTCAATTTAACATCATTAAAACGGTGGACCAATTGGAACGGTTGTGAGACCGTAACTTGACGTAGGAGTGCGGTCCCCCCGCCCACCGAATTGATCGACAGCTGTGTATTAACATGTCTCCGTAGTAACGCTTATAATCATATCAACAAGACAGGACGTGCGCAAAGCAACCGGGAATAATAGGTCTGTTCAGTTTGCTAGGATCATCAATCATCATCAAACGTGATTAAGAGTGAGTTTTACAAGTTTAAAATCTTTTAAAACAGTACATGTGTGTAATGAATTACAGCGATTTACTTCAGCTTTACTTCATCAACACAGCCGCATGTCAGAACAATTATAAAAGAAGACGCTTCAATCCCGGTTTGTGGACGTTAAATCAGGTTTATTTTGTACATTAACATAACAGATATCCATACAGCAGGATATTAACCTGTATCCTGTCACATTTGCGTGCAAAAAGAGTGCAAAGCTAAACGCGCGCGCTGTCTGTGTGTGTGCATGTCTGCGCTGTGTGTGTGTGCGTGAACTTTGTAACGACATTGTGTGTGACTCGTCGTTGCAGATCCACAACAAATGCATCTAATTACTCATTGTTAAAGCTCTTACTGTAGTATTTCTCACAAACGTTACGTGAGATCTTCTTCCTTTATGTCTGGCAGTTGTCTGAGGCAGCCGAGGGAGGTGATTAAGGCATGCCGACAGGCATGTGGAAACGGTGGGCGTGAAGGACTAGCCTTAAAGGCGCAATACACAAAAACCGCAACCTGCTGCTCAAAGCTATAAATTAGTAACTTATGAAAGGTATAATAAAAAAATCTGATGGGTGTTTTGAGATGAAACTTTACAGACACATTCTGGAGACACAAAAGACTTATATTAAATCTGGAAAAAGTGGTAACCTAGGTGCCCTTTAACAGCAGAGTTAAATATTTAACATCAAATTTTGACAGAGATCAACATCCAATAATGCAATTCACAATCATAAATAAACTTGTGAATCACAAAATACAGACTTGATACTAATGCAAAATATCTGTTGATACTGCTCCTTCAACAGACATTTATCTGACTATAAGAAACGTTGCAAGTACATGTCAATTTATGCTAACCCCAACCCCAACCTAACAGTCTACTTATAATCTAATGAGTATTAGTTGACATGTAGATGCAATGTAACTTAAATTCAACAAACGGACCATCAAAATAAAGTGTGACCGATCATTTTTACAGTGCAATAATACTGACCAACAGTTATTAAAATACTGCATATTAAATAAGCATTCACATTAAATAATGAAAAAAATTATTCATTAATTTTAATCAAGCTACTCACTTTAGTTTTGCAATGCAGTTTTTATTTCTCAATCCTTGTGTTTATTTTGCAGTTATTTATTGGTGGACAATGGACCCAGTGTGCGTTTCCCTTGACCAGCATACATATTACCAGATGGGATAGAAAGGAAACCAGCATTAGCTCGCTGGTTGGCCTGCCAACACTGGCTCCCGGTGACACTCTGGGCCCTGTTCCCAAATCACCTCTAAAAGACCACAGATGCTAACTTCCTAGGGCATTACCAACCACTTTCTCATTCCTTCCTGGCCTCTGTGGCTGCCCTTATTCTCTCATTTCATCTCTCGGAGAGGCCTGTGAGTCAGCTTTAGGATGCATTACACCTGCAAATCTGGTGCCGTGTTCTGTTTTTGTCTTCTTTCCCCCGTCTGCTTGTACTGTCCTGAGAGAGATTAGCTAGGCATATACCTGCGGATATAAATAAACTCTCTGTCCAGAGAAGCTAGCCACCATTTTCCTACACCACAAAGGAGCTTTGTGTAAATTATGGGATTAACTTGTGTTGAATGATCTTTTTTGTCTCAGTTTTAAAAGTCTGTTATAGTTAAACAGTTGAGTTTTATCAGTTTTGAATCCATTCAGCCAATCTTCGGGTCTGGCGGGAGAAGTTTTAGCTTAGCTTAGCATAAACAATTGAATCGGATTAAACCTTTAGCATCTCCGTCAGAAAAAAAAAAAAAAAAAAATATATATATATATATATATATATATATATATATATATATATATATATATATATATATATATATTAGGGATGCAACAATACAGTTAGCCTACGGTTCAATACATACCTCGGTTTTTTAACACGGTTTTCGGTTCGGTTCGGTTCTGATGGCTTGACGCATGTGTTTTTTTTTGTTATTTTATACTTAATGCAATAAGAGAAAAAACATAAAAACAATTTATTGCAATACTCCTTTATTTTACTTAAAAGCCAAGAATTGTACACTAGTTCCTGGTGTATTGTATAATAAAAAAATGAACACTGAAATCTCACAGCTGCTGGTAGCCCATGTACAAACTGGGCAACACATAAATTCTTGCATTTTGAAAATAAACATGCATGTGAAGTTAATAAACATAAATTGACCATTTCAAATAAGCATTTGTATGTGTCTCTCGGAAACAGTATGTTTTCTGGAAAGATTCAGCGAGGGATTTGAGGACTTTATTACCTTCTTTGCTATTCTGCCTTCAGAGAGTGATATTGCTGGGTGATGGCGCCGCAGATGTGCAGTCTTGTTGTAAGTGTTTCCGTTTGAGTAGGCTATACGCAGTGCTTAATTTGTAAATTGCGAGGTTCCGAAACAGATCGGGGTAACAGATCCAGCATGTTACCCGTGGATGGAGAGGTGTCGCGCACAAAAGTGGAGAGCGGGAGAGAGCGTTGGATGGCGGAGGGGTGTCGCAAACTAAGGACGAAAGTGAAGAGCGTGGGGGTGTTGCGGACGAACGTGAAGAGGGTTGGGGAATCGCGGAAGAAAATGAAAGTGAACAGCGGACGGGGAGGAGGGAGGTTGAGGAGGGGGATCGGTAAAATGAGGCGCCGGATCCGGTGTGTTCCGGCACAAATTAAGCCCTGGCTATACGTGTAAAACAATGCTTGCAGTGCACACAGTCATTTTTTAGCTTACTGTTTTTTCTTCCTCGGCATTATACTCAACGGCAAAACCTAAATGTCCCCACACTGGAGATTTGAAAGACACCAGTGCTTCCTCGTAGTGTTCTCTCTTCACCGCCACTCACCATGGCCGCAGAATGATGGTTAAGCGCCCCCTAACTTTAGAGCATAGTTATTGAATATATACTCGCGGGGAGGAGTTTCCTCAACTCAGCTCGTGGACTTAAAGGCACACACAAACAGTCAATTCGGAGAGAAATAAAACGCACATAAATTATTTAAACGTAAAACCGAGAAAATCGCAATTCACAAGCGCGTATTGAACCGTGGATATCGTACCGAACAGTTCAATATTACATTGAGAATTGTGGCAGCACTAATATATATATATATATAACGGGCCAATACAGTTCATCCATTAAATATTATAATTCAACTTAATATAATAAAAAAATTACTTTCAGCAGACAATGAATAAACCGAAAAAGCATTATGTGTGTGTGTGCATTGCAGGAAATACAAAGAGGATGCTACAGGTTTCATGATGTTTCATGATGTTTTAGTTTTTCATTTATTATGAACATTTTATTCCAATTAATTATTTATTTATTTTTTTTAACAAATCGTTTTAGTCTTCATTTTATTTTTCCTTTATTTAACTTTTGTGTAGAAAAAGGTGAATACATCCCAAGGAAGAGAGCTACGGACAAATCAGAAACCTTTACCCGGTTTAATATTCATTACGGGAGAGGACAGAAGAATGGACGGTCTTTCTCTAATCCATAAAAAGGGCTCTGTAGGCCTCCACCTGCCAAAGACGAGGCATCAAGTGATCAGTCTTTCTCAATGACCCATTAGGGTGACTCTATGTTACAGCCCCGCAATCCTACACAAAGCCCCTTATTGAGCCGCTGCCCTGATTTCTGGCTAATTGGATTGCCGCTGTTGTTCCTCCTCGCTGTTTTGGAGTAGGTGGTTTATAAGATTGAGCACATTCCCTATTCTTCCCTTTTACAAGGTTGATGTCTTCGCACCCACTCCAGGCCTCAGGTTTCTGTCAGAGACTTGCACAAAATGAGCTGGTGATTGTGTGATTAGATATCACTGTAAACTGGTAACAAGGTCATTTGTTTTAGTTTATGTTGGTTTATTCTAAAAATACAGGCCAAAATGCAACGCAAAAAGACAGTTTAGGATGTATGATATTGAAAAGGCAGCTACAAGTATTACTTTATTAAGAAAATAAACTTTATTAAGAAATATGTATAATAAATCACATCAAAATATATATTTAAATTATGTATTTTAACTAAAATGATAACCATTGAATATTAACATTTAATAAAACTCTTAAAGAGTCATATAATTTGACCATAAGACAAACTAGGGCAGGTTTAATTTTCTTTTTTTTTTAGGGCAGGTTGAAGATTTATATATATATATATATATATATATATATATATATATATATATATATATGCATTAAATATTAAATAATTAAGAAGTAATAATTCACTATACGCAGTTTGTCAAATAATAAAAAAACAACAGCAATACGTTGCCATGTCGTCACCTTGGAATTATAAGGTTCTATCTGCGTTCTGAATGATTTTGAGATATTGAGCTTCAAAGTTTTTGCATTCCGTAGCAAACAGATGTGTGTAGCATTTGTTTTTAAAATAAAAACTCTTAAAATGTAATCAACTTATTAAAAAAATCCCATAATTTAAATACGTTGTCAATTAATAAGAATGTCAATAACTCAATTTTGACAAAAATGTCAGATAGAACCTTATAATTCTAAGGTGACGATGTGTGCAAATGTAGGTTTCCATGTATTTATTTTTTTATTATAGAACTCTAAAGTCATTTATACATATATTCTCTTTATTTACACATTTATTACTTTTAATTACTAACGATTGTATCATGTCAGACTGCACAAACATGGCTATCATGTCACACTGTAAGATCTCAGCTGACATAAAGTCAAACTGAACGACAATGAAGATGCACCAAACACGAAAGCAAACGGATTACTGTAATGGACTCCTTGCTGGCATTCCCAAAAAAGACTCATCCAGATCCAGAAAATCAGAGCACATCACACCTGTCCTCGGGTCTTTACACTGGCTCCCAGTTACATTCAGAATAGATTTTAAAGTATGATTACTTGTCTATAAATCCCTAAATGGCCTAGGACTTCAATACATTACAGACATGCTCACTGAACACAAACCTAACAGATCACTAAGGTCTCTAGGGTTAAATAAATTAGAAATTCCAAGAGTTCAGTCAAAGCAGGGTGAATCGGCTTTCAGCTATTACGCCCCCCACTGCTGGAATCAGCTTCCAGAAATGATCAGACGTGCTCCAACATTAGGTACATTCAAATCAAGACTGAAAACACATCTGTTTAGCTGTGCCTCTACTGTATAAGCACTGCATGTGCTACGTCTGACAGATCACACTACTATGTATTTTCTCTTTCATTATTTTATAAGCTGTTTAACACATTTTTAACCAGTTTTTTTTATGTGTTTTTAATCATTTTTAATCTATACTTGTCTATTTTATTCCTGTGTATGTAAAGCACTTTGAAATAATACTGTGTGTGAAATGTGCTATATAAATAAACTTGCCTTGCCTAATCAACTTAATTAATCTAGTCATGCCTTTGAATTGCACTTTAAGCTGAATACTTGTACTTTAAACATATCTAGTAAAATATGATGTACTGTCATCATGGCAAAGATGTAAGAAATCAGTTATTAGAAATTAGTTAGTAAAACTATTATGTTTAGAAATGTGTTCTTTCCATTGAACAGAAATTGGGGGAATAATATACAGGGGTGCTAATAATTTTGACTTCAACTGTATGTTTGGGCCCAGGTGTTGCTGCCAACCACAGCAACCAAAATGTTCCAGCAGTCTCTGTAATGCAAGTTGTGGCTCCTGGGGCTTCGGTACGCTCACAGCACATATGCCAGCAACGTTCTACATGCCACAACACAAAAGGCGGTATTGAGGAGACCTTTGTCGGCATGAAACCTCAGGGACGCACATCTGATGTGGTACAGCACAAAAGACGTCCTTGTCGGAGATCACCAGGGAAACTGCAAGCCCGAGAGATTGAGAAAACTGCACAAGGAGGCAAATAACCTCTAAATCGGGTGTTAAAAGGAGGACCGGTCCACATACTTGCACTTGCGTTAGATTTCCATATGTCATTGGGCTCATGAATACAGCATTAGGACGAGGTATGATGAATTATTGTCATCTGCAAATGGTATTATATGGCTGCATCATAAACCTTTCAATGGGCATGTGACATGACACTGAGATTGGATATCCAAGGCAGCGAGGGGGTAATCTTGCACGAGCGATTGCATTATTCGAGCGGCTGAGTGAAACTAATCAGGTTTGAGGGCTCCACTCATCTCTAAGCCAGACGCTCATTAGAAAAGCCATGTACCGCCGACAAGACACACACTAACTGAAAACAGTGTCATCTGAACTTTGTCTTAACAATAACAATATATACTGTATTTCCACATACAAACATACACATATCAATCAATCAATCAATCAATCAGTAGAGTGAGAGGTATTTGTTGCTTGTGCCAATGTTTGGTTTTATTCCAGAAACTGTATTTCATCCTTATAATGTAAGTCATCGGTTCTCAAACTCCGTCCTGGAGGGCCGGTGTCCTGCAAAGTTTAGTTCCAATCCCAGTCAAACAGACCTGGGCTAGTTAATCAAGCTCTTACTTGGCTTTCTAGAAACATCTTTGCGGGTGTGTTGAGGCAAGTTGGAGTTAAAATCTACAGAGTAGGATTGCACCAGCTGATCGTAAGTTCTTTCTTAAACTGGAACGTAAAAGTCCACACTAGGGACTTAGTAACTACTAGCTAGTTTGTAACTAATTTGTTCTCACTTAGGTTGCAACACATGTTCTTAAGGCAAACCTTAGCTAGTACTGTAGGACATAAGCTCTCCATAAAGTCATGCGTAATCGCATTGAATGACGTAATATCCAATAAAAAGCATTTAAATTGTTAAACTGCTTTAAAAATCTGCAACTAATGTGTCTATATATATAACTGTACTATGAGAATTAAATGACAAATTATATTTTTATAGTACATTTCATTACAGTCAGTCACTAATAACAGACGACACACATACCTGCATCGCGAGCCATGTGTATTTCACGTGAAATATTCAGCAAAATCAAAACATGATACTGTACATAAATGCACAAATCCAATTTGTAAATTCAACACTGTTCATAAATACACAATTCCATTTCGCAAATTCAAAACATGATACATAAATGCACAAATTAAATTTGTAAATTCAACACTATTCATAAATACACAAATCTAATTCGCAAACTTAAAACATGATACATAAATGCACAAATCCAATTCGTAAATTCGGCTATTCATAAATACACAAATTCAATTCATAAGTTCAAAACACAATTCGTAAATACACAAATCCAATTCGTAAATTCAAAACACGATTCATAAATGCACAAATCTAATTCGCAAATTTAAAACATGTTACATAAATGCACAAATCCAATTCGTAAATTTAACTATTCATAAATACACAAATCCAATTCATAAGTTCTAACACAATTCGTAAATACACAAATCCAATTCGTAAATTCAACACACGATTCATACATACACAAATCTAATTCATAAATTCAAAACATGATACACAACAGCACAAATCCAATTCGTAAATTCAACACTATTATTAAATACACAAATCCAATTCGCAAATTCAAAACACGATTCATAAACACACAAATGAAATTTGTAAATTCAACACTATTCATAAATACACAAATCTAATTCGCAAACTTAAAACATGATACATAAATGCACAAATCCAATTCGTAAATTCGGCTATTCATAAATACACAAATTCAATTCATAAGTTCAAAACACAATTCGTAAATACACAAATCCAATTCGTAAATTCAAAACACGATTCATAAATGCACAAATCTAATTCGTAAATTCAAAACACGATTCATAAATGCACAAATCTAATTCGCAAATTTAAAACATGTTACATAAATGCACAAATCCAATTCGTAAATTTAACTATTCATAAATACACAAATCCAATTCATAAGTTCTAACACAATTCGTAAATACACAAATCCAATTCGTAATTTCAACACACGATTCATACATACACAAATCTAATTCGTAAATTCAAAACATGATACACAACAGCACAAATCCAATTCGTAAATTCAACACTATTATTAAATACACAAATCCAATTCGCAAATTCAAAACACGATTCATAAACACACAAATTAAATTTGTAAATTCAACACTATTCATAAATACGCAAATCTAAATCGCAAAATTCAAAACATGATTCATAAATACAAAACTCCAATTCATAAATTCAAAACACGATTCATAAATACACAAATCCAATTTTTGTAAATTCAAAAAATGATTCATAAATACACAAATCCAATTCATAAGTTCAACACTATTCATAAATACACAAATCCAATTCGCAAATTCAAAACACGATACATAATTACACAAATCCAATTCATAAATTCAAAACACGATTCATAAATACACAAATCCAATTAATAAATTCAAAACATGATTCAATCCAATTAATTTGGCAAAAATATTTATGATTTTATTGTGAATTCACAAATTGTGTGTTGCATTTATGAAATGTGTTTAGAATTTTTTAATTGGATTCTGTAAATGTGAAATATTCTGTGCCTGTATAAACTTTATTTTGCAAATGTATTATTTTTTAGACTGATCTGGCTCCATAAAAATAAGGCTCTAAGTAAAGGGAGATCATTCTTCACTATTATCGTTAGCTCCTCAATGTAAACTAATCCTGCTGTCATTTCTTTTCTACCGTTATACATGGGGGGAGGCTGCCGTAAATATTTACTTATAACTAAGTGAAGTCACAACTAGGCTATGTTTTAACTTACGCTCTGCTGGTGCAACCGGCCCCAGGACACCGGCCCTTCAGGACCGAGTTTAATAACCCCTGCTGTAGGTAATTCTTTACCGTGCAATGTAATGTATGCTGGTGATTTTTAATAACATTTCCGCAAGCGCTCGTGCAATGATCACTGAGCTGGGCATTGAGTCATCAGATCTACAGGACATTAAAAAACAAAAGAGAACAAAATTCCCTGTCTCTATTCAAGTTGCTGTCTTCGTTTCTAACCAGGTGTGGTCGGACAGCCATATGGTGTGTTTTCGCTGCTTTGTAAAGTCATTTTCGCTGATAGCGTGTGTGCAAATTTGCGTAGTCTAAGTAGAGGGGAGAGAGTGAGAACTTGAAAACTCAGCCATCTGCTACATGCGTCATTAAGTTCAATCTCAATATTAAAATGAGAGGGCTTTATCATGGAAAAATCACCACCATCATACTTGCAATTAGTGGTTGTAGCGACAGAATGGCCATAGAGTGAATGGATTTGATCTGATGTTGTTGTGTAGGATTATGAAGGTTCTTTTACCTAATTAGCTCAGGCACACAATATTTTTTGTCTGATAGTCACTAAATTCTTGAAGGAATATATCAAACTAATCTATAACGCTTCCCAATCAGTTCAATATGATTTGTTTAATTTACATTCGAAACCTGAAACTACACTACCTGACAAAAGTCTTGTCGTCGATCCCAGTTGTAACAATTAATAACCTGACTTCTAGTTGATCATTTGGAAAATGTGGCAGAAGGTACATTTTTTCTGTTCGATGGAAGGTAGATCTGTTGAACTGCATCCCAATCATCATAAATACTGCAGAAGACCTATTGGAACCCACATGGACCCAAGATTCTCACAGAAATTAGTCAAGTTTGGTGAAGGAAAAATCATGGTTTGGGGTTACATTCAGTTAGATCTTCAGAGTGGATGGCAACATTAACAGCCTGAGGTATCAGGATATTTCTGCTGCCCATTACATTACAAAGCACAGGAGAGGGCAAATTCTTCAGCAGGATAGCACTCCTCATCCTTTAGCCTCCACATCAAAGTTCCTGAAAGCAAAGAAGGTCAATGTGCTCCAGGATTGGCCAGCCCATTCATCAGAGATGAACATTATTGAGCATGTCTGGGGTACGATGAAAAAGGAGCCATTGAAGATGAATCCAAAGAATCTTGATGAACTCTGGGAGTCCTGCAAGAACGCTTTCTTTGCCATTCCAGATGACTTTATTAATAAGTTATTTGAGGCATTGCAGAGATGTATGGATGCAGTCCTCCAAGCTCATGGGAGTCATACACAATATTAATTCTTTTTCCACTGTAGCATGACTTTATATTCTATACTGTACATTATTTCTGTTAAGTGACAATACTTTTGTCTAAGCAAAGTCAGACCTTACTGTCCTAATTAAATAATTAAAAATCAAGGCATGATCATATTTTATTTTAGTAAAATAAGCATAATCTAGAGGTCTTTGCCTTTTATATTAGCCCCTTCTGATAACAAATGATCAACTAGAAGTCAAGTTATTATTTGCTGTTGCTAAAACTTGGATAGGCGACAAGACTTTTGTCAGCTATTGTACTTTCAATATATGCTGGATATCATCTTGTTGGCTTCATGAAAATTCATCAACACCCATCAAGCATATTAGCACCCAACAAGGAGACGAGACCTGCTGAAAACTATAATATTATGATATATTATGTAGCGGACATCTGCAGATTGGACAAGATATGGACGGAACATTTCCATCTGAAAAATAATGAGGCATGGTTATACATGGCTCGGCCGGGTCAATTTTGTCTTTTAAATTCATGAGATTTAGAGGACTTCTTAATGCCACGTTTGAGAGGCGAGACAAAGAAAGAAAAGGAAATTAAAGAAGTGGAAATCACCGCGTTTCATTGTACCCGTGTTTTATGAGGGAGGTCAGGCGTATTCTTACACAGAAATTTGTTCTGAAACATATCCTGCTGTGATTGATTCTGTCAGCCTATTTAAAGTCAAATTTTCATAAAAATTCAGGCTTCGGGAACAGGACAGACAAGTCAGGTCCACACACACACACTCGCACACCAAAATGAATAATTGAAAAAAGACAGATAGAAAAAGAAAACTGGCTCTCACCGGGCACAATAAAGGCTATTCCACTCTTAGGATTAAAATGATCTGGAATACAAAAAGGCCTCATTTATCTTTCCTGGCCCCTGGTACTTAAAGCCCTCATTATGATAGGCTAATTATTTAGCACTCTCCATAACAGGTTCTGCGCCTGCTTGGATTGGGCCACTCATCAAAATACATGGTTGCCCCATTTTTCCAACCGTACGATGGAAATAATGTCTTAAAGGCCTTTTATTCCCCACTTCTGTGTGTGGACACTGTCAACTTCCAGGATTTGAAAAATAACCCAATTTTACATTCGCAAACATGTAGGCCTGTGGCACGGCTATGAGAAAAAAACCTGATTATATCATATTCATACACAAAAAAAAAACACATGCTTTATTTGTTTCTGACTGAAAGTCTAAATAAGAGACACTGTCATCCACCCACTAGGGTTGGGCCGATAGATGATGCCATAGTCCATCGTCGATGGCCAACAAACTTCACAATGCTGAGCCGGCATCGCAATCCATCCCCCCGCCCCACATTTATATTGATATAAAACTTATTATTTGCATGTCATCTTAATAGCAATAACGGTCTTTTCATGAGCTGTTTTAAATTTTACATATAGCTGCCGCTTGCATGGCTGACAGCATCATGAGGTTTAAATGAAGGATTATACAGTACCTCTCGCACTTAAAATGTGTAGATTCAGTGGCAAACGCTGTTACCTGCAAACCCCGTCCCACAGACTTTACAGTGAATGACTTTAGTTATTTTCATAGCGGACTTGAAGCCACTGGAAGTCTTTTATCCACTCTTGGAAAAGTGTAAATGATGAATTAACATTCAGCACATGATCACTAATAAGATGTGCCGTTATTAGTAACTTTAGGTGGTTTCTAAAACAAAATCTGTCAGTGTTATTTTCATTCTCTCATCTTCAGTGCTTCACATTTTCGCAGTTGTAGCTCCTGTCATCTATAGGCATTGACTGAGTGATTGACAGCTGATATTAACCAATCTATTTGGGTTCAGTTCTAGAGCAGTAGACCAAAAAGAAGAGCACAAAGGCGGGGCAAGCATTGCAGGCTTCTTTTACTTCAGCAAGTTCACATAACAACTGTTTGAATCTGTTCCTGAGTGCTGCGTTTGGTGTTTTTAGGTGCAAAGATGCATTCTGCATAACTGTCTCCTAAATCCGCGCACGCGGTGAGGATTTTGCAGTGAAAATGTATGCACTCGCACAAATGCTTCCAAATATATTTTCTTAGGTGGCATAGATAACATTTCGGGTGCATATGCGACCAAAACAGTTGAGCACTAGCATCTTTACTTGTTATTATTTCCTCATAATAATAATAAAATAAGGAAGTTATCATCAATCACAATAAAAATTACAGTGAACTCCAAACGAACTCTCATCTCCTTCACCAGCTGTGGGGAAAAGCCATTATACCGACACAGATCACTCTGCCTATTCATGCCAGAGTCCCACGGAAAAAAGTGATTGACAGGTGGTAATTTGTGTGTAACTTTATTTATTTATGGTTTGATTATGGGTAAAGCAAAGACCATGTGGGTCAGGTAGTGAAAACTGTAGGCTACAATTAATTAATTCATTATAAATTAATTGATATTTAACAACAACCACCCCCACCCCCGCCTACGACGACGATGCCATCATCCATCGCGATGTTTCACATTAGACATCGTACAATGCCAAATTGGTCAACATCTCCCAACCCTACTCGCCAACCTGATTTCACCAAGTAGGATATGCTAATAGATTAACATCTATGTTGATCTTGGAGCAACATTTCAATCAGCCAATCAGAATTAAAGGATATGTTTACCATTTATGTCACGTTTAGGCTTTCAGTTATGTTTATGCACTTCTACATGATTGTTATCCAACTATTCCCTCTGATTTTGGGAACAGTTATTGTTGGGTTTAGGGGTAGGGAATAGCTACAGGTATGGATTACATGTTCAAATACAAATAATGTTCCAGGACCAACATAGATGTTAATCCAGGATCACATCATACTTCAAAATCATGACGTGCCTCCACCTCCTCCCCACAGAGGAATTTGAATTATTTATGAAGCTACTGACACAACTATAAGTTTGCAAATCATCATAGTTTTATAACTCCAAGGCTCTATGACTGGAGAAAGTGCATTGAAAAAAAAGATTCACTGGATTTACTATTTTTTTAAGGTAAGTAGTTGCAAACTATGTATATGGGCTACATTTAAACAAATAAATCAAATTTATTAATGTTCAACTTTATCTATCTATCTATCTATCTATCTATCTATCTATCTATCTATCTATCTATCTATCTATCTATCTATCTATCTATCTATCTATCTATCTATCTATCTATCTATCTATCTATCTTCAGGTCCATCCATCCATCTATTCAGTTCAGGTCCATCCCTCCGTCCGTCCATCTACCTATACAGTTCAGGTCCGTCCATCCATCCATCCATCCATCCATCCATCCATCCATCCATACAAGTTCAGATCCATCCATCCATCCATCCATCCATCCATCCATCCATCCATCCATCTATCTATCTATCTATCTATCTATCTATCTATCTATCTATCTATCTATCTATCTATCTATCTATCTATCTATCTATCTATGTATCTATCTATCTATCTATCTATCTATCTTCAGGTCCATCCATCCATCTATTCAGTTCAGGTCCATCCCTCCGTCCGTCCATCTACCTATACAGTTCAGGTCCATCCATCCATCCATCCATCCATACAAGTTCAGATCCATCCATCCATCCATCCAAGTTCAGATCCATCCATCCATCCATCCATCCACCCATCCATCCATCCATGTTCAGATCCATCCATCCATCCATCCATCCAAGTTCAGATCTATCTATCTATCTATCTATCTATCTATCTATCTATCTATCTATCTATCTATCTATCTATCTATCTATCTATCTATCTATCTATCTATCTATCTATCTATCTATCTATCTATCTATCTTCAGGTCCATCCATCCATCCATCCATCCATCTATTCAGTTCAGGTCCATCCCTCCGTCCGTCCATCTACCTATACAGTTCAGGTCCATCCATCCATCCATCCATCCATCCATCCATCCATCCATCCATCCATCCATCCATCCATCCATCCATCCATCCATCCATCCATCCATCCATCCATCCATCCATCCATCCAAGTTCAGATCCATCCACCCATCCATCTATCTATTTATCTATCTTATGCCGTTATAATTGCCATGTTTGAATTTACACATATTTAATGATTTTCAGCAATTAAGTGATTTATAATAGCAACCAGTGATTTATTTTTAATGGTACAGTAATCGTCACACTGTGTCTTTTCATTCTGATTCCTTTTGTCTCAATTTAAAAAGGGGGCACACATGAAAATGCAACAAAAGAAGCATATCCTGCAACTTACTGTATTAACATTACTTCAAAGGTTTGACTTTGAGGTCATTTGTTGCCTAGATAGAGCCTAAAAATAAACTCAAACCCCTTAAGTCTTGCCCTGCTCATGCAACACTCCAGCAAAAAAAAAAAAAAAAAGCGGTATCATGCCACTTATTCTCCTGCTGAAGCCATTTCATAACAGCACATACTTAAAATACAGTACGCATAAACAGATGCAGACTGCAGCAAATTAAAACTTTTGTTGGAGAACATGATGCAACATTCTGTTATGTCTGACAGACACAAAATGTCACCAGAATCTGCTGTAGAGGTTCCTATATATATCACAAAACACGTTTCTCGGCTGTGATTCTGGTCTACCAACTAGCACAGCACCTGGTGTATGTCTAATTAGCTCAGGTGGAAAGTAACTTGAGCAGGTGAAAAGAATCATCGGATGTTGCACCATATACAGTGATGTTGCTTGAGGGGATACAGCTGTGGTTGGAAGTTCACGAGAATGATTCTTTTTCGGCTTAGTCTCTTTATTCATCAGGGGTCGTCACAGCTGAATGAACCGCCAACTTATCCAGCATATGTTTTACGCAGCGGATACTAGATGGCACTATTCATTCTCATAGAAACCACCTAAATAATCTTTCACACAAACGTTTTAAAGCGACATTACAGTGTTGTGGTGGAAATAACACTGATACTGTGCGACAGCTATATATTGTATAAAATATAATATTGATAATAGTCTCACATTAATAACTATAAAATATTTAAGTTATTTCACTAGCGCTTAATTAAGATACATTAATAGATACCAGATAAATAATATTCTAAAATGTTATTTTCATTGTTAAAGTTTAAAACTCTGGGTGTGCGACAAGGTGAAAACAGTAATTTTGAAACTTAAAAGGAGGTTGAATAATATGAAAAAAATATAATAGAAAGGTAGTACTTTTTTTAAAGTAGGTTTTGTTGATAGTTTGGCAAAGAAAGAGGAATTTGAACAAAATTATATATATATTTTTGGATATATGATCAAAGGACATAAAAGTGCACATAAATTCATATGAATTAGCCACTAAATCAAAAGGTTACCAATTGCCGTGAGATAGGGTTGGGCATTACAAGTAAGTTGTAATCTTTAAAGTGCAATGTTTACTACAACATACAAACGAGAGAGATCGACTTAGAATGTCACTTACCAGATTTATAATGATTTGATCAGCTGTAGTTTGTAGTTTTACGCTGAATTTTTCTCCTCTAAGGGCTTATTAAGCCGTCTCTGTTGATCTTGTGGATGGACAATGTCAACGGTCTTTGCTCTGCTACAAAACAGCTACATTCTCGCCTAAAAAAGCCTCAAAAGTACATTATGTTGTCCAACAGCTGCAATATTTGTCAAACTGTAGTTCTCTGCTTGACACTCATGTACACAAGAGTGAAGAGGCTGTACGAGTTATATATATATATATATACCAGTATATATATTTTTTTATACAGTATTTACCAAATGATGTTTAACAGAGCAAGGGAATTTACACAGTATGTCTGATAATTGTTTTTCTTCTGGAGAAAGTCTTATTTGTTTTACTTCGACTAGAATAAAAGCAGTTTTTAATTTTTTTTAAAAACCATTTTAAGGTCAAAATTATTAGCCCCTTTAAGCTATTTTTTTTCGGTAGTCTACAGAACAAACCGTTGTTATACAATAACTTGCCTAATTACCCATACCTGCCTAGTTAACCTAATTAACCTAGTTAAGCCTTCAGTTAAGCTAAGTCTTGAAAAATATCTAGTAAAATATTATTTACTGTCATCATAGCAAAGATAAAATAAATCAGTTATTAGAAAAGAGTTATTAAAACTATTATGTTTAGAAATGTGTTTATATATATATATATATATATATATATATATATATATATATATATATATATATATATATATATATATATATTATGTATATGTTTATATATACGTTTATATATACATTTAAATAGTCATAACCAAAAAGCTAAGACTGAATCTGAATTAAAATGAAATGAAATGAAAGCTGATGTGCACAAGAATCCTAGGGACTAGGAAATGGCAGTAAAACGCACAGGCCATTGCTAAACAGGTGTAATCTTTCTGACAGGAAACACAATGCTAATTGCTTAACCGTAAATCAAGATAATGAGAGTAAGTTATAAATAGGCTACAGGATTTAGACGAACAAAATGTGCAAAACTGGAGACTGCAGATTACAGTATCATTTGCCCCAGTGAGTCATAAAACTTACAAGTACACGCCTACACAACCCTGGCTGCAAGTGCTTTTGTGCTGGTGTAAAAAAAAATGCTGAATTTCTGTGTGTGTATGTGTGCAACCATTTGCATGCATGTATACACACATCACTTAAACCTTTACTGTGCTGTTATGTGCTTGAGTCCTCCTGTCTGGCCGAGACAGTAATTCTTGCTGTAATGAGCCCATGTGGTTAACAGATTTGCTGAATGTCCACCGGTCTGGGCAAAAACCTGTTCCAAACAGTTGGCTGGGATGCTGCAAGAGGCAGCTGCCCACTTTAGCGCAGCTCTTTCTGTTCACTTAGTGACCTAGCACTGTCAGATGACTGTGTGATGGCTGATATGTTGTTCCTGTACTGAGAGTCTATTTGTCTTGCAGTGACAGGCAAGGTGCCAGAGTTTTCCTCAAACATGGGGAAGAGGTGCTGGCACAGTTATTTTTTTACAACAGTGAACGAGGCCATTAGCATTTAATGTGGACGTTTTCTTCCCCCCCCCCCGATCCATCTACGAGAATATGGAGTTTTCTTTTTAACACTAGATACCACAGAACATTTTGCTGCTACAAGTGTTCGACTTTTGCATGTGCCTCAGGTTTCTAGACTAAAACAGGCCAAAAATAGCAGCATAACAGTTGGGTGCTATTCAGAGTTGAATGGAAAATCTCTTTACAATTTATATGTATTTTTCAGAATTTGCATTCAGGTATTAAACAATAATAATAATAATAATAATGATAATAATAATGGGCGGCTGGTTTGAGCCTCGGCTGGGTCAGTTGGCATTTCTGTGTGGAGTTTGCATGTTCTCCCCGTGTTCGCGTGGGTTTCCTCCGGGTCCTCCGATTTCCCCCACAGTCCAAAGACATGAGCTATAGATGCATTGGGTAAGCTAAATTGTCCGTAGTGTATGTGTGTGAATGAGTGTGTATGGGTGTTTCCCAGTGCTGGGTTGCAGCTGGAAAGGAAAGCATTGTTGCCTCACAGCAAGAACGTCACTGGTTCAAGTCTCTAACAGGCCAGTCGACGTTTCTGTGCTGAGTTTAAACGTTCTCCCTGTGCTTGCGTGGGTTTCCACTGGGTTCTCCAGTTTATTCCAACAGTCCAAAAACTTGTGACAAAGGTGAATTGACCAAAGTAACATGGCACCCTAGACGAGCTCTTAATCAGCAGTATATCTCTCTGTAGCAATCCCTAATTTGTCATTAGCCATAAATAAGCAGGGGAGTTCTTGAGACCTACCTGAGCTCAAACTCCCTTCTGGCTCTGCAAACGGGAGGGAGCCCCGGGCTCGAGGATCTTATGAGCTCAGGGCTGTCTCCCAGGACAGCATGCCAAACACGCTTTATAATCAATCATCAGCTAAGTGTGAACTCTTGAAAGTCCCTTTAAGGCAAGTCATTTCACTCTGGGGCCATCTTAGAAATGCTTCTCGAGCAGTAAGCTCTGGCATTCTGTTTAAATAAAGGACACATCAAATTCCCCAAAACTATTTGCCAAGTTACATATTGGGAATCACCAATAACGTAAAACATTTTTTTCAGGTTTGAGCATGTGCACTCGTAAGGAACACACATCTTCTGAATAATCTGATCGCGACGATCTTGATGTCGAATCTCCTCCAGAAATGACAGCAACTCTTTGTTTACAAATTTGTGGATGTTTGAGTAGTTTCTGTGGTGTGATATGCATTCATTTCATACAGCTTACAAAACCAAAAAACATTAGTTTAAGTGTATTTGTTTAATTTAAAATTAAAAGCTTTATGTAGATATACCTTACAAAAAAATTACTGCAGTTAAAATTAAAAACAATACTGCAATTTTTTAAAAGAATACTGCAGTTTTAATTAACTTCTGAAAAGTGCCGTTTTTTTGGACATGAAAAAAACAGCATTATTTAAGTATATTGCAGTATTACTGTAATACAACTGAAGTACTACAATACAACCAACTGCAGTACATCTACTGCAGTACAACTTAAGTACTACTACACTACAAATGCAGTACAACTACTGCAATTCAATTGAATTACTACAGTACAAATGCAGTACAACTACTGCAATAGTACTGAAGTGATATTACTACTATAATGCAGTACTGTTGCAGCAATGGTACTAAAGTACTACAACTTCTATAAAGCAGTACTGCTATTGCAATACAACTGCAGTACAACTACTACTTTACCTGCTCGGTGGACAACGGTTTCTAAATGAGGTTTCAGTACTTTAGCTGTATTGCTGAAGTACTACCACAATATAATGTTTTGCACATTTCAGATGAATATCTACAGAAATACATCTACAATACTGCAATGCATAATACAACTCCTTGGAACACAAGTGCAGTACAGTTCTTACCACACCATTGGCATATTAGACTACAGCAGCACATGTGCAGTAAAGATGGGGTTGACTTGTTTTTACTCTAGTTTTTTCTGCAACTTATATTGCTGTTGAACTTTATTGTACTGTATTTGAACTGTGTTTATACTTCATTGTATTGCAATTTTACAATTGTACTTATTTTTACCGCAGTTACACTTCATTATACTGCTGTTGTACTGCAGTTATTTTTTGTAAGGCATATTTCACATGTCTGTGAAGCAAGTATTTGCTGAGATTCCAGTGTGTTTGTTGACCACAAAAACTGTTGTAACTGTTGTTGACCACAAAAACTGTTGTAAAAGCATAGGTTACCTTGCAATTTAAGCCACAGCATTTGCAGATCAAGTGTATCACTACAGGTTTGGCAAATATGGATCGCCTCTACTGTATCTTATAATAAAAAAGACAAACAACCAGATTCTTTACAGCAACAAATAATGACTTGCATGTATACTAACTGGCCACTTTATTAGGTACACCACACTACTATCATGTTGGACCCCCTTTTGCCTTCAGAACTGCCTTAATACTTCGTGGCATAGATTCAACAAGGTACTACAGAAACGTCAGTCTATAGTAGCCGATGATTGGCTCTTGTACTAGAAGGCAGGGCTTCATTCGGCATATTGAACATTAAACTTTTCCTCAAGAACTATACGAGTGACCCGTCTTGTGTATTCTATTGTCTTTGGTAAAACAGGACTGGTTGGTGGTATATATGCTGTGGCAACCTCTGATAAACCAGGGACTAAGCTGAAGGAAAATGAATGAATGAATGAATAAAATGAAGTAGTGGAGTGACAAGCAAAGCACTTATATTAACCAAATACCAAAAAAATAACCTGAAAGAGAGCCTTTTGTAAATTCTGAATTTTGCAAAACCCTAGGTTTCAGGTTTAATCATGTTTGTCAATTGCAACATTTTGCCCTTGTGAGGTACTTAACCCAAAATCCCCCCGCTGAAGCTGAAGTGACTTACTGATGCTACCAGTTTGCTTTGTAAATATGTTTCCCTCACATTTGTTCTGTACAGAATCTCTTACAGTGTTTAGCTTTGGTATTTCTACACACGACACCTGATACTCACTATTAAAACACAACAGTGCCCTGAAAACATGGCAAACATCAATTGTAACTATCTACACAACCCATCTAACAGCACACTCCAGTATAGTTGCATCCTATTGTGCACAAAAGTGGAGATGCAAAACAAAAGGGTGTCAGGAGGACAAAGATAGACTGAAAAATGCAATTTCGGTTCCTCTTTTGTAATGAATGTCTTTGTTCAATAAAAGCTCCATCTGTGGAATAAATACCTGAGAGAGAGAGCCAAGGTAACCGTCTTATCAGCACAGGTAGAGAGATAAGGAGTGGGATTGTGAGGACAGCGTGGTCTGTCGTCTTAGTGTGTGCTTTAGTCGATGATAAAACTACGCATCGAACATACACTCCTGACGGCTTCCACTGTATCTGTGAGTCAAGGTTACTTTGCAATTTAAGCCACAGCCTTTGCAGATCAAGTGTATCACTACAGGTTTGGCAAATATGGATCGCCTCTACTGTATCTTATAATAAAAAAGACAAACAACCAGACTCTTTACAGCAACAAATAATGACTTGCATGTATACTAACTGGCCACTTTATTAGGTACACCACACTAGTATCAGGTTGGACCCCCTTTTGCCTTCAGAACTGCCTTAATACTTCGTGGCATAGATTCCACAAGGTACTCAGAGATTTTGGTCCATATTGACATGATAGCATTACGCAGTTACTGCAGATTTGTCGGCTGCACATCCATGATGTGAATCTCCTGTTTCACCACATCCTAAAGGGGCTCTATTGGATTGAGATCTGGTGACTGTGGAGGCCATCTGAGTACAGTGAACTGTGGTAGGCTGTGACATTGACACAATGATCAATTGGTATTAATGGGCCCAAAGTGTGCCAAGAAAATATCCCCCACATCATTACACCAACAGCAGCCTGAACCATTGATACAAGGCAGGATGGATTCATGCTTTTATGTTGTTGACACTAAATACCCTACCATCTGAATGTCGCAGCAGAAATCGAGACTCATCAGACCAGGCAACGTTTTTCCAATATTCTATTGTCCAATTTTGGTGAACCTGTGCAAATTGTAGCCTCAGTTTCCTGTTCTTAGCTGACAGGAGTGGCACCCGGTGTGGTCTTCAGATGTTGTAGCCTATCCACCTCAAGGTTGGATGTGTTGTGTGTTCAGAGATGCTCCTCTGCATACCTCAGTTGTAACGAGTGGTTGTTTGAGTTACTATTGCCTTTCTTTTCGCTCAAACCAGTCTGGCCATACTCCTCTTACCTCTGGCATCAACAAGGTATTTGCGCCCACAGAACTGCCGCTCACTGGATATTTTCTCTTTTCTGACCACTTTCTGTAAACCTTAGAAATGGTTGTGCGTGAAAATTCCAGTAGATCAGAAGTTTCTGAAATACTCAGACCAGCCCATCTGACACCAACAACCATGCCACGTTCAAAGTCACTTAAATCACCCTTCTTCCCCATTCTGATGCTCGACTTGAACTGCAGCAGACCGTCTTGACCATGTCTACATCCCTAAATGCATTTAGTTGCTGCCTTGTGATTGGCTGATTAGAAATTTGGGTTAACGAGCAGTTGGACAGGTGTACCTAATAAAGTGGCCAGTGAATGTATGTGTTCTGTTCCGTATGGGTTATTTAGACAATACATTATTTTTGGCCATTCCTTTACTCAACAACATTGGTTTGGGGTCCTGAAATGCAACGTTTAAAAATATTTTATGTGCTCAGTCTGTACAGTAGCAGTGTTTCCCAACCCGGTTTCTGAAGACACACCAACATTAAACATTTTCAACCTTTTCATATTCAAACACACCAGAATCAACTCATCAGAACACAAGAAGAGACTCCAAAACCTGGAGATAAGGGAGGCATTCAAAATATGTACAGTTGAAGTCAGAATTATTAGCCCCCCCCTGTTTATTTTTGTTCCCCAATTTCTGTTTAGAGAAATTAGAGAGAAGATTTTTTCAACACATTTCTAAACATAATAGTTTTATTAACTCATTCCTAATAACTGATTTATTTTATCTTTGTCATGATGACAGTAAATAATATTTGACTAGATATTTTTCAAGACACTTCTATACAGCTTAAAGTGACATTTAAAGGCTTAACTAGGTTAATTAGGTTAACAAGGCAGGTTAGGGTTATTAGCCAAGTTATTGTATATCAATGGTTTGTTCTGTAGACTATCGAAAAAAATAGCTTAAAGGGGCTAATAATTTTGACCTTAAAATCTTTTTTTTTTTTTTTTTAAATAAAAACTGCTTTTATTCTGGCCAAAATAAAAGAAATAAGACTTTCTACAGAAGAAAAAATATTATCAGACATACTGTGAAAATTTCCTTGCTCTGTTAAATATAATTTGGAAAATATTTACTGTTGGTGTTCAACTGTACTGTTGGTGTGCCTCCAGGAACAGGGTTGGGAAACACTGATCTGTAGGCATGCTTAAGTACTGGATAACTTAAAAAATGAGGATGATCATGTGGACACCAATGTCATCTGTATTCAAAATGACTCAAAAACACAAGGTAATTATGCGTCAATTTTGGTACAACTGGTTGTTATGAGGCAATGTAAGAAATATGTTAGTGACTTGGTGAAGATCGACAAACAAAAATTATAATAATTATATTTAATTTATTAACCTGATAATTAATGATGTTTAATGCAACCTAATGCAAGGCAATCTGACATTTTGTTATATTATTTTTTTCAAATAGGTTTAGATTTTGCTAAAATAATAATAATAATAATAATAATAAATAAATGAGGATGATAATAATGATAATAATGATAATAATAATAATAATAATAATAATAATAATAATAATAATAATAATAATATTATTATTATTATCATTTTTATTTATCATATATATATACATATATATATATATATATATATATACATATATATATATATATATATATATATATATATATATATATATATATATATATATATATATATATGTATATATATATATATATATATGTATATATATATGATAAATAAAATGATAATAATAATAAAATACATTACATGTAAAATATGTAAAATATATAAAATATAAAATTAATATAATTAAAATTATATAATCATTAATATAATAATAATATTATTCTTATTACTACTACTACTACTACTACTAATAATAATAATAATATATTGTTATTATATATAATATTAACAATAATAATGTATAACATATTCATGTATATATTATATTATATTATATTATATTGATCAAAACATACAATTATAATTCATAATTATTTTATACATTTGCTGATTGTTTAATTAAAGCTCACACAAATTAATCCACTACAGAGTTATTTCTAACGTGTTCAATTAAATCTGCATTGGAAGATTTTAAAAGTGTTCATCCATTTGAGCCTATAGACTTTTGAAAACTTGAAATCTGAATATTTGAAATCTGATTTGCTGGAGTACAATACCTGACACTTCTCTTGAGTTATTCATGGGTTAAGAGACAGTCAGCAATCTGATCCTTATGCGGTTTGAAATGTATTTAAGATTGAATGCTTTGGAATGAGACTTCGAACTTGTTTTCACCATTCAGGATGTACACAGTGCATAATGTCTGAATACACTAATTTCCACTTACTCATCGTGAACTCTGTGACATTCACTCCGCATTAAACAGTAAATGTGGGAATGCGTCAGTGGTTTTGAACACAGAATGGCTGAAATGCCTCACACAGTCACTTTTATTTTCCTACATGCCTCGTAAGAGTTGATAGATCCGAGCAGATTCAAATTTCCACACTGACAGCTCTCAGTTGTTGTATGAGAAAGTCTCTTGCTGACACTTACATCATTATTACAGCAACAGATGTAGATACAGCAGATATTGACTACATACATTTTCTGAACAAACAGATCTGATTTCATCTCTCGCAAAATGACAGCGCAGGCAGTCAGTAGTACAGATCTGATTTTGAAACCAAATTGGATTTGTGTGCAGTGTGAACAAAGTCTGAGAGCTGAGATGTATTATCCGTCGCTGTATTGATTTCAGACACTTTGCTTCATCAGGAATTGGTTTTGAAAGATTTACTCCACAATTTACTTTACTTTACACATTTAACCCAAATGTTAAGGGGATAGTTGACCCAAAAATTGCTTTTCTGTAATTATTTACTCCCTCTTCACTTGTTCAGTAACTTTCTTCTGCTGAACACAAATGAAGATATTTTGAAGAATGTTGAAAACCAGAAGCCATTGTCATCCATAGAAAAAAAAATGGCTGATAAATTATTTTAATAGTGAAACACAATAAAATGTTTACAATATGTAACCTGGGTAAAAGTTTCCTTAATACTATATACAGATGGTTTTGGTGACGCGCTAAAGTCAGATGAAGTGCAGAAAGTAAAAAACTGAATGAGAGACATAGAGGAAAATCTGTATTTTTGTGATTTACACCATATTTCAAAGGAGATATAAATAGAAAATAACCACATATGTTGGGCATGATCCTTATATCATGAAGAGGGTCGAGTTTTCTACTGAACTAAAATATACAGTTGAAGTCAGAATTATTAGCCTCCCTTTAATTTTTTTTTTCTTTTTAAAATATTTCCCAAATGATGTTTAACAGAGCAAGGAAATTTTCACCGTATGTCTGATAATATTTTTTCTTCTGAAAAAAATTTCTTTCTTCTTACTTGTTTTATTTCGGCTAGAATAAAAGCAGTTTTTCATTTTTTTAAATCCATTTTATAGTCAAAATTATTAGCCCCTTTAAGCTATATATTTTTTCGATAGTCTACAGAACAAACCATCGTTAAACAATAACTTACCTAATTACCCTAACCTGCCTAGTTAACACAATTAACCTAGTTAAGCCTTTAAATGTCACTTTAAGCTGTATAAAAGTGTCTTGAAAAATATCTAGTCAAATATTGTTTACTGCCATCATAGCTAAGATAAAATAAATCAGTTATTAGAAATGAGTTAATAAAACTAATATGTTTAGAAATGTGTTGAAAAAAATCTTCTCTCCGTTAAACAGAAATTGGGGGAAAAAATAAACAGGGGGCTAATGATTCAGGGGGATAATATTTCTGACATGTATATATACTGTACAATCAGTGATGTATAATAATGTTTATTGCATTACTTAAGTCATACTTGTTACCATGATGTTAATACTTATGCCATTTTTAACTTTATTTTTTTAGATTTTTGCTAACCACAGTTGCCGTTTATTTCCATAATTTGTACAGATATATTTATACAGTGGAAATTTCCGACATTTTTTAAATATATTTTATTTTTGTGTTTATAAAATACATTTCGTTTCCATTTTTAGGTGAAATATCCATTTACAATTTACAACTGTAGCAGTGGTAAACTTGTTCTAAATTTAAAACAATAGCAGCACAGAGAAATGATATCAATGTATAGTTAAATTCAGAATATCTTTACCGCTGATGAAAGCTAAAGAAACATCAACAGCAAATCAGAATCAATCTCATTTAAATGAGCTCAGTTATTTAAAGGGGTGGATGACCAAACAATTCTGTGCCTAACAACAATTCATTCATTTATTTTTCTTCAGCTTAGTCCCTTTATTTATCAGGGGTTGCCACAGTGGAATGAACCACCAACTTATCCAGCATATGTTTTTACGCAGCGGATGCCCTTCTAGCTGCAACCCAGCACTGGGAAGCACCCATACACTCTCGCATTCACACACATACAGTACACTACGGCCAATTTAGTTTATTCAATTCACCAATAGCTCATGTCAACACAGCAGAGACCCATTGACTTCCATAGAAATATTTTTTCCTATGATGGAAGTCGATGGGTGCCAGCAACCACCATTCTTCAAAATACCTTTTTTTGTGTTCAACAGAAGACATTCATAAAGGTTTAAAATCACAGAGAAAAAGTGAGGAAGGTAGTTTTCCCCAGAATTAACCCTTTAAAGGGGAGCGATTATGCAAAAATCCCTTTCATAAAGGGTTATAACCAGCTGAAATATAATCAGCTTCTAATGATAAAAGTAAATTAATTCTATTTTTTATAATCACACATCATAAAAACAGTCTGCAGAAACACTTTGATTGCCATTTTCTCTTTGTACATGTCATCTAAGGGGGAAACCACGGGCCATTAGTGACAATCCCTCCCTCATTAGCATAGACAGCCCTGAGTGAGAAGCAGCCGTCCGCCATTAGAGTTTTCCCACTCTAATTAAAGCCTAAAACAGACCGTTGCAACTTGTTTAGTTTTAAATATTAATTATTCCTTCCAGCCACAACCCAGAACTGGGAAGCACCCATACACTCTCGCATTCACACACACACATACACACACACACACACACACACTATGGCCAATTTAGTTTATTCGATTCACCAATAGCGCATGTCTTTGGACTGTGGGGGAAACAGGAGCACCCGGAGGAAACCCACGCGAACATGAGAGAACATGCAAACTCCACATAGAAATGCCAACTGACCCAGCCGGGGCTCGAACCAGTGACTTTCTTGCTGTGAGGCGACAGTTCTAACCACTGAGCCAACGTGCCGCCTTAACAACAACTCAGTCTAATAAAAAAAAAAGTGCCTAAATTTTTACGAAATGTAAAATACTTTGCTCTAGGTATGTTTCGTTGCACGTTTCAGATGACATATCCACTAGTGGGCATTGCTTACATTTTGTTTTGCAAATTTGAAATAGCCTACATTACTTAAGATACGTTTCATTATACTTGTCAGCAGGGCTTTACATTAACACCTGCCAACCCGCCAAATGCGGGTAGATTTCAGTGGTGGCGGGTAAGACAGACACTCCCACTAGCCACTTTGGCTCGTTGAAAATAATTTTCCCGGATAATAATTCATAAAAGCAGGGTTCGACAATAAGGATGGTCCAATATGCATGCAAAGGCGATCTAAGAATTAAGAAGCAACATGACTGACAAAAATAATTACGTGAGCAATAAAAAAACAGATGAATACCGAATAAAAGGATGATCACTCGCAGCTGAGGTGATGCGCGTGACTGTTTAAAACGCGTGTGCGCTCTCGTTTCCTTGCGTGAAGCAACTGTGTCTAGAAACACAGCTGGTGTTATCGGTTCTCTTTCAAATAGACTAGACAAAAAGTGATGAACTTGCACCCTCAGTCTTACTGCTTTCAAGAGCTCCAGATTTGTATTTTTGTAAGCAGCACCGGTTGCTTTCACTTTCACCATTATTTGAACAGATTACTGTACTGGAGATTACTCCCCATTTATGTGTAGTTAACTGGTGATCCTGGACCTTTAGCCAGGACAGATTACTGTGCATATGTTTTGTTAAATAAAAAGTATAGTAAACAGCTATATTATGCTTGTTTTGACACTTTTAAAATTTGTGGCTAAGAAATAATTAATTGTTTGTTTGGTGTGGTCAGAGATAAATTTGGTAAATCCTTCATTTTGAGCTCTGAAAATTATGTGAAATAAAAACTAATTGTAATACTATGAAACCATGACCCATTTGCTCATGAACATTTAGCAAGCTCAACAAAAGTAAAATGAATGAGGCATGTAGAGATAACGCAAAATCTAAATCAAGTAATTTTAGCATGTTAAAGTCATATTTATGTGTATAAAATATATTTTCCCAACAATAAAATTGTGGCTAGTGAAAATGGCGAGTGGCTAGTAATGTTGGAAAACTACTAGCCACCGTGGCTGGTGATCAAAAAAGTTAATGTTAAGCCCTGCTTGTCAGTATGCATTTGATTACAAATACATAGGCGTTGTTAAATTGTTTGGTGGTATTCATTTGGTGTTGTGCAAAGATAATATGTCCCCGTAAATATCATTAGTGTGAAAAGCAACCAAAGCGATTGGCATCATGCTGCCCTGTGTCGTTCATTTTACATAGAAACTGCAGTTAAACCTATGTTGAATATGTTTTAAGCGCTGTAGGCTGAAGTATGCATTTCCAACGAGTCTGTGATTTTTAATAAACATAATGATATTGTGCATTGGTGCAGATGCTAATATAGTTCTCATTCTTAGTGTGAATGGGCATTCAATTCCAACAGGGCTTTTTGCACAGAGTTTCCTTTCGTCTTCCAGCCATATCTTCCCCTCCATCTCTGCTCGGCTCTCAATGTGACCTAGTTCGCAGCTAATGAAAGCATTTTTTCCCCTTTTCCTCCTTCATCACATGGGTACGAGCAAGGTTACCTGACCTTAGCATATGTTGGCGGTGCTTGGGCTCCTGCCAACCACAGAGAACACATTTCAGACAAGAAACAAAAAACCTGGGCCGAGGGCTGTGGAAATCTAGGTTGGGCATTGGTACACAGCACTAGCGGGATAAATGAAGCTTCTGCCATGAATCTCTCCTGTCATGACAGAGGCGGCGATTCCTCTTGGCCTGACTGAAGTCGAGCTAAAGTCTGCCAGAATCTCTCAATGAAAGCTCATTCAGTAACACTAGGGGTTTTTGATCCTCATCCTGCTGAATGACAGACGGGGAGAGACACGTGCCAAGAGCTTGATGCTTCAATTAACCATGGCGAACACCCCATCCCGTCCCCTCCTAATGAGGCAGCAAATATAGCCTTTCTTTGCCTCCTAATTTGCCTCCCTGGGTGACTGTTGACTTGGCCTTCCCAATGCTGATCTGAAAGATCCCGCCTCAATCGACTCCACATTCATTTAAAACTATTCATTGATGGAGGAAGAAAAAAAACTGTAATTCATTTAAAACAGGTGTAAATATTGACAGACGGCACGTGTCTTTAGACCATAAAATGAAAAAGAAGATGATAATTAACATATTTAGCTCGCTAATCTAGTAACTATTCAAATGTATTTTTTGTAAACATACCATTTACACTATTTTCCTGAATTGAATTTGATATTATTTTATATTTTGGATTTTTTTCTTATCTCATAAACCCTTCTCTTGCTTAGATTTTGCTTAGTCTTGTTTCTAGTCCAAATATCTAAAAAATCTTACATCAAAAGCATCTTCAAGGCAAGCAAAACATGTCTTGTTTTCAGAAATAATGTCAACATTAAGTGAGTTTTTCCTTAAAACAAGCAAAATGATGTTCCAATAGTGTAAGAAAAATAACCTTAGTTTTCCTTTTGACATAAGATTATTTCTCTTACCCCATTTGCAGATTAATTAGCTTGTTTTAGGGGAAAACTCAGTTAATTTTGCCGTATTATTTCTTAATTAAAACAAGACAATATGTTTTGCTTGTCTGGAAAATTCTTCTTGATTTAAGAATTTTTAGATATTTGACTAGAGACTACACAGAAAATCTAAGTAAGAAAATATTTTTTTTGCCTAGTTAAATGTTTAAAAATGCTGATACTGTATTTATTAGCCATTAAAAAAAACAATCTTTGACATCTCAAAAAAGTATATCTTTTTTATATAAAAAATAATTGAATAATGACAAAAATACCAATTAAAAATATTTTAAATTATAGGATTAAATGTGCAGGGCCAAAATGAATCACGATTAATCACATCCAAAATAAAAGTAAAAGTATATATATATATATATATATATATATATATATATATATATATATATATATATATATATATATATATATATACAGTATATATATAAGCTGCGTCTTAAATGGCACACTATACTCTATGCACTCATGCACTTACACACTTAACAGCATAGTATATGTATGTAGCGTCGTCCCAAATGGAACACTAATGTTTTTTTTACTAAGCAGAAATTCAAACCATTTCCCAGATGATATTTGTTGGTTGCTAAATTAGTGAAAAAAAATGACCAAAGTACCAAATAATACCTTCCATGTACCTGTATAACCGCATTCACCATTGGGAGGCGGTCTCTCGAGGAGAGTTTTGCCTTCACAATCCAAAATAAATAATCCAACATGTGCACCCGTTAGCTCCGCCCATTCTGATTTGAGAGCAAAGCTGCGGTCGTTGAGTGCATGCAGTGACCATCATTCCACACTTTACTTTAACGGTTGAATAAGTGCATCATCTGCGTAATTAAAGTGCACTTATTATTTTTAGAGTTTTCAATGTGAACGTACTACTCACACTATTTATACTACAGAATGGCGTAGAATAGTACATAAGCATGCAATTTGGGAGGCAACTGTATATTTGTTAATACACGCAGGCTTTTTAAAAAAAGTAGCTTGCATATTTTTGGGAAAATTTGTATTTAGATATAAGTGTGGTTTATTTATAAACTAATTTTGAGAGAATCACGTGCTTATGATCAACACGGCTGGCACCTTGACAGCTCCGTAATCTGCCCTATTAGATGATTACGGACACACTATAAATAACCAGAGATTTCACTCCAGCTATCTTCGTCTTGAAGTTCCCCCTCCTTCCACCCCTACTTCCACCCTTTCCTATAGGGCGGCACGGCGGCCCAGTGAATAGCACTGTTGCCTCACAGCAAGAACGCCACCAGTTCAACCTCCCATTGAGCCGGTTAGCGTTTCTGTGCGGAGTTTTCACGTTCTCCCCGTGTTCGCGTGGGTTTCCCCCGGGTTCCCCGGTTTCCTCCCACCGTCCAAAAACAAACACCATAGTCAATCGACTAAACCAAATTATTGCCTAAGACAACTTTAGTTTACACTTTTCGGCGATAAGCAGGGGAGTTCTCGAGACCTTCCTGAGCTCGAACTTCCCTCTCGCCCTTCTAACAGGAGGGAGCCCCGGGCTCGAGGATATACGAGCTCAGGGCTCTCTCCTGGGACAGCATGCCAATTACGCTTTATTGATAATCAGCTAAGTGTGAACTCTTGAAATATGTATGTACATAACACAAGTGCGAGTTCGAGCCTCGGCTAGGTCAGTTAGCATTTCTGTGTGGAGTTTGCATGTTCTCCCCGTGTTCGCGTGGGTTTCCACAAGGTGCTCCGGTTCCCCCACAAGTCCAAAGACATGCGCTATAGGTGAATTGGGTATGCTAAAATTGGCCATAGTGTATGTGCTTGATGGAGAGTGTATGGGTGTTTCCCAGTGATGGGTTGCAGCTGGAAGGGCATCCGCTGCATAAAACATATGCTGGATATTTTGGCGGTTTATTCTTCTGTGGCAACCCCAGATTAATAAAGGGACTAAGCCGAAAAGAAAATGAATAAATGTTAAATATATTCATAAATATATTATAGATGCTAATACTTATAGAAAATTATAGATTTATTGTTTTAGCCATCTCATTATTATTCATAGCTTTTCTGACAAAGTTCAGCTGGCATGCAGATTGATTTGTTTTGAAATATGATGAAATGTGCGTAATGGATTTACAGTAGTGACAGCAAGGAAAATGAAAAGCAAGTAAAAGCCACAATGTGCAATGCTAACAAAAGTTTAGATGCTGTCAGTATTTCGATGCCATTTATAAATGCTATTTGCAAATAATCTTAATAAATAGCGATGCCAAACAAATATTACTTTGTGTATGCAAATCCGAAAGCTTTAAATGAAATAATGACACCTATTCACCTGCTCTGTGTGGACATGTCAGATCCATTGTCTAATTATGCTAATTCTGCAGAAAGCCGCCCGCGTGGATTTGTCTCCCTTTGTGGTAACAGAGAATCGTTTGATCTATATTTAGCTGCATCATCTTGCCCTTCAACCACACCCATCAATCGCAGACGCAGTTGGAGTTGGCCGTGCCAGTCAGCAGCGCCTGCTCGCTTCGCCAAATGAGAGAAGGTCTACTTGGCATCCTCTACAAAAGCAGCAGCGATAGCGGAGGATGAGACTTCTTTTCCTGGGTGAGTCTTGGGTGTCTGCCCTGGCCATCTGGGGAGGCAAAGAATGATGAGGAAACAGCCCAAGACTGTGAGCGAGAACACAAATCTGTGCTTTCTCCTTGCAAAGAACGGCCCTGCTGTTAGCTTGAGCTCACCAAAGCCAAAATGCAGTGTGTTTAGGTTGAATTAACCCTTTAAAGGCGACCTATTATTCAAAAACCACGTTTATAAAGGCTATAATAAGCTTCTAATGGTAAAAGTAAAGTAATTCTATTTTTTATATATATTTTTTAGAGGAGGGAAGCCCCGCTCATTAGTGATGATCTCTTCCTCATTAGCATAGACAACCCTGAGTCAGAAGCAGCCGTCCCACATTAGAGGTTTCACACTCTAATCAAAGCCTAATGGCACGTTTCCACTGAGTGCGGATCGGTTTGGTTCAGTTTGGTAGGCTTTTATGGCCGTTTCCACTAGGGGTGTCAAAATTAATCGTTTCTTCGGTGCACCGCGATGCAGGCGCGGACAATTCGGTATCAGTTCAGTAATAATCATAACCGGTTATTATGTACTGACGTCATTTATCTCACATGCGCTATGTCGCCGTAGCTTACTATGGCGAGGGAGGCGAGCGCAAGTATATACAACGCTCTAACTACGTAAAAACTCTGAAACTGTGCACAATTTCACTTCGTGTGTGTTTGCTGAACTCTGTTTCACTGACACTTACAGCAAAAGCCCCTATTTCATGGCGATTAAGAGAATGAAAGTAATCTCCATTTCTCTCTCTCTCACTGTGGCCCATGAGTGCATCTGTGAAAAGCGCCAGCGTGTAAGAGGCAATCGCAGCCCTTTCTGTTGAGCGCGTGACCAATCAAAGGGGTGTAAGAAAGAACTTCGTAGAAAGCGAGCGGGATATTTATATTTGTTTATTTGCTATAGACTATTTTAATGTGGTCATGTCATTGGCCCATCAACATTTCCTGCTTGACGTTAAACTATTTTCTAACTGTAACAAGAGGCAATTCAATCATAACTTGATTTTAAATCAGCCGTCATAACACTATTTATCAATATGTGGACCTTTTTGGATTCTCAGAAGCAATGGAAATTAAAAATGTAAAACAGGAAATAGATTAGGACCATTGTTTTTGTTTACATCCCTCAAAATGGTCTTGTTTAAAGGAACAGTTTATATATCTGACTGTTTGTATTAAAGGACAAAATTGTTTTACAAATAGTATATAAATATATTTATACATTTTAATACAAGAATTGCTGTGCTGTGAAGAAAATATAAAACTGTGTAAGGAAAGAATCGTCAATGCACCGTGATGCACCGAGATATCGAATTGAACCGAATCGATGGCATGATAATCGTAACCGAACCGAACCGTGAGACCAGTGTAGGTTCACACCTCTAGTTTCTACTGTCAAAAGGTACCTAAAAGCGAACCGTACCTTACCACTTTTTGGGTAACCTTTCGAAAGGGTACCTAGCACAACAAAGGGGTACCAAAAGGCGGAGCAAGACGCACAACTGAACGCTATTGGTTTACAGAGATATGTCACTCGCTCATGCAACAAGCAAAAGAATGAAAACAAAGGAACTGCCAGTTTTAAATACACAGCCAAGACGTTACACCGTAATAATATATACATATAATACTGAGCCATGGTCGACCCGAGCTCAAACAAACCTTGTCGTCATCTTGATAAACAGCCACACATCCAAAGAGTAGAATCTACCCTGCCCCATAGTTGTTTACAAGGCCGTCTAAAGCACTAGCAGTTTCAATTTCTCGCGTGAGCTTCTGTGCGCGTCTATGTTTGAAATAGCAAACTTCTTGAGCTGATGATAATAACGTGTTTGTGATTATTGAAGTGCATCTGACATCCGATCATACCTGCCAACACTCCCGTTTTTCCCGCTAAACTCCCGGAATTCCCCCGCCCCCCCGCATCTCAGCATTTTGGTACAGTCCGGGCTGAAACTTGGTGCTTGTGCTCTTCCGGTCCCGCGCTACAGTTCGCGCGCCCCCATCTCCCCAAACCTCTCACCCCTCCCGCTCCCCGCTCTTCAGTTTGCGCCAGTGTTGCCAACTTAGCGACAAATTTTCAAAAAAGCGACTAGCGACAAATCTAGCGACTTTTTTGTGTGTTACTGGCAATTTTTATAGACTGTCGTTTGTCCATTACTGTCCCTACTCTTCTCAACGAGCCTCCCCTGCAGCCTGAGAGCAGAGCACCTCTCTGCGTACCGACGGCAAATGATTTAGAACAGGTGGCAGTTTGAAAGTATTTCCCTTGTACAGTCAACCGGATCTGCTTCTCCTTTATTTTAACAATTTAATTTGACCGTTTATTCTTGTTCACAATCAGATGTTTTAAGTGAGAGTTTCAGAACTTGTCTGAGTTTATTACGTCTGAGCGATTGCTGCAAATTCCCTACTCATCTATAATGATATACTGTATGCAAACAGCAATAAATTTAGTTAAATTGACAAGCTTACATAAAGCATAGTGCGAATATAAAATACCCCATTTATTTACCATAGGCCGTTAAACAAACAGAAATGGTAGAACGCGATGACGTCAGTAATATGCAAATTAGCATATGACGTCTCCCGGAATTTACAAACCAAATGTTGGCAGGTATGCATCCGATCCTTTCAGAAATGGACAAACGCGAGAGTGAAGTGCAAAAAAACAAAGGAGAAGCCAGAAAAAAAAGGAGCAAATGATTCTTTCAGCAACCTAGAAGATGAACAAACTACCAATGTTTAACTATTATCATCACCTTTTGGATTATTATGAACTCGGAATGATGGAATTACTTTCTAACAGAGGTTACATGTGCTGGTGAAGATTAAAGATGCAGATAAGAGGTTTGCAATGACTGTGGGCTTTACTGTATGCTGCGTGCTTTTAAAGCCAAATAAGGACTAAATGTATGCTGTGTGTAGTTTTTCTGTAATTGGTAACATATTGGAGACTGTAAGGGTCTGTATGTATTTATATATGTTGCATTTATTTATTTACTTTATGTTACAGTAGGCTATTTCACACTATCCTTAATCTGCATTTATAATCAATTCCTGTTCATAGAAAGGTTAGTAATGAACATTTATATATAAGTAAATATGTGTATAAAGCATCTGTGAGAAGTGCTTCTCATATGATATGTGAACAACCAATACAGCTTTACTTTGACATTTCCTCAAGTGAGACTGATGTCAACTGAAACTTACACCACGCCCATTGGTACTATTGGCAGGGGAAACGCAAGCCTGATATAGGTGACCTATACCATACCGTACTGTAGCACTCAGTGGAAACAGGCCATAAAACAGGCTGTTCCAACTTGTTAGATATTAATAATTAATTATTTTGGAGATTTAGAAGTTTTATTGCATATTTTGAGTTTTTAAGGATGCTACAACAACATTTGCTGCTTCACTCAAAAATCTAAAATTGTGCTAATGACAGTTCTGAGATCAGTTTCTTTTTACTTGCCCACACCTTACAGAATATTACATATAAAAATAATCTGTGTTAATGTGCTTATTAAGTTTGAACTTCAGTAGCACATTCTGGCTGTTTAATCCAGGGATTAAGTTTGACTGTTTCAACAAGAATAAATTCTGTTTAAGTTAAACTCAAATGAAAGTGATTCAAAATGAATTTTATACTTGGATTCTATTTAAATATGTTAATGTAAAACAATCTAATCTGTGTTTTAATTACATTGAGTTAAACCAACCATTTTCCCTTTTCAGAGCATATTTCCATATATTCAGTTGATCGTGAACAGTGTAGGACGGTGCGCTTCTTATTTCAGAGTCAATCTCAAACACCGCAGCTGAATACAAAACATGATCTTCTGGGCATTCAGAGAATGCTGACTAACTGACTTTTAAGACATTAAAAGCGTAAATTATGCCTGGAGAAAGAGTATCAAAGTTCACACTTGGGTGAATCTCACGAAACATGTCATGGACATCTCTGGATCTCATTTCACCACAAATCAAGAGAGAGAAATATGAAAAATGAGCCTAGGAAGTCTATTTTAGGACTGTTACATTTGACCTTGCATTCATGAAATAAAAATAAGCAAACAAATAAAAAAAAATAAATGCACAAACTCTCAAATTCTCTAATACAAATAATACTATTATAGAATTTAGTATTTAAAAATAATAATTATACATTATAGATGCTGACAAAATCTACATACAGATATAAAAATATATTTCTAGTCTGGTTTGTGCATTTTTGGCATCATCATGGCAAATATCTGACACTGGACTACAAAACCAGTCTTAAGTTGCATGTGTATATGTTTGGCAATAGCCAAAAATATATTGTATAAGTTAAACGATCAACTTTTCTTTTATGCTAAAAAAATACAAATTTTAATTTTGAAGGTATTTTGTAAATTCCCTACTATTAAAATATCAAAGAACATATTTTTATGATTAGTAATGCGCACTGCTAAGTATTTCATATAAACAATTTTAAGAGGAATTGTCTGTTGTTTTTCTTGTTTTAACCCTCAGATTCCACATTTTCTAATAGTTGTTTATCTGCCAAATATTGTTCAATTGTAACAAACTGTACATTCATGTAAATATTATTTATTCAGCAATTTTTTGATGTTTGTAAAAAAATGACACTTATTATGACTGGTTTTGTGGTTTAGTGTCACATTTAAACTATTTAAAATTTTCTAAGAGGCCATCTGTATTGCAAATGTTCATACATCCATCCATACATCCATCCATCCAGCTTAAGTTTTCGGAACAACAAATAATAACTTGAGTTCCAGTTAATCATTTATTATTAAAAGTGGTTTATTTGAAAGGCAAATGCCTCAAGATTACCTTTATTTTACTAAAATAAAATATGATCATGCCTTGATTTTTAATTATTTAATTAGGACAGTAAGGTCTGACATTGCTGAGACAAAAGTCTTGTCACTTAACAGAAATAATGTACAGCAGGGGTGTCCAAACTCGGTCCTGGAGGGCCGGTGTCCTGCATAGTTTAGCTCCAACTTCCTTCAACACACCTGCCTGGAAGTTTCTAGTATACCTGGAAAGAGCTTGATTAGCTGGTTCAAGTGTGTTAAATTGGGGTTGGAACTAAATTATGCAGGACACCAGCCCTCCAGGACCGAGTTTGGGCACCACCGATGTACAGTATAGAATATAAAGTCATGGTGCAGTGGAAAAATAATGAATATGGTGTATGACTCCCATGAGCTTGGAGGACTGCATCCATACATCTCTGCAATGACTCAAATAACTTATTAATAAAGTCATCTGGAATGACAAAGAAAGCGTTCGTGCAGGACTCAAGTTCATCAAGATTCTTTGGATTCATCTTCAATGCCTCCTCCATCATCTTACCCCAGACATGCTCAATAATGTTCATTTTTGGTGACTGGGCTGACCAGTCATGAAGCACCTTGACCTTTTTTGCTTCCAGGAACTTTGATGTGGAGGCTGAAGTATAAAATGAGTGCTATCCTGTTGAAGAACTTGCCCTCTCCTGTGATTTGTAATGTTATGGGCAAAACAAATGTCTTGATACCTCAGGCTGTTGATGTTGCCATCCACTCTGCAGATCTCTTGCATGCCCCAATACTGAATGTTACCCCAAACCATGATTTTTCCTTCACCAAACTTGACTGATTTCTTGAGAATCTTGGGTCCATGCAGGTTCCAATAGGCCTTCTGCAATATTTGTGATGATTGAGATGTACTTTAACAGATGATTCATCTGAAAAAATTACCTTCTGCCACTTTTTCATCAACTAGAAGTTGTTATTATTTGCTGTTCTTACAACTGGGATCAACGACAAGACTTTTGTTAGGTAGTGTACATACATGGATGGACAAAGCTATATAATCAAGTTATAAATATATATAAGTTAGTAATAATAATAATAGAAAATAATCTTTAGGTCCTTCAATTTGTAGATGTATTTATACATTATTTTATTTTATTTTTGGATGTGAGTCTGAACTTGTTTTTGTGAGATTTACCCAGTCCACCCTGCTCAGTGAGTCACAGCAGATGTGATGTCGCCATCAATGTGCCAAACATAGCAGCGGGAAAAAAGCAAAGGCTTGATCACCTCACTGCATCTTTAGTCCTATCCAATATGATCAGGGTGCAGGCTGCTCGTATTGTCATGCATGACTTTTCTGGCAAGCTCCCACAGAGAAAGCGAATACTTAATCCAAAGCGCTCTTTCTCTCTGTTTCCACTTCCCTCTGTCCTCCTAACAAGCTTGTACCAACATCTGTCTAGATTCATGTCTCATCAAAGATTTTTTTTTCCTTCCACCCTTTCCCCACTTTCTGAATGCCTCACTCTTGTTCTTTCAACAATAGCATACAAACAGTTGGAGATAATGAAGTCTCCTTGGGCTGGGACAAAAAAAAAGGGGAGAGAGAGAGAATGTGCAGCTAGGAAGTGATCAAATATGGCCTAAAGCCAAATGCCTTTGTAGATGGTTTTTGAGTTCCCATTGATCTAAGGGTGGGCACATTGAAGGAATGAATAATTTATTCGCTCTTTTCTGTGGGTAGGGGTTTTTCAGAATGGAGAAAGGCCGACAGGGGAGTCTCAATGGGAATACGACTGCCAAAACTGAAGTACGTCTCATATTCTTCCGAGGGCTAATTCGTGTTGAGGAATGCACATTATTCAAAGACAGTATATTTATATCAAATATGCAGGATGCTCTCAGGAAGTAATGGATGGGGCTACACTTTATTTAGTTATATTTCACTGTGCACTGATAGCACCATATTGTCACATAAATCAGTGACAGGTGCCTTTGGGATTTTAGAGCATTCCAGCATCCGCCCAAATGCGGCTTGATGCACTTTGCGATCTCCCAAGTGGCAGATTTGGATATTTTGAGCTCTGTTCTTACAGGTACAGTAGGGAAGGTGTTCTGCGTGGCGTCTGCAGTCCTGGAACACAGCCAGTAAGAATGTGATGCTGTGAGTCAGGGTGACTCAGATTTTGGCTGCAGTTGGCCAGATTAATATTCAAGGGCAAGTTAGACTTTGCACCAGAAATATTCAAACTCATTGTGTTTCAGAGCAACAAATATCCTTTTAAAAAGTGCATGAGGTTAAATGGTGCTAAAATGGAAAACAGCTCTGGTGGATTGGTAGAAACCCGGTAGCGGGGGAAATGAAAACAGAATATGAAATACAATTATTGAAAATATTGAAATAATTATGACCTATGAAAACTAGCCTTTGGGCTAATTTGAGTACATTTAAGTTGAGGAATTAATGTGAAATAAATACAATTAAATTAAATGGAGATTATCAGGTATATTGTATTCTAGGAGGCCAACATACAAAGATAGTTAACGTTTCATTTGAAGGCATGCTCATAAGACATGAACCCTTTATAATTATGCCATGACACTTAATGATACACACAGTTGATTGGACATGAATTGAAAAGGCATACACCTGTCCATGTAAGGTCGCAGGGTTGACAGTGCATGTCAAAGCACAAACCAAGCATGAAGACAAAATAATTGTCTGTAAACCTCCGAGACAGGATTGTCTCTAAGCACAAGGCTGGGAAAGGTTACAGAAAAATTTCTGCTGCTCTGAAAGTTCCAATGAGATCAGTGGCCTCCATCATCCGTAAGTGGAAGATGTTTAGAACCACCAGGACTCTTCCAAGAGCTGGCCGGCCATCTAAGCTGAGTGATCAGGGGAGAAGGGCCTTAGTCAGGGAGGTGATCAATAACCCGATGGTCACTCTGTCTGAGCTCCAGCGTTCTTCTGTGGAGAGAGGAGAACCTTACAGAAGGACAACCATCCGTGCAGAAATCCACTAATCAGGCCTGTATGGTAGAGTGGCCAGACGGAAGCCACTCCCCGCCTGGAATTTGCCAAAAGGCATCTGAAGAACTCTGACCATAAGAAACAAAATGCTCTGGTCTGATGAGACTAAAATTTAACTCTTTGGAGTGAATGCCAGGTGTTATGTTTGGAGAAAACCAGTCACAGCTCATCACCAGGCTAATACCATCCATGGTGGTGGCAGCATCATGCTGTGGGGATGTTTTTTCAGCAGCAGGAACTGGAAGACTAGTCAGGATAGAGGGAAAGATGAATGCAGCAATGTACAAAGACATCCTGAATGAAAACCTGCTTCAGAGTGCTCTTGACCTCAGACTGGGGCGACGGTTCATCTTCCAGCAGGACAATGACCCAAAGCACACCTCCAAAATATCAATGGAGTGGCTTCACAACAACTCAGTAAATGTCCTTGAGTGGCCCAGCCAGAGCCCAGACCTAAATCCTATTGAACATCTCTGGAGAGATCTGAAAATGACGCTTCCCCCATCCAACCTGATAGAGCTTGAGAGGTACTGCAAAGAGGAATGAGCAAAAATTCTCAAAGACAGGTGTGCCAAGCTTGTGGCATCATATTCAAAAAGACTTGAGGCTGTAATTGCTGCCAAAGGTGCATCAACAAAGGATTAAGCAAAGGCTGTGAATACTTATGTAAAAGTGATTTTTCAGTTTTTTTTTTTATTTTTGAGAAATTTGCAACCATTTCAAAAAATATTTTTTCACATTGTCATTATGGGGTATTGTGTGTAGAATTTTGAGGAAATAAATACATTTAGTCCATTTTGGAATAAAGCTGTAACATAAAAAATGTGGAAAAATGGAAGAGCTATGAATACTTTCCGGATGCACTGTAGATTCAACAAGGTTCAGGAAATATTCCCCAGAGACACTAGTCCATATTGACATGATAGCATGATGCTCAATTGGTACTAATGGTAAGGTAATCACCTTTCTTCCCCATTTTGATGCTCGGTTTGAACTGCAGCAGATCATCTTGATCATGGCTGTTTCTCAATATGCGTTCTTCAGCGGTCTTGCATCCTCGTGTTCTCGTGTAACGTCATCATCAGCTGCCAAAGTTCAGTTCCAGTTCCAATACTCAGTTCCAATAATCAAGACCGCAAGAACAGAGGACGCGTGAAACTTCCCGGATGTGTTCTTGATATCGAGGACGCACCGATGCAGACTTAAGCGCCGATCTTGCTCTAGAAGTCCCAGAAGTCATTGCGACTGTAGGTGGGAAGCGCATCATTTTATTTAGATTTATTATTAAAGTTCAGTGACATAACTTATTTACCTCAGAAGTTTCCCTAAATGAAACGGTGAATATAAACATTACCATGAAAATCTTAATAAAGGAATAAACACATTAAGGGTGTTTGTTTGCTGAAATTCGTATTAAAATCTGTTTTATTTATATTGTGCAACATATATTTATAATGTTTTTTATGCAGAGTATATATTTTGAAAAGGGGAAAAACAATAAATCTTTGTATGAATGCTGTAATGTTTAAATAAGCTTCCATTTAAAACGCGTGAAGGTCACATGACCATCAGGAAGAACGCAGCATCTCATTTCTCACAGGACGCGTTCTCTGTCCTTACGGTCTCCCGAGTTCGTTCTTCCGAGGACACCTGGCAAGACCGGTCTCCACAAGAACGCAAGTCCGTTCACTGCGTTCTTGGAATTGAGAAAAAGCCCATGTCTACATGCCTAAATGCACTAAGTTGCCGCCATGTGATTGGCTGATTAGAAGTTTGCATTAACGAGCAGTTAGACAGGTGTAACTAATAAAGTGGGCTGTAAGAGTGGAGAGAATAAAGCTGCAGTCACACTAGAGTTTGAGCTTGCGAAATTCTGTCACACGGCGCTGCGAAAAGGGGCGGGATTAAACAAGATGATTAGACATTAAAAAAGCGAGCGATTGCTCCATGTTTTAAATTTCTGTTCAGAGAGGTCATGTTTTGATCCTGGATTGGGTCTCACGCAGTCAAGTGATGCGATTTCGCAGGTCAGAGTTCACCAAGCTTGAACTTTGCACCTCAGCGAAATGCGAAACTTGACGCATGACCCTGCGCTTCTAGTCTGACGCATTCGCGTGTGTATGAATGGAAGTCTATAGGGAGAAATGTCCAGTGTGACCGCAGCTTTAAGTCTGTAAAATAACAGAAAAAGTACTGCAGTTTGTTACCAGATTTTTTCCTTTTATTTACAAACACAGACTGTATATCACTATCTATTAAAAAAGGTCAACAAGAGTCACTTTTCAATATCGAAATCTTTTGGAGGAAAGAGTAAGGTCCCATAATGCAATTTAAAAGCAAAATAGTGAAGAAAAAAAAAAAACAAAACAAAAAAAAACATGAATCTATGAAATTCATTTGAACGAATTTGAAGGTGATTCATAAATGAAAATGAGACTAAGGATAAAAGACTGGATTGTCTTTTAGTCTGTGTCATAGTGGACAACAATCAGAACCACATCTCAGACGCTTCACAATGTCCCAAAAGAATCCACATATCACACAATATTTTCCATTCACAGCTTTTAAACATGCTCAAACAAAAGAGAAACAATGTTATAGATGCTGCTAAGTGGAATTACGCACTGGAAGGAAGGTTTATGCAGCTATGGTAACAATACTCCTGCCTTTATGATGTTTCCTCAAGGTTTGTCTGAATGAATGAGACATTTATGTAGCGCTTTACTATTTACCGCTGTACACCCACATCATTTGCGACAGCAGCCTCAGTACAATGGCGCCAGCACACTCATCACACACCAGAAGAAATGACTGAAGGAATGCTTTCATAATTCCAAAAGAACTACTGGAGAAAGTACCCGCAAAACCCTCTATTGCAGTAGTTTTGTGTTAATACGCACTCTTTAGGAATTCATTCATTCATTTTCTTTTCGGCTTATAGTCCCTTTATTAATCTGGGGTCGCCACAGCGGAATGAACTGCCAACTTATCCAGCATGTGTTTTACGCAGCGGATTCCCTTCCAGCTGCAACCCATCTCTGGGAAACATCCACACACATTCATTCACTACGGACAATTTAGCCTACCCAATTCACCTGTACCGCATGTCTTTGGACAGTGGGGGAAACCGGAGCACCCGGAGGAAACCCACGCGAATGCAGGGAGAACATGCAAACTCCACACAAAAACGCCAACTGACCCAGCCGAGGCTCGAACCTGCGACCCAGCGACCTTCTTGCTGTGAGGCGACATCAGTACCTACTGCACCACTGTGTCGCCCCACTCTTTAGGAATAGATGAGGTATATATGTAAAGAGTGGCAATATGTTAATGGTGGCACAGTGAAAATTGAAACAGTGTTGGGTGAAGATATATTTAAAGGAATAAATTGCATTCTTGGGCGGCATGGTGGCTCAGTGGTTAGCACTGTTGACTCAGCAAAAAGGTCACTTGTTCAAATCCCGGTTGGGCCAGTTGACATTTCTGTGTGGAGTTTGCATGTTCTTCCTTGGCTCGTGTGGGTTTCATCTGGGTGCTCCAATTTCTTGGGCGGCATTGTGGCTCAGTGGTTAGCACTGTTGCCTCACAGCAAGAAGGTCACTTGTTCGAATCCCAGTTGGGCCAACACTTACTTACACATTACTTTCCTTAAAATTAAGTAACACATTTATTTATGCTAAAAGTGACTCAAGATTGTAATAAATTGCTATCATTTCCCCAGTGTAAGAGGACAACAAACATCAAAAGTGTGGTTATTATTTATTATTTTTAAATAAATAAATATATTAATTAATTAAACATTTCTATATTGGTTCTTTAGTATCCCTGTAAAAATATCCATTATTTTAACAGTAAAAAAATTAAATAAAATACAGCAAAAATCTGTAATCTGGTTAAAAGTAAGTTTCCTTATTATATACCGCAAATTGACTTTTTTTGACATTAAAATGGTTATTTTGAGTTTTTTTCTCATCATTTTTTTTACCTCTTTACATTTGACGGTCTCTTCCTCATAATTTTGGTTGTTTTCTCTTCTTTGTAATAAAGGTACAATGTTTGGGTTCTTCACAGCATTGGTGTAATAACACTATAAAATAATGATATAAGGTAGTTTATCATAAAATGTAGAAATTTCTTTACAGTTTCTACCATATTTCTTAAGAATAAAATTCTGGCAACCACAGCTAATGTTTTTTTTTACCGTAAATGTTACAGATTTTTTTTTTAAATGGTGAAATCCACCTGATCCACCTGTTAAGATTTCCATTTATCTCAATAAATTATGGTGGCCGAGAGATCTTAAGGTGCTGCAACATAAGAAAACACATGCAATTACAAAAAAACATCAGCAAATTAAGAAAAGATCCTCATTGGTTTGACAACATACGTGTTGCAAATCCTCACAATGCAAACACATTAAGAAAACACTCTGCATTTTCTCACAATGCAAACAAATTAAGAAAACGCTCGCATTTTCTCACAACACGTGCAAATAGCACAGAACACAACAGAAATGTTTCATGGGGACCCTAAAATGTGACAGACCTGGTTATTTAGGTTAATAATATACAAAAGACAAGAGAATCATGTAATCAAAATTATTTTAAAAAACTCATTCCAAAGATCACCTACAACAGGGCTATTCAATTAGTTTGTCATTGGGGCCAGTTCATGAAAAGCATCCCAAATGAGGGGCCAGAGAGATATGACTTGCAATATGAGTGATGACACAACAGCATATAAGAGCCCATATGCTGTATTTTTGCTCCTTAAGACACCCACGTTGGCTTTTTCTCCATTAAAACGTTAGTATTTTGTATTTTGAAACTACGTAACATCATGGCATTGTACAATGTAGCTTTTTTTACAAACATATTCAAATGTTGTATTTCGAAGCACAACAAAATCAGTGTATTGCTTACGTAGGCTTCTTCTACATTCGAACACATTCATATGTTATGTTTTGAACTATACAACAATTAGGAATGCAACGATTATAGATTTTGGTTGTACAATTATAGTCTGAGAAATAACCATGGTTTCACGGTCATCACGATTATTATGCATTTATTAAATTCAAAACACTACTAGTTTAGAAAATCACAAGAAAACTGCTTATATTTTAAAGTGTTGTTTATTGATGCTCAGTAACCAAATACAGCACAAAATATTAATAAAACACAAACAATAGTCCATTTGTCTCTTTGGACTTAAAAATAAACAAAAAAGTTTTTGATTTAAACATGAGGGTCATTTTACAATGAAAATAAATAAATAAAAAATAGTATTTGTCTAATGTTAATTTAAGCTATATACTGTATTAGCTAAGAATTTAATCAAACTGTTGTTATCATCTGCGTTCATACATACATAATCATTTTAATAATTTGTCTAACATATCTTTTGTTTACATTGCACTGAAAGCCACGCACAACTCTCACCACAGCATGAAATAATTTCTACTGTGCGTGTCTAGAGGGCGTAAGTGCGTCGGTCCGCTTGCGAGCCGTGCGCACATCGCTCCCAATATGCGCACATCTCCATCAGAAGTAATTGGAAACTGAACTTGTGTGCGGAAAAGACACAATATGTGAACAGCCTGCTGCTATCGTAAAACCAATGTACGAGCATATTAGCTTCGGTATAAGCTGGAAACTTTAAACTAGCACACAGTTGTCATAACTTTGTTTAGTTGCAGCAGTTTTGTTCCGTGCCACAGAAACGCGGCGTTGAGAAGCCTTTACGATTAATTAACCGTAAGGAATTTAAGCATATTAATAGTGAAATCATCTAATCATGGCATCCTTATTAGCGATATCAGTGAATTGTACAAAAGGCCTTTTTTACAAACATATCCAAATGTTTTCGGCTGCCCACGCCACTCGCTTAATGTCACTTGACTCAGTCTCTGCGCAGCCTTCAACTGCAGCTCGTGCTGTATTGAACAGACGCACATCACTTCATAACTCGAGCGGCTGTTTTTCGACTGAACTAAATTTATTTTTGATGTCTTGATCACATTATTTGGAGGGTCGGAACAAATTGCCTCGGGGGCCGGGTTCGACCAATGGGCTGCCAGTTGAATAGCTTGACCTACAACTTCACCGAGCAATAGTTATAGCAATATAAGCAATTTGCAGCCGGGTTCATCTTGTTTTTTGGGTTCCCTTGAAACATTTCCATTGTGTTTCTTGCTATTTGCATGTGTTGTGAGAAAATGATGGGAATTTTCTTAATGTGTTTGTGTTTACATCACATATGCTGTCAAACCGATTAATAATTTTTCTTAACTTGCTGATGTTTTTTGTAATGGCATTCATGCATTAGTTTTCCTTCGGCTGAAGCAGGTCACACACCGGATGCGCCGCTCGGTGCCACAACACGGTGCGCACATGACAGTTGGAAGTATCGCACACCAGACGCCCACATTCGCATGATATTTAAAATGAAACTATTCAAATGGTGCACTTTGGCGCAGCAGAAATATGAACAGGCCGAGCGGCGCTTCTGGTGTGCGACCTGCTTTAGGATCTATTTCAGAGGTCGAATAAACTGCCAACTATTCTGACATATGTTTTACGCAGAGGATGCCCTTCCAGCTGCAAGCCAGCACTGGAAAACACCCATACACACTCATTCACACACTTATACACTACGGTCAATTTAGTTCATCCAATTCACCTTTAGCGCATGTCTTTGGGCTGTGGGGGAAACTGAAGCATCCATAGGAAACCCACACCCACATGGGAAGAACATGCAAACTCCACACAAATATGCCAACTGGCCCAGCTGGGACTCGAAACAGCAACCTTCTTGCTGTGAGGCGACAGTTCTAACCACTGAGCCACCGTGCAGCCTTGTAATTGCATGTGTTTTCTCAAATTGCAGCATGTTGAGCTCTGTCGGCCATCGTAATAAATCAACCTCAACAAATAGTTTCTATCTTTGGGATTCCCAACCAATCACCTGAGCTGTGATGTGAAAGGCAGCAAATGTCAGGAAAAATAAATTCAAGCTCTAAAGAGCCACAAAAAAAAGCCACTTGTAAAACATCTAATTCTCACAATGTATTTATTTATTTTTCCCCAAATGATTGGCAGAATGCATAGTTACGGCTGGTTGCAAAATAATTTGGATTACAAGCGACTGCCGTGTCATTAAAATGGAACAAATTGTAAACACACATACACTTCTGCCCGTACGCACTCTAAATATCAGTCCTCTTTCTGTAAGAGTTCGATAAGAGCCTCTTTCTTCACCCGGCTCCCCCCCCTGGATGCCTGCCAGTGGCGAACCGCGCTGGACACAACAGCGGCGGCGGCATCCCCAGGAAGACTCTCTCTTTCTCTCTCTCCCTCTGCCATATTCCTCCACATCCTCTTCCGTCTGACCCCCACTGCCCATTATTCAATCCTCGGCTAGACCCAGGGGCCCGGGGATCCTCAGTAATGCAGCCTCATTGATTTATAATTCCATGCTGCGCTGGCATCCAAGGGTAGAAATTACACATGTTGACAATAGGAGCACTGCTTGTTTCGAGCCGAGGTAAAGGTCATCATTTAGATGCTGTGGCTTTGTTCCCGAACCCTCTCGAACAGCGTATTAACATCCAGAGCGAGAGTTAAAAACAGCAAGGATGCATGGAAAAAATCCGGTGATCTCTACTTTTTGTACGTTCTAACGCAGCCCTCAATTTCACTTCATTCATCTGGAAGAGGCTCGGTTTTTTATTTTATTTGATAACTGACACACCTCTCGGCATAAATGACAACAAATATGCAATCGAATTCAAGGTTGGCAAACATTAACTTAAGTGTTTCTGAAGGAAGTGCTCGAGCGGGAATGGAGTGACATCTTCACGACCTCCCTCAGGAAGGCTTCCTCTCAACTACAAGCCATTTTTCAAATTTAACACACCACTCTTGTCCCTAGTTAAACATCTCTCGGCAGAGCGTGCCGTCTGAAGTGCCTTCGCGAACTCTACGGCACGCATAACTGAATAGATAAGGGAGTGACTTGTTGATTGAATAGATTCAATTGGATCGGTATTATGTTTGAGCAGCATTAAATTAATCAGAGATCTGTTCATTTTTGAATTCGGTATACGTATATTTAAACTGTAATATTTCTGTTTTGCTTTAGCACCAATAAAAATGATAGCTGCATGAATCTGGATGAATCTCCTGAATTATTAGCCCCCCCTGTTTATCCCCCCCCCCCATTTCTGTTTAATGGAGAGAAGATTTTTTTCAACACATTTCTAAACATAATGGTTTTAATAACTCATTTCTGATTTATTTTATCTTTGTCATGATGACAGTAAATAATATTTGACTGGATATTTTTCAAGACACTTCTATACAGCTTAAAGTGACATTTAAAGGCTTAACTAGGTTAATTAGGTTAACTAGGGAGGTTAGGGTAATTAGGCAAGTTATTGTATAATGATGGTTTGTTCTGTAGACTATCGGAAAAAAAAATGCTTAAAGAGGCTAATAATTTTGTACTTAAAATGGCTTTTAAAAAATAAAAAAATGCTTTTATTCTGGAGGAAATAAAACAATTAAGACTTTCTCCAGAAGAAAAAATATTATTAGACATACTGTGAAAATTTCCTTGCTCTGTTAAACATCATTTGGGAAATAATTGAAAAAGAAAAGAAAAAAAATCAAAGGGGGGCTAATAATTCTGACTTCAACTGAATCTATTTATTTATTTAGAGATTACAATCCTCCCATGATTGTGAATAGGGTTACTAATGGTTGTTAATTTAACAACATCTGTTTAAAATGGTAATGTTTATATGAGGTAGCAACATAAGCGGAACATTGTAAATAAAATACGCTATTTAACAGGTTTCGTATTTTGTGATTCACTTTTTTCTTTGTTTATGTACTGTTATTAATTGCATTATTGGACGTCTGCTCTGTCTACTTTTAATTTTGAAAATGTAACACTGCAGTTTAACTAAGTGACTTTTGTTGACTTTTGAGTAGTTGGAAAGAATATACTGTATAATAATTAATATAGAGAGAATTAAGTCAGTAAAAGAACAGACATAGTAATGGCAGTTTATTGATTGATTTTTGTACTGTAATTTACAATACCATCAAAGGCAATATATCATTTCAAGCTATTAAAACAATTATTTTCACTGTGATGCATGTATACATGAGAGGTGATCGTGCTACCCACTGCGCCACCGTGTCGCCTATTCATCTTTAACAAAACCATATTTAATTTTATGCACATTATGAGGATTTCGTTTTTAATATTTTGGTAGTCTATTTGAACTAAAAATGTATCATAAAGTCACCATAGGTACTGTATGTCATGTGTTGTGTTCAATTAAAATATAACTTTGCTTGGTCGTTTTGGTTTCCTCAGTAATAAGCATGCTTTTACATTATACTGTTGTTGTTTTTTAAAGACGTCTACAATATGTAGCAAAAAGCATAGCCCATAGGCTGCAAATATAAAGCAAATACAGACCTAAGTATTAAATTATTATTATTAAATTGCGTTGAGGTAAAAAAAATATATATATATGTTAATTCAAATTATGTTAAAAATCTGAAAATATGCAAACAAATAAATAAATTAGTTTTAATTAAACTGCTGTTACACCTAAAAACATGTTACTAATCCCTTAGTCCCGCAGCGGCATCGCACGCGGGACTAAGGGATTTTGTACTCTCACTCACTGTATACAGTTGAAGTCAGAAATATTAACCCTCCTAAATTATTAGCCCCCCTGTTTATTTTTCCCCCAATTTCTGTTTAACGGAGAGAAGATTTATTCAGCACATTTCTAAACATAATAGTTTTAATAACTCATTTCTAATAACTAAATTGTATTATCTTTGCCATGATGACAGCAAATAATATTTGGCTAGATATTTTTCAAGACACTTAAAGTGACATTTAAAGGCTTAACTAGGTTAATTAGGTTAACTAGGCAGGTTAGGGTAATTAGGCAAGTTATTGTATAACGATGGTTTGTTCTGTAGACTATCAAAAAAAAAAAATAGCTTAAAGGAGCTAATAATTTTGACCTTAAAATTTTTTTTAAAAAATTAAAAACTGCTTTCATTCTAGCTGAAATAAAACCAATAAGACTTTCTCCAGAAGAAAAAAATATTATCAGACATACTGTGAAAATTTCCTTGCTCTGTTAAACATCATTTGGGAAATATTTACAAAAGTAAAAAAATCAAAGGGGGTCTAATAATTATGACTTCAACTGTAATTACAAATAATCATTTAAAACTAAAACCAAGTGGGTGTCTGAATTAAGACTGCGATCTTTTAATGAATACTCGTGCACTAGTATTTGTAACCCTGCTTTAATCTTCTCTGCTAAGACTTAATATCCCAGACCAGTCAATTAGTATCTGCTACATCTCAGCTTAATTTTTTTTAACTGTATGGATGATCCTTGCATCCTAATAAAACGCATGCAGCAGTTTTCTTGCCTCTAAAGAACAAGCCGGTCAATAACCTAAATAAAATGTTCACATGAAACCATTCCAGAACAGCTGATACAAACAAAACCACTGACCAGACCTACGCCAAATCTGCACACACCGAGCCAAACGCAAAGCTCAGCTCATTTCTGTAAAACTGGAGCGTCTACATATATAAACTTTATTATAGTTATTAAATTTTCTGACATATTTTATTATATCTTCAGCTAATATGAATTGCACTGTAAAATATATGTTAATTAACAGTTTCCGTTTTTTGTGATTCACATGTGTTTTCTGTTTATTTATGGATGTGAATTGCTTTATAGGACGTTGATCTCTGCTCTGTCAACTTTTGATGTTGAAAATTCAACTCTACAGTTTAACGAAGTGACTTTTATTGACATTTTAGCAGTTTGAAATAATATAATGTATAATAAATAATAATAAATAGAGAAGTCTGTAAAATAGCAGAAAATGTACTGGCAGATTATTGCAAGGGTTTTGTACTGTAATATACAACACCAACTCAGACAATATAGCACCTTAAACTATTAAAAATGTTAATAAAAGTCACTTTTTCTAACTTTTCAAAGTTAAAAGGTCCTATAATCCAATTCAAAAACATAAATAAATGGGTAAAATAATAAATAAATAAAAACATGAATCACAAAATACTGAAAACTGTTCATTTAAGGATTTTTTACAGTGCAGATAAACACCATAACTCATTTGAAACACTTACAATAAGCAAAGATAAGCACAGAAACTGTCCACATTGATGCACTGCTATGTATGCAATTTAGATAGACAGGAAATTTGGTAATTAGAAAAGAAGCCAAATATTGTTTATAATATCTTGAATTAAGTCTTGAGGTATAGTAAAGCTATATTTAGGGCAAATAACGCAGATGTAAACTGAATGTGTATCAAAACTAAGAGTAAAGACTAGACCAGTGTTTCTCAACCACGTTCCTGGAGGACCATCAGCTCTGCACATTTTGCATGTCTCCTTCACCAAACACACCTGATTCAGATCATCAGCTCATTAGCAGAGACTGAGAGACCTGTGATGGGTGTGACAGATAAAGGAGACATCCCAAACATGCAGTGTTGGTGGTCCTCCAGGAATGCGGTTGAGAAACATTGGACTAGACAAAAAAGAAAGAAAATATAAACATGCATAGAGCTGACAACATTTCGCAATCACTTTGAATCTTGTTTTCAAAACGTTTGCATTTTCAGGCCTCCAAAACTCCATTGTCGTGTGAATGAATGACCAACAACGTTTTTTTTTTCTATTTTCAGTCGACAATGTTCATTCATTCATTCATTTTACTTCAGCTTAGTCTCTATTTCAGAGGTCGCCACAGAGGAATGAACCGCCAACTATTCCAATTACGCAGCGGATGCACTTTCAGCTGCAACCCAGTACTGGGAAACACCCATACACACTCATTCATACAAGCAAATAGTTTATTCAATTTACCTATAGCGCATGTCTTTGGACTGTGGGGGAAACCGGAGCACCCGGAGGAAACCCACGCCAACACAGGGAAAACATGCAAACTCCACACAGAAATAGCAACTGGCCCAGCCCGGACTCAAACTAGTGACCTTCTTGCTGTGAGGCAACAGTGCTAACCACTGAGCCACCATGTCGCCCCTTCATGCATCCAGTTTGCCAGTTTCATTGGCCTGTGGTGCTTTCAGCCCGATAGGAGTACGGCCGTGTCAAAGCTCCAATTGCCATCATTTGTTTCAAATGATTAGTGTCAATAATTACTTCCCTATTAATGAAATGCATCTCCTATCACAAACAACATGATTATGGATTGGTTAATTGGATGAGTTTAGGCATATTAGCCAATATTACATTTAAGCATGGAGGGGTGCTGCTTTATGGTCCATTTTCAGCTAATTGCATTTTGGGCCCTTGTAACCAGCATCATGAATGTGCATCTGCCATCAGTCTCTCTCTCTCTCTTTCTCTCTAGATCAATGTATGGTAGAAATGTAATTATCAAGTCAGTGAAGGTGTAGACAGCCGTGTCTGTTTGCATTCTTGCCAGCCATGCAACACAGTGTTTACAAACCATGTTCTGTTCTAATTATGTGGAAATGGTTAATATATACTGTATGTTATCAGACAGTGCATATTTAAATAAATAGCGTGTAATACAACATTTGATTGACAGCACTTGTAAAAAAGCATTACCAAATAAATAAATAAATAAAATGAAGACATTTTTGATTGACAGCACTTGTCACGAAATGATTTCCAAATAAATAAATAAATAAATACAATTGAAAAAAATAATATATTTTTTTTAAATAAATAAATAAAACTAAAATGAATAAAAAATGTAATATAATATAATTTAAATAAAATAAAATAAAATAAAATGCAGCATTTTTGATTGACAGCACTTTTCACAAAATGATTACCAAACAAATAAAAAAAAAATATATAAATTGAACAAAAAAAAAAACAATAAATAAAAATAAATAAATAAATAAATAAAATGTAGCATTTTTAATTGACAGCACTTGTCACAAAATGATTACCAAATAAATAAATGAATAAATAAAATTGAAAAAAAATAAAATGAAATATAAATTTAAATAAAAACAAATAAATAAAAATAAAATGCAGCAATTTTTGATTGACAGCACTTGTCACAAAATGATTACCTAATAAATAAATTAATTAATTAATTAAATAAAAAAAAATAATAAAATCGGAAAAAAATAATATAATTTTAACAAAAAATAATAAATAAAATAAAATAAATAAAAAGCAGAAATATTTAACTGACAGCACTTCTCACAAAATGATTACCAAATAATTAAATAAATAAATAAATAAAAAATAGATAAAATAAAAAATATATAAAATAAAATTGAAATAATAAAATAAAATAAATAAATAAATAAAATGCAGCATTTTTTAATTGACAGCATTCATTAAAAAATGGAAAAAATAAATATCATTTAAATAAAAAAATAAAAAAATTATAAATTAAATAAAAAGCAGCAATTTGTGATTGACAACACTTGTCCCAAAATGATTACTGAACAAATAAACTAATAAATAAATAAACAAACTGGAAAAAAAATTTAATTAAATAAAAGTGGGCAGGTAAATAATGACATATTTTTCATATTTAAAATAAATAAATAAATAAATATAAATGACCAGAAATCATGATTAACAATTAGACCAATATTGAAAAGCACTTATATTGCATTGTGTTGACACCTGACACAGTGCACAATCTTTGATGCATTGATCTCCCTAAGGCAAATGTTCGTAGAGGAAAGTCATCCAAAAGCAGAACCAGACTGACCTCCTTACAATCTCTCCTCATCCACAGCCAAAAAACACCCCCTTTATTCTTCCCTTCTTCTCCATCATGTCACCACATGACCCTTGCTAATGCTAAATGTCAACCCAGACCCAAAACAGAGGATCACTTTAGCTCGAGGTGGCCCGTGTCCACCAGCTCCATGGAAGGTTGACTTTAAAGGCTGTAGATGGGTGTCAGGGTCACTGTCAGCCACTATTGGTCCTAATCCATCCCCTCAGAGCCAGCAGAGTCCATTCATTCCCCTGAGCACCTGCTGACTTTACCCTCCACCCTTCCCTATGCTCTTCTCAGGCTGTGTAACAACCATCAAGCCCTGTCATGCCACAGCATCCGTTCCCCCGAAGCGCCCTGCTCTTCACAGAGCTGGGCTGAAACAGGATGGAAGACGTCCTCTTAAGTTAGCATAGCTACAGGGTACGTGTTTCAGTTTGGAAAAGACCCCGGAAGACTCGGCACACGCTGTCTGTGTCATTTAACGAAGACTTTTTGACTTCTGAAGGTCTTCATTACACAGCATGAGGCAATACAGGTCTAACGTGGAGAAATTTTGGAAAAGAAAGAGAAGGTAAATGCACAATTTAACTGTGACAGGTCTCTCATGAAGAAACAAATATTTCATGATGACAAAGTCTTTGAAATGGTGATTCTCAATGCGTTCAGGATTAGATTAGAATGACAGATGTAGAAGTATGTGATACAATAATTACAAAGGTTTAAAAGAGACAGAAAGAATATCAAATGTTACAAATAACTACTTTTTTTTGAAAATCCAATGCAAAATATGAGTAAAATAATATTCATTCATTCATTTTCTTTTCGGTTTAGTCCCTTTATTAATCTGGGGTCGCCACAGCGGAATGAACCGCCAATTTATCCAGCATATGTTTTACGTATCACTGGGAAACACCCATACGCTCCTATTCACACACCAAATTCACCTATACCACATGTCTGTGGACTGTGGGGGAAACCGGAGCACCCAGAGGCAACCCACGTAAACACGGGAAGAACATGCAAACTCTAC
>LR812532.1:51819540-51994540 GCA_903798195.1 Danio kyathit | reverse complement strand
GGAACCCAGCATTTTTTACAGTCTTCATAATGATGTTTTTGTCATTCATTCATTCATTTTTTTTTCAGCTTAGTCCCTTATTTACCAGGGGTCACCACAGTGGAATGAACCACCAACTATTCCGGCATATGTTTTACACAGCAGATGCCCTTCCAGCTGCAACCCAGCACTGGAAAACACTCATAGACTCTCATTCACACACACTCATACATTACAGCCAATTTAGTTAATCTAGTTCGCCTATAGCGCATGTCTGTGACTGTGGGGGAAAGTGGGGGACCCGTAGGAAACCCACACGAACATGGGGAGAACATGCAAACTCCACACAGAAGTGCCAACTAGCCCAGCTGGGACTCGAACCAACGACCTGCTAACTACTGAGCCACTGTGCCACATTTTGTTATTTAGTGTAATGCAAATGATCTGTTATATTAAAACCATATGACGGTGAGGACTTTTGAAAAATCTTAATTCTCTGCATCATCGCCTTCCTCATCCAACATGTTTAACATTTACCACTATTTAAGCAGGATGTCCTGATTAAGAAGATCACCTAATGTATTTCTAAACACTTTGTTTGCGAAATTTGGCAGAACTTTACTAACGTCATGTGCATTGTGCCAGCTTGTTTTCCACCAGACTTCAGGGACCCTTGAGGATTAGTCCTACCATCTGTCTGTATATACCATCCAGATGTGTTATATGAATACATTGATAAATATGTTTAAGCTGACAGAAAGCAGAGGGCTGTAAGTGTACCAATCCAAGGAGGAGCAGCAGTGCCAGATCCCTGCTAAAATTAGTCTATGTGCGATACATCTCTCCGGTCATTTGGTGGTCTACACTCGCCTTAGGGATCAAACCAACAAGCACCGAAAGATGGCAGAAAGATGGCAGATGGGGCCAGTACCCGATTTAGAGCGCTTTTTTGGTTGTTGTTTGTTTTATTTAGACTGGCGGCAACGAAGAGACATGACTGTTTTTGTGGTGGCTGTGCCAACTTAACATCAGCCTGATGTGCACTAATGATTTGAAGCCCTGTGACAGAGTCATCCAAGCTCTCTCGTGAGAAGCCAGGAGTCACTCCGCTAAAGGTCACAGTCTCCAAAATACGGAAAACAAATGTTGACAGAACAATGAGCATTGATTTTTTTTTCTTCATCTCTTAATGGACTCACTATAAATATAGTCACAAAGGCTGAATCATCTCTTTCAGGTACCAAGAGCTCTTGAGCTCTTGTAGGATTATATATTTAACCTCTTCTTACTCCCTTTGACGTAAATCACCTGTTTGTGTTTCCTCAGCCAGTATAAACAAAACAACTCTTGAAAAAAAAAAATAGGTTTACCAATTCAATTTATTTTGGGAAAACAAGAAGGAATTGTACGGAATCCAGCATTTTTTACAGTGTTCATGAAAATGTTTTTGACATTCATTCATTCATTTTCCATCGGCTTAATCTCTTATTTATCAGGGGTTGCCCAGCAACCCAGGTTTAGGCTGTTATATTTAACCTCTTCATACTCCCTTTGACGTAAATCACCTGTTTTTGTTGCCTCAGCCAGTATATACAACACAATTCTTTAAAAAAAAAAACATTTTTGGGAGAAAACTTAATGGGGGAAACTTCATTTTATATTCAATCCACTTAAATTTGTACAATATGTATATATATATATATATATATATATATATATATATATATATATATATATATATATATATATATATATATATATATATATATATATATATATACATACACACACACACACACACACACACACACACACACACATACACACAGTCAGAATTATTAGCCCCCCTGAATTATTAACCACCCTGTTTATTTTTGTCCCCAATTTCTGTTTATTGGAGACCATTTTTTCAACACATTTCTAAACATAACAGTTTTAATAACTCATTTCTAATAACTGATTTATTTTATCTTTGCCATGATGACAGTAAATAATATTTTACTAGATATATATTTTTAAGACACTTCTATACAGCTTAAAGTGACATTTAAAGGCTTACCTAGGTTAATTAGGTTAACTAGGCTGGTTAGGGTAATTAGGCAAGTTATTGTATATCAATGGTTTGTTCTGTAGACTATCGGGAAAAAATAGCTTAATGGGGCTAATAATTTTGACCCTAAAATGGATTTTTTTAAAAATAAAAACTGCTTTTATTCTCTCCGAAATAAAACAAATAAGACTATCTCCAGAAGAAAAAAATATTATCAGACATACTGTGACAATTTCATTGCGCTGTTAAACATCAATTGGGAAAAAAAGAAAAAAAAAGAAAAACAATTCAAAGGGGGGCTAATAATTCTGACTTCAACTGTATATATATATTGAGGGAAATTAGAAGAATGAAATTTAAAGACATCATTAGGTATTTATGCTCAGCTACAGTTTTAAAGAAACACTTTAATGGTAAAACCCTTTTAAAGTAGTAATTGTAACTTCCTAAACAAATTTAGGAAGTAATGCAAATGTTTTTATTTTTTCGGTTGTTGTTTTTGTCTGATTTTGGGAGTATGAAAAAGTTAATTATTTGATCAAACTTACATTTTGTCTGCTTGTAGGCCTACTTTAATAAAACAATATAATGTCTAATTAATAAATAAATAAATATATATTTAATTAATTTGTAAAAAGTTAGATAATAACATTAATTAGCAAATTATTTTAATATTACTAATAACAACAACAACAATAATAATAATAATATTAATAATAATAATAATAATAATAATAATAATAATAATAATAATAATAATAATAATAATAATAATAATAATGGAAAAAAGAGAACATACTTTAGTGAGGTAATAAAATATTCTTAATTCAGTCCTGCTTGTAGGTTTTGACCCAGTCACTATAGTAGAAACTCTAACAACATCAACGTTTCCAAATAGTTACCAGTTGTCTACCAGTGGCAGCCTGGATCAGGTTTGAGATCTTGAAATACAAATTTTAAACATACCTTTGTTTTGGTTTCTGTAGCTTTTGGCTTAGTTGATACAGTATTTATGCTTGCAACACCAAGGCAACCATATGCTTACAATTTGGCTACAGATGGCACCTTACATCAAGTTCCCATCATGAGTTAATGCACCCGGTTTGAATGTTATCACCTGATTAAATGGGCGTTATCAGTAGTTATCAGCTGATAGATATGGGCCAGCAGGGGCCTTCTGTGCCTACTGGTAGGTTCAGAAGGCTGTTATCATCCATCCACAAGGTAAATCAACTAATAGAGAAGCCTCCAGATCCAGATCTGTTCTTACATTACTGTGACTGTTGGGTTTAGAGTTGGGGTTGGGGTAGATGTTAATAAATACAATTAATGGGAAATTTAATAAATAATATACATAATTCTCTTGGTTAATCAGCTATACTAATAGAGAAGACCTCAGATCCAGATCTGTTTTTACATTACTGTGACAGTTGGGTTTAGGGTTGAGGTAGGAGTAGACGTTAATGAAATACAATCAATGGGAAATTTAATAAATAATATAAATAATTCTTGTTAACTTCCGGCAGCAGCCGTATGTGATCTATAGCTGATTAACCATGAGGATGGATGATAGAAGGCAGAACTGTCCCTTTTCTATCAGCTGATAACCACTGATAATGCCCATTCAATCGAGTGATAACATTCGAATTGGCTGGTTAATGCTTGATACAAAACTACAATACTCATACCCTCCTACTTCCACTTGCTCTTACAGATCTACATTCCCTCCAGAAGTCTAAGGTTGGCAAATGAGGTTGGCACCACAACCATTATTTGGTACATTTACATTTCCTTACTGGTTGAATGATATTTCTAACAGAACGCCAAAGAGAAACCTGAAAACAAATTCTTTCCATGGGCAAGTTTTTGGGCACGTGAAAGCTTGTCATACTGATTTTGGGTACTTTACAGCTTGTCATACTGCCTAAACCAACTAAACTCAAACAAGGAGACCAGTTAAACCAGCCTTGACTGGATAGGACCATAAAACCACATTATGCTGGATTTAGCTGTTTATTTATCTGCACACTTGCATGAAGTATCTATCTGGCCTCACTGGTATACAACTGAGACATCATGTTTGCAAAGCCAGTCAGCGTCAAAGCTTGTTTATGAGTGCACTGAAAAGAAATACCTTTCTATTTCTCAATGTAATTCACTGTGTATCCAGGCTGAAGCGGCATTCCTTTGACTTGAAATGATATTTGAAAGAAAATCAATCAAGTACATGTTTAAAGCATCTTTATTCGGTTGGTGTTCATCACAGTGACCTTGCCTTCTACATTCAGGTTCACGGGACATCTGTTTTCACCATGACCCCATCTTTTCCACCATCAAACAACACATTTACCATACAAAGTTATCAAGATGGCCATGAGAGCACCTTCAGGCATGGCTGAACTTCAGCTTCACTCAGAGGCAGCTTCACCTCATGTGTTGATGCATCTGGCTAGACTGGGAACAAGCGATTTTGGCAATGCAGCGAAAGCCTTTTTCTGTGACTACATCTGCCAGTGCATTCTCATTTTCATCCAAGACCCTCGAAGGCCTGTTTCATAACAGCAGGCAGGCAGACTACGCTACCGCTGTCGCATAGCAATTACTCTATTTACACATTCATTGTACTATATGTTTTGCAAAATCACACTTAATGGTTGTTTAAGTGGGAAATCAGTATATATGGAACATTTGATTATATACATCCCAGTATTGACTCCACATGCCGATGAACGTGTGCACAAAAAAGCTATGAAATGCAACTGTAAACCAAGCACTCATCTCAAATTCAGAGCTCCTTCTTCAAACAAGCCAGCAGACCCAAGGACGGTGCGCAGTTAGCACTTAATAAAACATCAAAGATGTAGAACACACAAACATCATCATCATTTTCTCAATACATCTGCTTTCCTTTCAATACAATTGAGTTCAGGTGTCTATTACTGACAAGACCGATCATGCATTACATTTCCAAAAGGCTTCTATAAAAGTGAAAATCTGTGTCTTTCTCTCCTCCACCATTCACATGAACATATGAGAATTGTTATGTCAGATCCAGATACTTATTAAGCAAACACTCACATTAACAGTCCATCTAATCTGTTTTTTATCTGTAGGCAAAGTCATGGGCGTACCAGTAACCCAAGTGAACAGAATGATCACTATGGACAGGATAACAGAGGGGCCAGTTTCAACAGCCAGTGTTATTTATTATTCAATTATTTTAAATATTTCAGGGCAGACAGGATGTGCATGCAATCATGAATATTTCAATCCCTCCTATAAAGGAGGGGGCCACTTGTCCACTACCGACAAGGGAGCGCGCACGCTCCTCAACTGAGCTCTGGGACATTCACGCCCAAAACCTGAATGTCTGTTCTTCAGTCAGGAAAAAAAGAAATGATCAAAAAAATATCAATATTCTTTTCTCTCTCTCCATCTGGCCTCAGTTGCGTGAAGCACCAGCAGCAGCAAGCACAGATATGAGGCTGTCAACCCCCCTCCATCACGCCTTCAATCTCCGTTTGCATTTTCGCACCCCTCCTTTCTCAAACGTGGTCAGAAGACGGCCACCAAATTGCTTCGTGCGTGGGAGCCACGGCTGAACTCGTGGGAGAAGTGACAGCAAAAGTAATTACGACGGGCACAAGCAAAAGAAAAAACTGACAACAAATGATCTCCCATCAACTCTGAAAGTTGTGAGAGATTCTTAAGCTGTACACTTATATATTCCTCCTCAAAATGAGATATAGCATGCGTTAACCTCCTCCTCCCAACCCCTCGCCTCTATTTCCGACAAAAGGGGGATCCTGTCAAAATGCCTCTCAGCCTCTCTCTGTAATTATGCCCCCCCCAACACCCTAGTGATATCCACCAAGGTGCGGAGGAATAAATCACATTTTAAACACCATACCTAACACCATTTATACCATCTGACTCATATCCTTCAACTTTCATTAAAAAAAGAACGATTCACAAAAACAACTTTGACTTACATTCCCCCCTTTGGCTCTCCCTCTTCGGCTGTCGTTGCGGTACACTAATCTCAGCTCTTTGAAACCCTGGATTGCACTTGGTTGCACATGCAAGATATTGAACTTGACAAACATCTTACCTTGAATTGCTATTTGTGATCCTATACTCCACAGGCTGGCTGAAGCAAAGCAATGCACGACCCAAATCTCTTCGATTTAGCCCTCCGCAAAACAACAAACACAAGAGCCTGAGATGCAAATCTGTTTTCAAATCTTTTCTGGTCCTTCCTTCAAATTTCCCCTTGATTACTCCCTGCTTTTATAATCCAGTCCTTTTCCCCTTTTCCTTGAACGTCCGCTGTTTTCTGTGCCGAGTCTGAAGGATGCTGCCTTCCTCTGCGAGACTGGAAAAGGAAAGAGAGAGAGAGAGACAGAGACGGAGGCAGCTCTCCGTGCGCAAGGTCCTCCCGTCAGTGACTGGAGGCAGCAGCTGTGCTCCAACCTCGAAGAATCCCGCCGTGCACCGCTCCGTTTAGCTCATCCTCCACAAGCGCTCGCATCCTGGACAACTTTCAGACTTGCACGCGCAATCCACACTCCACATCCAGTCTGAAAAGCTGACCAAAGCTTATTTTGTTTGTTTAATCCGTGTGTCAGTTCTGGATTGTGGGTCTAATTGTCTCTTCTCCCAGCCGGCACAATGTCTAGATGTTCTGAGTATTGAACACTGTGCACTCTCTCTCTCTTTCTCTCACACGCTCGCACATATGCACACACACGCTTGCCCTCCCTCTCGCAGTTCTTTCCACCCCCTCCATCCATCCATCTCTCCCTCCCTTTTTCTCACTCTCACGCTGCACGGGAGTCTGACAATTACTGCATTTGTGCTCAGAGTTCTGTCAAAGATAAAGAATCGCTTCTTGCTCTCCTTAAGCAGGAATAACATGCAGCTCTATATGCATACATCCCAATGATGCCAAAAGCAGTTCTCCTGAGCGTGAACAACACCCACCGCTCCAAGGAGAAAACTGTATGGGCACCGGCGGAAGGGTCACCATTCAGTGTTGGCCAACTGTCAAGCGTGATTGAGGAGGTAGATGAAAATAGAAGCAGATGAAGCAAGCAGATCAGAGCACTTCCAGGAAGCAAGGACAATGCGCATCGAACAGCGACCGTGGAATCATATAATTAGCGGCATAAACAAAATTGCCAATTCCCTTATCGCCTCGACACACATATGCGCTGAGGAAAGCCTCCGGGGGGTTAGTGAATGGGAGGCAGTGGCAGAACTAATAAAAAAAAACAAAACGAGGATTGGCCTGAACAATGGTAAGACGTGGAAGAGACTTGCTGTATCTGGGCCTTACTGGTATTTATATATACCAACAAACTAAATGAACATGGGTGACATACTGTATTTGGCCTGCGAAGCTGATTTAGACTACTTTTAATGAACGATTCTGCAAATGCTGACACGATGAAGTGTAGGTAGCCACTATTTATGAACGGTTATACTAGTGTTAGCATTAAAGACGCAAATTTTCAATGTTACATGGAGCTTAACATTTAGGATCATCTTACGGAAGAATGTACTGTATACACCAAGGGTGCCCAAACTTGATCCGGGACGGCTGCTGTCCTGCAGAGTTTAGTTCCAAGTTAATCAAGCTCTATCTAGGTATACTAGAAACAATCAGGTGTGTTAAAGGAAGCTGGAACTAAACTATGCAGGACACCAGCCCTCCAGGACTGAGTTTGGTCACCCCTGGTATACACTAACTTTTAAAATCACAATATTGTTCACATTTCAGCATGATAAACAACCTAATTACGTCAATGACATGAGACTTTGTAAACCTGAAATTGCACAAGACTTGGAGAACCATTTCAAAACTATAAATATGTTATGAAAAACACTACAATATTATATGTATTCATTTATATTTATATGAATAATATAATTTATATTCATTTGTAATATTATCTGATTTAGACAATTGCTGATAGGTTTAAAATGGTTAGTTCACGCCCAAAAAATTTAATTATGTTCATAATCAATTGCCATCAACCTTGGTTCATCTTCGAAATACTAATTAAGATATTTAAGATGAAGTCAGAGAGCTCCATCATCCTCATTAGACAACAAGTCCAAAAAAACAAAAATAAACAAACATTCTCAAAACAGACCATATGCTGTCAATGAATTTAATTGGAATATTATGAAGCTACAATAATACGTCTGTGCACCCTATACTGACACTGAGAAGAATAAACTGCTAAATAAGTTATTTTTGTTTCATTTGTAGATAAATATCAGATAGCCTGATGATATTAAGATTGAACAACTGAAGTTATATGACCTGTTTTGAGATTTTTTTCGTATAGAATTTTTTTGTATTTTTCTGGAATTTGAATGAGTTGAGACCTGTGGAGGATGAGGGAGCTCTCAGATTTTATCTAGACTGTAAAAAAATTGGAGGGTTCCTCCATTCATTCACAAAAAAATAAAAAAATAAAAATCTGATAGCTTGATAATATTAAAAATGAACCACAGAAGATATATAACTTGTTTTGAGTATTTTATTTATTTATTTTTGTATTTTTCTGGACTTTGAATGAGTTGGGACCTATGTAAGATGGGGGAGCTCACAGATTTTATCTACACTGTAAAAATGTAGGGTTCCAAACAATTCATTCATAAAAAAATGTCCGATAACTTTATAATATTAAGATTGAACCACTTGAAGATATATATGACTTGTTTTGAGTATTTTATTCATTTATTTATTTATTTTTACTTTTGTCTTTTTCTAGTCTTTGAACAAGTCGGGACCTATGGAAGACGAAGGAGCCTTAAAATTTTATCTACACTGTAAAAAATGTAAGGTTCCACACAATTCATTCAAACAAAAAAAGTCAGATAGCTTGATAATATTAAGATTGAACCACTGAAGATATATGACTTGTTTTGAGTATTTTATTTATTTATTTATCTATTTATTTATTTATTTATTTTATTTTATTTTTTTTTCCTGGACTTTGAACAAGCCAGGACATATGGAGGATGAGGGAGCTCTAAAATTTTATCTACACTGTAAAAAAAGTAAGGTTCCACACAATTAATTCACAAAAAAAAAGTCAGATAGCTTGATAATATTAAGATTGAACCACTGAAGATATATGACTTGTTTTGAGTATTTTATTTATTTATTTATTTATTTATTTTTTATTTTTTTCCTGGACTTTGAACAAGCCAGGACCTATGGAGGATGAGGGAGCTCTCAGATTACATCTACACTGTAAAAAGCATAGGGTTACACACAATTCATTCATAAACAAATGTCAGACAGCTTGATAATATTAAGACTGAACCACTGAAGATATTTGACTTGTTTTGAGTATCTTATTTATTTACATATTTATTTTTGAAATGTTTTGGAATTTGAATGAGTTGGGACCTGTAGAGGATGAGGGAGTGCTCAGATTTTATCTGCATTTTCTACTGTCCCAACACAAATCGATTAAGTTAACTTTACAGATTTTTACAGACATAAGTTACATGAAAAAAAAAAAAAGTTGTCCCAACAAAATCTCAAGAGTTGTGTTGTTTCAGCTCATTTTAAATAAGCAGTTTGAACAGCATTTTATTATTGTAAAATAATTTGTATCCCAAAAATGAACTAAGGTTTTGGGGGTTTGAAACAACATGGGTGTAATTAATGATTTTTTGTTTTTGTTTACTAACCATTTTAAAATGCTTGTTCATTGTTTCCTCATTACAGAAGTTTAAAAATTTCAAAATGTATGAAAGTACTAAAAAACTAATATGCAGTCATTTAAATATAAACCTTGCATCTGCCATGAAAAAGATGCAGCAGCTTGTCTAGAAACTAGCCCTAGCACTTTTATGAACCCTTTTTTTACTGTAAATTTAGGTTATCATGCAACTTTAATCAACCTGCACCTTTCAAATTTAGGAGAACTGGAGCAGTTTGCATAAGAGAAGACCACATGAACACCACACAAGGGGTAGAAGCTCATTCGTGAAGATATGTACCTGTTTTGACCATTGGCGGTTTAATAAAATATGAATAGAGAGTCAATTTTACCAATGTCACTTTGCCCACTTTCTGGAATAAAAGGATATTAAGTATGTGAGTTTCTGAAATAACATAACAGATGGAGTCTTTTATATAGGCATGAAAAAGAATATGAAATTCCCTATTATTTCACTATGGCTGAATACGTTTGAATGCTTCATTTGGAAGCAGTGTTTGTGTATTGTCTTCTACTTAACTGAACATAATATAGAGATAGAGCAAAAAAAAAACTCAGATAATGTGACTACTAGAATATATGTTCTTTCTAAAGATGATCAAGTGTAAAAAACTGTAAATAGTTCAACATAGTGTGTTCATTTGTATCAAACCTCTTCATGTCCTATGAGAGAATGCATGCAATTACCAAAAGCCTCTAAGTTCACCGTTTTAATTATTGGCCATCTGGCAGCAGGCATTAAAAACTCACCAGAAATCCATCAATCCCTACAATGTCACAGTACAAAGATTTAACAACTGCTTATCACATTGCTCAATGAATAATTATGGCTTCAATGTTTTAGTCATCTTTTGTGCTGATTAGTCATGACGCTTTACATCAAAACCGAAACAACAAATACAACCGACCATAACTGTTCAGATTTACTCTCAACAAATGAAAGCGATATTGATATTACAGAGTCTAGTATATAATGTAGAGTGTGCCACTGTGGACGTATGAGGTCAAAATAAAGATACTCTAGAATTCAATGTGGTGAAACATGATTACTTAATGGTCACCGCCAGTACTTTATCTTACTAAATGGCCGTTTACACTAGGGATGGACACTACATTTACACTAGGGATGATAACTGCATTATCAGTATTAATATATAGATATAGTATCAATTCATTGTTGTTTTCTGCATTTTCAAATTATTCGGTATGTTTGTTTCTTTAAAGGGGACTTATTATGTGAAAATCATTTTTATAAGTGGTTTAAACACAGTTGTAGTAGTTATTTTAATAGTGAAAATTGATTAATTCTATTTCATAGAATCACACTTCATAAAAACAGTCTGCAGAAACACTTGGTTTTTTTTTTTTTTTTTTTTTTTAACAAATAAGTAAATTTTTTTATTTATTATTATTTTTTTTTTAATTGTGTTTTAGCAATACAAACATATTAACCATAACAATGGATGACATCCAGTACAATAACGACAAGTGAAATTAATAGTAGTAATAAAAAATAATAAAATAAGATGATAAAATAAATAAATAAAAAATTAAAAAGTACAGAGGCAAATAATCAAATTAAATATTGTTTACAAAGTCCTTATAAATTTTCACAATTTTAACACTTTTTTTGCTGTAAACATTTTGTAAAGTAGTAATTAAACAATTTAAGTCACAAAGAAAATTCTGTAACTTAGGTAATGATGAAGAAAATTTACATTTGTGAATATAATATTTACCCAATAAAATAAATAAATTGCCGAAAAATTCTATGTTGTGTTTGTCATGAGAAAAATAACAAATTATATCACACATGGAAAACTCAATGTTAAACTTACATTTTGATGAAAAATAGACCGATAAATCAGACCAAAACACATTAACATGTGGGCCTGCAGAAACACTTTGATTGACGTTCTCCCATTGTACATGTCATCAGAGGGGGAAAGCTCCGCCCATTGGCGATGATCTCTACGTCATTAGCATAAACAACCCCTGAGAGAGTAGCAGCCATCCGCTATTTGAGTTATTACATCCTACCTGTCAAAGTTTGTGCCTTTTTTTTATTTTTATAAAGAGCGCTGGGAGCCCTCTAATTTCATTTGAATTTAAAGCGACAGTCATCAAAACAGCACAATTTGGATCCAAACCTAAAAGGGAGAGTTTCAAAGATGTGTGGCGTATTTTGAGCTAAAACTTCACATACAACCGACAGTAACTCTTCAGATTTACTCTAAACAAATGAAAGCGATATTGATATTAGTATAGAGTCTAGTATATAATGCACAGTTTGCTATTGTGGACATAATCTGTATTGCATGAGGTCAAGATAAAGATACTGTATAATTCAATGTGGTGAAACATGATTGCTTTATGGTCACCGCCACTGCTTTATCTTACTAAAGGGCCATTTACACTAGGGATGGACACATTGATACTGCATTATCAGTATTATTATTTAGATTTGGTATTAATTCATTGTTGTTTTCTGCATTATTTTCAAATTATTCAGTATGTTTGTTTCTTTAAAGGGGACTTATTATGCAAAAATTTATTTTATAAGTGGTTTAAACACAGTAGTGTGGCAACAGTGTGTGATTATAGCCAGATTTTAATGGTGAACACTACAATGGTATTTTATATAAATACACTTCTTAAAAACAGTGTTCAGAAACACTTTGATTGACATTCTCCCATTGTGCATGTCATCAGAGGGGGAAATCCCCACCCATTGGTAATGATCTCTACCTCAGCATAAACAGCCCTGAGTGAGAAGCAGCCGTCCGCTATTTGAGTTTTTACACCCTACTTGCCTAAGTTTACACCATGTCCTCTTTTGTAAATAAGGCTGGGAACACAATCTCATTTGAATGTAAAGCAACTGTCACCATAATGCCACAATTTTGGTCAAAGCTTAAAAGGTGCAGTTTAAAAGAATGATAAAAAAAATAATTATGTGGGGTATTTTTAAGCTAAAATTTCACATACACATTCTAGGAACATCAAAGACATCAAGGGCATAATAGGTACCCTTTAACTAGTCTGTGTCACATTCCTGTTAGAAGCAAGCACTGATCCAAACACCAACAGATGCAAGGAGACACTGCTTTTGCTAAGAATATGTACAGTAACAAAAACAAAGAAATAAATAAACTCAATGTGAACAAACAAAATTGTTAATAAAACTGTATTTTTTTCTGAAATGTCTTTCTTGGGGATTCTTGGTGCTTTCTTAAAATTAATGCTATAAATAATCACAATTAAGTAGAAAGCTAGAGTTGGTTTAGACAAACTGGGGAAAACAGCCTGTTTAGATAATGAAATCTTTAACAATGCTCAGCTTTTATGTTGTTTTTAATGTAAAATTACATTTTAAATGTAAGTTCAAAATGATTTATTAACAAAATCTAAACATTATTTACTTATTTGTTTGTTTGTTTGTTAATTATTTACATGTTTATTTATTTAGAAATGAATGTTTACATCGAGTATGCATACATTTATTAAAAGTTAGAAAATTACAAACTATTTTGTAATTATATAACTAATATAATATATAATATAATACAGTAATATAATATAATATAATATAATATAATATAATATAATATAATATAATATAATATAATATATTATACAGTAATATAATACAATATAATATAATATAATATACAGTAATATAATATAATATAAAATAATATAATATAATATAATATAATATAATATACAGTAATATAATATAATATAATATAATATAATATAATATAATATAATATATTATACAGTAATATAATACAATATAATATAATATAATATACAGTAATATAATATAATATAATATAATATAATATAATATACAGTAATATAATATACAGTAATATAATATAATATAATATAATATAATATAATATAATATAATATAATATAATATACAGTAATATAATACAATATAATATAATATAATATAATATACAGTAATATAATATACAGTAATATAATATAATATAATATAATATACAGTAATATAATATAATATAATATAATATAATATAATATAATATAATATAATATAATATAATATACAGTAATATAATATACAATAATATAATATAATATAATATAATATAATATAATATAATATAATATACAGTAATATAATACAATATAATATAATATAATATAATATACAGTAATATAATATACAGTAATATAATATAATATAATATAATATACAGTAATATAATATAATATAATATAATATAATATAATATAATATAAGATTTTACGCAGCGGATGCCCTTCCAGCCGCAACCCATCTCTGGGAACTTCCACACACACATTCACACTCATACACTATGGACAATTTAGCTTACCCAATTCACCTGTACCGCATGTCTTTGGACTGTGGGGGAAACCGGAACACCCGGAGGAAACCCACGCGAACCCAGGGAGAACATGCAAACTCCACACAGAAACGCCAACTGACCCAGCCCAGCCGAGGTTCGAACCTGCGACCCAGCGACGTTCTTGCTGTGAGGCAACAGCACTACCTACTGCGCCACTGGGTTGCCATAATATAATATAATATAATATAATATAATATAATATAATATAATATAATATAATATAATATAATATAATATACAGTAATATAATATACAGTAATATAATATAATATAATATAATATAATATAATATAATATAATATACAGTAATATAATATAATATAATATAATATACAGTAATATAATATAATATAATATAATATAATATAATATAATATAATATACAGTAATATAATATAATATAATATAATATAATATAATATAATATACAGTAATATAATACAATATAATTTAATATAATTTAATATACAGTAATATAATATACAGTAATATAATATACAGTAATATAATATAATATAATATAATATAATATAATATAATATAATATACAGTAATATAATATAATATAATATAATATACAGTAATATAATATACAGTAATATAATACAATATAATTTAATATAATATAATATAATATAATATAATATAATATAATATACAGTAATATAATATAATATAATATAATATAATATACAGTAATATAATATACAGTAATATAATATAATATAATATAATATACAGTAATATAATATAATATAATATAATATAATATAATATACAGTAATATAATATAATATAATATAATATACAGTAATATAATATAATATAATATAATATAATATAATATAATATACAGTAATATAATATAATATAATATAATATAATATAATATAATATAATATAATATAATATAATATACAGTAATATAATACAATATAATTTAATATAATTTAATATACAGTAATATAATATACAGTAATATAATATAATATAATATAATATAATATAATATACAGTAATATAATATAATATAATATAATATAATATAATATAATATAATATAATATAATATAATATAATATAATATAATATAATATAATATAATATAATATAATATCTATTTGTTACTGTTTAAAAGTTAAAATATCCATGCAAACTTTTTTACAATTTGTAATGTGTCAATGCTTTTTTCTATATTTTATTTACTATTAGTTTCCATTAAAATAGTTAATAATTTTACTGTTTTGAATAAATAAATGCATTCTGTGTGCCAATGTGGAACTTTATTTATTTATTTATTATATTTTGCTTTTAATGGCCATTATGTGTCATGTCAAAGTGATACAAAGTATTGTGCTTTTTTAACACTAAAAATTGCCACAAACAAACAAACAAACAAACAAACAAACAAACAAACATGTTTTTATGTTACTTAAACTTGTTTTAATAAGTTATAATCATGTTTTAACTACATTTTTAAGTTATGCAAAGTTTAACTTAATATTTTTTATTCAGCTTGATTGATATAAGTTGAGATGACTAGAAAAGTTAATTTGATGTTTTAATTTGAAGACTGGAGATGTTTTTCCAGTATGTATGTAAATTAACAAATTGTGGTTGTATAAATATATTTTGTTAAATATATATATACATACAGTTGAAGTCAGAATTATTAGCCCCCTTTGATTTTATTTTATTTTTAAAAAATATTTCCTAAATGATGTTTAACAGAGCAAGGACATTGTCACAGTATGTCTGATAATATTTTTGCTTCTGGAGAAAGTCTTTTTTTGTTTTATTTCGGCCAGAATAAAAGCAGTTTTTAATTTTTTAAAATCAATTTTAAGGTCAAAATTATTAGCCCCTTAAAGCTATATTGTTTTTAGAACAAACCATCGTTATACAATAACTTGCCTAATTACCCTAACCTGCCTAGTTAACCTAATTAACCTAGTTAAGCCTTTAAATGTCACTTTAGGCTGTATAGAAGTGTCTTGAAAAATATCTAGTCAAATATTATTTACTGTCATCATGACAAAGATAAAATAAATAAGGTATTAGAAATGAGTTATTATTATATTTAGAAAAAATCTTCTCTCCCTTAAACAGAAATTGGGGAAAAAATAAACAGGGGGGCTAATAATTCTGACTGCACACATTTATACAACAATTTGTTAATTTACATACACTGGAAAACATCTTGCTGCCTTATTTTTTTTAGTTGAATCAAATGAACTTTTCTTGTCATTTCAACTTATATCAATCAACATAAAAAAAAAATAAATAAAAATAAATATATATATATATATATATATATATATATATATATATATATATATATATATATATATATATATATATATATATATATATATATATCCATTGTTGCCTTTTTAGGAAATACAAATACACGGTTTTGTGGAAACTGTGAGGTTAATTTGTGTTCAGTCCATAGTTTTGGCATGTTTTTTTTTTTCCTTCTACAAAAAAAATATTTTCAATGTACAGTAGCATTCAATGTTTCCAGATAGTTTTTGTGGATCTGTTCGAATGTGAATTGTTTTCACAAGTCTTTTGTCTGTATGGAAAATGTGTTAATGTTACGGTGTAAATATATCCTTTTCACCATGAACTTATAAAGAACTGCTAAACGGCGCAGTATTGATGATCTGCACTCAACAGAAGCTCATCTCTAAGAGAAGCAGCTCAAAGGCCTGATTTTCTCCCTCCTGTGGTGCTGATAATGGAGGAGAAGACAGATTTGGCCTGATCCACGTCTTAAGAGTTGTTTTAGCCTCGCAATCAAAAGTTTTAGGACAAAACCATTTCAACAAGGGCAAGCAGAGAGTGTTTAGTATTTCTAATCAATGCTGAATAAGAGAGAAAAACCTCAAACAGAAACTGTGCCAAGCCATCAAGCATCCATCCATAAATGACTATGATTGAGAGGATCTGCTGGCCAGCAGCAAGATACAGAACAGCTAATAAATGACTTCAGATAACAGTGATGGCAAAGCAGTCGGCTGAAAAGCGACAATGACTTCTTTTGAAAAGATATTAACCAAATATTCAAGGAATAGCTTTCATCACGTATCACTTTTTTATTTGTTACACTAGGCTGTAAAAAGCACTTATTGTATTTTATGCAACCGATCACAATTTTGGCATTTTTAAATGTTTGTGGGTGCACCAATAATGCATTTATTTATTCAAACACTAAAATGATCAAACATTTTGATGGAAACCAATAATATAAAAAAATAATTAAGTAAATAAAATATATATAAAAAAGCATTGATACATTATAGGGATGGGCATTTCTGACCGTTCTTCATTTCGATTAATCCACAGGTTTGACAAACGAGTAATCGAATAATCGGGGCGGGGCTTAAGCAGGAGGGGCGGGGCTTAAGCAAGGGGGCGGGGCTTTAATTCAATTGAAAAAAAAATATATATATATATATATATAATTTAAAGCCCTGTTAAAATGTGTTGATAAAACTATGACAGGATTCAGAAAACAATTAAATCAACGCTGTTGGGTTATTAAAAATCACCATCAATATTGGTTAACAGTAAACATTTAAAGAAGTGTAACAAGTGGCGTATTTATTCATGGGCAATATGGTCGATGCCCAGGGCAGCATCTAGGTGGCACGGGGAGACGGTGCGAAAAAAAAACGAGCCCCAGTAAAAGCTTTGAGTTACGATTTACTTTATGCAAGTGTATTAATTTAAAGTAGTAATCCCAGAATAAAGACGTTAGAGGCCATTCACATTAGGCGTATTTTGCATGTGCAAGTTTGTTATTGTCTATGTGCAACCGAAAAAAAGGTGGTGAAAGCAAACTGACGCATGCATGCGTGCAGAAAACCACGCGCACCTCACGCGCTGCTCTTTTCCCGGTGTACATGCACGCCGATAAAATACATGCCGCTTATGTACTGTGAAACTGGAGTAACTTTTATGCAGAGGTGTCGGCGCGCAGCGAGCTTTGCAAGTCGACAAAACTAAAGTTATAATATGATGATGATCTTATTTTGACTATATGGCTATAAAGCAGAAAGGAGAGATGATGAATCAGGGAGGTAAGACTCAATAACATTAATTCTCAACTAGTCGGGTCTAAGACAACAGATAATTACATTAAATATATTTTTTCTAATTGTCTTTAATATTCAAGCAAAAGATTTCTTAATAGATCTTAGCATATCACTCCAGTTGTTTAAATGTTTCCCAGTTACATTTAGGATTGATTTCTGTTATTTATTTAGAATAATAATTGTATAATATTAATATTATTATTATTATTATTATTATTATTATTATTATTATTATTATTAATAATAATAATATTAATAATTGTATTTATTTCTATGTACATTTCTAAAAGCAGGTGGTTCGCCCAGGGTGGCATTTAAACTAGAACCGCCACTGATGTGAGGCTACATGACGCATTGTAAATAAAATTAATCATAAAGCCTAGAAACACAATATGAAAATGTTATATTACAAATTGTGTTTATCTAAACAAAATGCAAGTAAGCTTAAACTACATGCCAACTAGAAAGTGGATGCGGTTCGCAGGGCGCTTTAAAACAACGGCAACTGAACCCGCGCAGAAAAAATAAACCAAAGTTATTTTACAGTATTATCCCCTTCAATATGTGTCTTATTAATACTATAAATATTTTGGATCTGTTTTTAAAACTATAACTTTTTCTATATTGTTGACAACAACAATAAACACACATATGATACTCTGTAGTTCAGTTATTTTATTCAACTGACGTTTTTACCAAAACACTATTTTACTTCAGCAGCATCACAACAGATGTGGATCAAAAAGGATTTTTTTAATTGTAAAAGGTTCGCAAAAATAAAGTTTCACCAAAACTTAGCCTAACCAAACGGCTGTTAAGTAGCACATAGCCTAACTAAAATTAGCCTTTAGAATAATTTGGCTGCGTAAACGTAAAATAAAAATAGCCTGAATATTTTTTACCACAGCTATAAAACTTAAAGATTAGGTAAAATAACATTTCTTTCAAAATGATCAGTCGGTGGAGGTAGGCTAAATAAAATAAAGCCGGACTAATTTAACTATGCTGCTTAAACTTAAAACAAAAACAGCCTGAATATTTTACCATGCATGGCTAATAAAAGTTAACACAAGGAAGGACTACATATTTTTATTCAAAAAGATCAGTCGGTCTACATGCTCCGACGAAAGCAGAGTGCGAAGTTTATTTGCAATTAGACCTGCGGAGGGAAAAAGGTGCTCAGCAGGCACTGAAGTTGCAGGTAAAGCCAGGTACCCATGGGCAAGGCTGCTTAGCCTTGGATATCGAGACTCGTTTACTTTGTACCACAATAAAGGATACGGGTTTAGATAGATGCATGGCTCCCTGAAGTAGCTTTTGATTTTGGTGTCATCCGGTGAAACATTAACCTACTCATGCCGTAGGCTAGTCCTTCCCGAAAAGATTGTCAATACACGACGCGCACATGACAGCTGAAAGTATCACACACCAGACCCGCACATTCGCATGGTATTTAAAATGAAACTATTCAGATGGCGCTCTGTGGCGTGGCAGAAAAATGAACAGTGTCCTGAGTCGTGCTGGGCACCGCTGTGTACGTTTAGAATTCTGAAATGCGCTGCGTGGCGCGACGCGGCGCTTCTGGTGTGTGACCCCCTATATCTGCTCTCAGGTCTTGTCTAGACCGCAACTCCCTGCAGCCATAACCAAATCAAATATCAAACTACCGCCCAAATACCAGCATAAATAATCACGACTGAAAGTAATTTAATTTTAGAGCCAATCGATCATCGTTTTCATGCTCGATCGTCGCTGATGGGTTCGATTAATCGATTGATCGAATAATCGTGCACATCCCTAATACATTACAAATATATTATAACTTTTGAACAGTAACAAACAGCTAAATATAATATTATTCATTCATTCATTTTCTTTTCGGATTAGTCCTTTTATTAATCCGGGGTCGCCACAGCGGAATGAACCGCCAACTTATCCAGCACATGTTTTATGCAGCGGATGCCCTTCCAGCTGCAACCCATCTCTGGGAAACATTCATACACCCTCATTTACACTCATACACTATGGACAATTTTGCCTACCCAATTCACCTGTACCGCATGTCTTTGGACTGTGGGAGGAAACCCACATGAACGCAGGGAGAACATGCAAACTCCACACAGAAACATCAACTGACCCAGCCGAGGCTCGAACCAGCGACCTTCTTGCTGTGAGGCGACAGCACTACCTACAGCGCCACTGCATCACCCTAAATATTATATGATTTTAAATTATATTATATTATATTGGATTATATTATATTATATTATATTATATTATATTATATTATATTATATTATATTATATTATATTATATTATATTATATTATATTGGATTAAATTATATTATATTGGATTATATTATATTATATTATATTATATTATATTATATTATATTATATTATATTATATTATATTATATTGGATTAAATTATATTATATTATATTATATTGGATTATATTATTCATTCATTTTCTTGTCGGCTTTGTCCCTTGCGGGGTCGCCACAGCGGAATGAACCGCCAACTTATCCAGCACGATTTTACGCAGCGGATGCCCTTCCAGCCGCAACCCATCTCTGGGAACTTCCACACACACATTCACACTCATACACTATGGACAATTTAGCCTACCCAATTCACCTGTACTGCATGTCTTTGGACTGTGGGGGAAACCGGAGCACCCGGAGGAAACCCACGCAAACGCAGGGAGAACATGCAAACTCCACACAGAAACGCCAACTGACCCAGCCCAGCCGAGGTTCGAACCTGCGACCCAGCGACGTTCTTGCTGTGAGGCAACAGCACTACCTACTGCGCCACTGCGTTGCCGGATTATATTATATTATATTATATTATATTATATTATATTATATTATATTATATTATATTATATTATATTATATTATATTATATTATATTAGTCATTCATTCATTTTCTTTTCGGCTTAGTCCCTTTATTAATCTGGGGTCGCCACAGCGGAATGTTCCGCCAACTTATCCAGCACATGTTTTATGCAGCGGATGCCCTTCCAGCCGCAATTCATCTCTGGGAAACATCCATACACCCTCATTCACTCTCATACACTACGGACAATTTAGCCTACCCAATTCACCTGTACCGCATGTCTTTGGACTGTGGGGGAAACAGGAGCACCCCGGAGGAAACCCACGCAAACGCAGGGAGAACATGCAAACTCCACACAGAAACGCCAACTGACCCAGCCGAGGCTCGAACCAGCGACGTTCTTGCTGTGAGGCGACAGCCGCCTATATTATATTATATTGTATTATATTATATTATATTATATTATATTATATTATATTATATTATATTATATTATATTATATTATATTATATTATATTATAATAGTTTATATAATTACAAAATATTTGCAGGACTTCTATGAATGCATCCTACGTCATGGGTAGGCCCACATGAAATCTGCGCGTGCAGAAATTCGCAGATTTCTGCAGATTTTTTGCCCATTATTGAGTCTATGCGTTTACTTGTGTAAATGTGTGTAAATGTATATTTATTCAGTTTTTAAATTAATTTCACTAATATTATTATGATATAATAGTAATATTAAAATGTTCATATGGTTTATGTACAATATAGTTGTTAGGTAATATTTTCTGTCTTTTAGTAGATGTATTATATGAGAGACTTGCTTTGTTTACCAAATAAGTGGATGTAATTGGATTTGCATTGTAAACATTCAATAAAACAAAAAAAAAAATATATATTATTTTTAATTTCATATATTAAGTTTTTAGTTATGATACTCCCAAAATTCTGCATAAATCCACAGATTTTTTACAAAATTCTCAGCAGAAATATCAAAAAATGTCCGCAGATTCTGTCTGGCCCTAGTCATGGACACATGTGGTATATGTCAGTCGCGCATAACGTGAATTCAGCCACTGACGGAAGTCAATTATTGAAGTTTATAATAAAAAAATCTGAAACATTTCTGTTATAAAAGCAAATTGATCTGCTTCATAATCTAATGGTCGCTTTTGGTCCGTTTCCACTGAGTGGTATGGTACGGTACGGTACGCTTTTGTGGCCATACCATACCACTTTTTGGGTACCCTTTGCAAAGGGTACCTAGCATGACAAAAGGGTACCAAAAGGCGAAGCTAGATGCGCAACTGGACGCTATTGGTTTACAGAGATAGGTCACTTGCTCTTGCAAGAAGCCAGGAGAATGAAAACAAAGAAACTGCCAGATACATTACAAAGACATTACACCGTAATAATATATACATATAGTAACAAGCCATGGTTGACCCGAGCTCAAACAAACCTTGTCGTTGTCTTGATGAACAGCCACAAAGCCAAAAAGAACAAAATCTGCCATGTCCTGTTTTTGTTTTACGAGGTCGTCTAAAAGCGTGAGTGGTTTCGCTCTCTCCAGAGAGGTTGCATGCACTTGACGTGGAACTATATTTAACATAACAAACTTTTTGAGCTGATGATAATAACGTATGCGTGATTATTAAAGTACTTCTGACATCCAATCCTTGCAGAAACGGACAAACGCGAGAGCGAAGAGCAAAAAAACAAAGGAGCAAATGATTCTTTCAGCAACCTAAAACATGAAAAAACTGCCATGTTTAACTATTATCATCACCTTTGGACTATTAGAAACTCGGAATGACAGAATTACTCTCTAACAGAGGTAACGTGCTGGTGAAGACTAAAGATATAGATGAGAGGTTTGCACTGACTGTGAGCTATATGTTGCGTGTTTTTGAAGCCAAATAAGGGCTAAATGTATACCATTGTATACCAATGGTACCCTTTTGGCAATGAAAACGCAAGCCTCATAACGGTGACACATACCGTACAGTACTGTACCACTCAGTGAAAAGGGGCCATTAATGTTTAATGTGCATTGGATACAAATGTCACGTCCCCTTTAAGATGACTTCTTCTGTGGTTGTTTTACCTTTGAAATTAAAGTACCCATGCGCGGGAGCTCTGTTCAGTTCCGCTGAACTCTGAGGAGAGGTGTGTGTGGTGGTGGCTCTACCGATGTATAATTCTTTTGATAATGTCACATTATATTTTGCGTTGATGTTTGAGTGTTTTTTTCCTTTTTCTTTTGCCTACTCATTGTCGTTGACTGGCATGTGTGTAGTCAACAGCATTTGGGAGAAAAGCATAAAGGCTAATAAGAAGAGCGAAATGGTTTCTGTCTCTTTTTTTCCTTCCTAAATGTCATCGGGTAAACGCTGAGACACCTGGCACCCGTCACAAATTGGCGCCCGAACAGGGACTTTAACTCTAGACCCTCAGAATAAGGCCCAATCCCAATTCTACTCCTTAGCCCTTACCCTTACCAAATTCTTTTTAGCTTGAAGGCGTAGGGCTAAGGGGAAGACAGCCCTTCAAACAGAGAATTTTCAGGACCACACTCGAAACCAAGGGGTAAGAAAATTTCCCAGAATACACCAGCCACAACAGCAGGATAGCTGCACCCGGAAGTAAGGAGATCCACAAATTAGTATTTTTTCTCATTATTAGGAATTTTTACAACAAACAAGCACATGCTTTAATATATTCATAACCACATTCGTGTTTTACCGACATGCTTAACCTGTTAGCCTTTACTCAATTTTGGGGATTTATACCTACCTAACTTTAAGCAGTAAGTAGGAAGTACTATAATCGGATGACAGGCTATGCAGGTCAAACATGCGGCTTTGTTTAGATTTTAGTAACTATAACTTTGACTTTTTATTCAGTTTGTGGTCTTATTTTATCTGTAACACTGTAAGCTATGACATCGAGTTGCCTTTTACTACAAAGATGCCGTTTTTGCGTGTAAGAAACCTGGTAAAGCATGGTAAAACAGGTCTCGGGCAGAAATGGTGACATAAACAAATGAATAACCACCCAAAATTCAACACTATTGTGTCGGTGGACTAAATGTGCTTGATGGGATGTTTTTCTGTGGACTCTTACCTTTCAAAATAAACCGTGATGTACAGCAATGAATGCGTGTGTGTGTTGTTATTACTATTGATAAACATTGACATGTGGAAAAACAGTGCCCCAGGATGCTCCAGGACGTCCGCGTCGGGTTGAAGGCTATAGGGTTAAAAAAAAATAAAAACGATACAATAAAAAACGCTAAATTTGGCTATCTTATAATCCATAATATTACCTTCTGTATAGTAGTCCCAGAACACTCTTTCACATGTGACACTCGAGTACCCTGTCAGAAAAGTCTAGTGGCTGGCAATGGGCTTTTTGAATGTCTGGTATAATGTTAATGTTGTTTTTTGTGTGTTTACATAGATGAATATGGCCACTGTGTAAATGCACAGTATAGTTACGATCTTATTGCCACATTATATCGTTATGATAACATGATATCGTTGCCTTCAGTGATTTCTTGAAGATAAATACCAAAAAATAACACAACTGAAATAACTACAGCAGTAGCGATCGTCTGATCTTATATGATGCATGAGATCGCGATGACATATGATGACGTGTACATTTCTTAGGGGTAAATTTTGAAGCCCTTCCCCTTCACACTCAGTTTTAAGGGCCAAGGGGAAGGGGTAGGAGTACAAAAATAGAATTGAGATTGGGCCTAAAAGACTACCGACTGCTCTACCGACTGAGCTATACGGGCATGCATGCTTATATATCAAAGGTAAAAAAAACATAGAAGAAGTCATCTTAAAGTGGACAAGACATTTGTATCCAATGCACATTAAACATTATGCGGCCGTTACAATAAGACTTGCATTAAACCCCTGTCAGTATTTGGGTTATTTTGACAATGGATTTATGCACTTTTGAAAGCTTTAAAAAAAATAAAAGCCACTATTCAACAGCATTATACCAGCCAGTATAATATTTTAAACCCCTCCGACTTTGTTCGTCTGACAGAAAAAAAATACACAGAGGATGGCTTGAGGGTGAGTAAATTATGGGGTAATTTACATTTTTGGGAGACTATTGCTTTAATACACACCAAGCATATTCAACATACATTGAAGTAGTTGGTTAAAATATAATAGCTCTTTTTTATTTACTTTTTTTGTTTGTTTTATAAGGCAGCCAGGTTGTCTGCTTTTTGTAAGTAGCTAATTATATTTTACAGTCTAGAGACGGAAACACAATGAGGGCTTTTAGTACCTAGTGAATAAAACACAGGTTTTATGCCGCAGTGCTCCATGTAAAAGTAGTCAACTGTTTTATAAATCCGCCCTAGTGACCCATGAGGCCTTTATCAGAATTGTGATTCATTACGATTTGGGCCTCTGTCCCATTTTAAGTCTTTTATGTCATTGCCTTGATACATTAGTCCAGTTGAATGTGCCAGCACAAATTACTTCAGGCCCTGAAAGGGACATGTGCACGGAAAGTGATTAATATTACAGCGCTAGTCATAGTCAGCCTGTGAGGTGTTAGGATGGAGAACGAAGAGTGGGTAGGTGACTGGAATTCACATTACATTGATTTAGATTTAGCCTTTACGTATCCGTAGTGTGTAAGTAAGTACCTCAGTCTGGTTGTTTCAGTGTAGTGGGTTGTCAGTTTACAGTTTTTTTCTTTCCTACAGGTAACCTTTAAGATATTTTCTCCAGTTAATGGTTGTCATTTAGGTTCAGCGAAAGGTCAACATGAAACAGATGATGACTTAATTTTGTTGACCTTTGAAAATGGTCAGATTTGGTCAGATATGTGTGTGTGTTTGGGTAGAAAAGAACACACTTTAGGATTTCATGAATGCCAAGAGCTCTGTGACAGGAGATTTATTGGAGTAATATCACCGGTCCATTAGCAGCAGCACACCACGATAGAAATGGCCAGATCATTACTCCTAAAGTTTAAAAACTACAATAAATTGATGAATTAATGTAGGTCACAGGTTGCTAAACCACTGAAATTGTGTGCCCAAGCAGGGTCGGAAATTAATGAGCGCCTTTGGCAAAAATGTCACCAAGGCCCTGTATACACCTTGTTCTAGCGTGTTTTTTTGTGGGTCTGGTCTTAAGTGGATAAGGCTAGGCTAGGAAATGTTTTGAGCTTGTCCACTTCTGATCACTTCCAGAGGTTGTTGAAAATGTATTGGATTGGTTTCAAACAGCCTCAAAAAACAAAAACAATAAGTTAATTGCCTACTACTGACCTGATTATTAAACATTTTCATTCTTGATGTTTTGCTATCTTAATCTTAACTTTGGAGGTTGAAAATTTATCGTGTAAAAATGTAAACTGTGTCCATATAACACCAAAATACACTCACCGGCAACTTTATTAGGTATCGGGTTGGACACCCTTTTGCTTTCAGAACTGCCTTAATCCTTCATGGCATAGATTCAACAATGTACTAGAAATATTCCTCCTAAATATCCATATTGACATGATAGCATCACGCAGTTGCTGCAGAATTGTCGGCTGCACATCCATGATGCGAATATCCCATTCCACCACATTTCAAAGGTGCTCTATTGGATTGAGTTCTGGTGGCTGTGGAGGCCATTTGAGTGCAGTGAACTCATTGTGATGTTCAAGAAATCAGTCTGAGATGATTCGCGCTTTGACATGGCATGTTAACCTGCTGGAGGTAGCCATCAGAAGATGGATACACTGTGGTCATAAAGGGATGGACATGGCCAGCAACAATACTCAGGTAGGCTGTGGCATTGACACAATGCTCAATTGGTACTAATGGGCCCAAAGTGTGCCCAAAAATATCCCCCACACCATTACACCACCACCAGCAGCCTGAAATGTTGATATAAGGCAGGATGGATCCATGCTTTCAAATTCTGACGCTACCATCCGAATTTCGCAGCAGAAATCGAGACTCATCAGACTAGGCAATGTTTTTCCAATCTTCTATTGTCCAATTTTGGTGAGCCTGTTTGAGTTGTAGTTTCAGTTTCCTGTGTTTAGCTGAAAGGAGTGGCACTCAGGTGTGGTCTTCTGCTGCTAATGCCCATCTGCCTCAAGGTTTGACGTGTTGTTTTCAGCTGAATACCGAATGAGAGGATGATCACTCGCGCGCACAGGTGATGTGACTGTTTAAAACGCGTGCGCGCTCCCGTTTCCTTGCGTGAAACATCCGTGCCTAGAAACACAACTGGTGTGATCGGTTCTCTTTCAATTAGACTAGACAAAAAGTTATGCTCTTGCACTCATAGTTTTGCTGCTTTCAAGAGCTCCAGATTTGTCTTTTGGTAAGCAGCACCGGTTGCTTTCGCTTTAACCATTATTTGATCAGATTATTAATTGGCCTAGCGTTACCTTGTGTGTGATCATCCTTTCATTATCACACATGGAATGTTTCTCACCTACTTTCTTTTGCTTACAGGTATTTTTGGTAACATGGTTTATCATTTTTTACAATAACATTGCTTTAATATGAGATTAACTCCCCATTTATGAGTAGTTAACTGATGATCTGGGACCTTTAGCCAGGACAAATTACTGTGGACATAGTTTTAGATGCACTACAGCAGTTATTTTTTAAACGCCAATTTTATTTATTTATTTATTAATTTTTTTTATAAATGTTTTGTTAAATAAATAGTATACAGCTATATTTTGCTCGTTTTGACCTTTAAAATTTGTGGATACGAAATAATGATTTATTTATGTTTGGTGTGGTCAGAAATAAATTTGGTAAATCCTTAATTTGAGCTCTGAAATGTGATGTGAAATGAAAACTAACTGTAATACAACAATATGAAACCATGGCCCATTTGCTCATACACGATACACAAAAAGTTAAATGAATGAGGAGGCATGTGGAAGTAGTTTGAAGTTTTTTTGAAGTTTTTTCCTCGCCGCTGTCGCCACTGGCTTGCATGGTTCGGGATCTGTAGAGCTGCGCATCGATGGATTTGCTATTCAGTGTTTGGACTCTCAGTAGTAATTATTAACCCACACTGAACTGAGCTAAACTGAATCGAACTTAATCTCTGAAAACTGAACTGACACTGTTTCAATTCACTATAATATTCCATGTGAAGCTGCTTTGACACAATCTACATTGTATAAGCGCTATACAAATAAAGATGAATTGAATTGAATTGAATTGAATGTGGACATAACACAAAATTTAAATCAAGTCATTTTAGCGTGTCAAAGTCAAATTTATGCATATAAAATATATTTTCCCAACAACAAAGTTGTGGCTAGTGAAAATGCAGAGTGGCTAGTAATGTTGGAAATATACTAGCCACAGTGTCTGGTGATCAAAAAAGTTAATGTCAAGCCCTGACGAGCAGTTGGACAGGTGTACCTAATAAAGTAGCTGGTGAGTGTATACCCACTCAGTATATGAATGTGTCCTCTCTCTATTTACATAAGTAAATAAATAGACTCAGAGATTAAATGATGGGCTAAAATGAACTAAAATTGAACTTTCTAATTCGAATTAGTTTGCATGTAGTTACAAACTTATATTCAGCAAAATGGTCAAAAGGGACCATCAAAATAAAGTGATATTGATTAAATTAATTAGAAACTTTAGATTAAGTTTTAAACTAATAAGGGACTTGTATATTATATAGTATATGCTATTGGTTCTTATGAAGGTAAAAACGCCCCTGGATAGGAATAGCAAAGGAAGCATATTGCCACTTAATGTAAAAGTTATTATCTGAACTTTATCCCGTTCTACTTTCTTCTCGCATTAGAAAGAAATCCAAAAACTGTTAAGCTAAAACGTCTACACTGGAAACTAATCTCTGCTGGAAACGAAATTAATATTCAGAGCAGATACAGAGATATTCAGCATTTTAGGACCGCCGAAGCCTGTTTGACTGCAGGAACATTACAAAAGTTCCTTTTGAAAACACACTGGCGAAATAAACCGTGAAATTGACTTGAGCAATATCATAATGCTTTGTGTTTTCAATAGAAAATGAATCGACTGTCAGGCGCTGTCAGATCCAACAAGATCCGCCTCTGACACTTCACAGTGTAAAGCGGCACTTTCACACTCTATGATCAAGTTGTCTGACATTTGCCTGCATAAATCAAGTCTCTTTTCTTTGACTTCCTGTCACATACACTCATGTATTTGTCCCTTGTGTGTCATCCTGACCTTTTGTTTCCTGAAGGTGGGCGGCAAGAGTCATGACTATTACGTAGTGACTTGTCATTCAGCATGTTATAGACGTGGGAATGAACGGCGTTGAGGTCTGACCTGTAAACATCCAGGATCGTATTATGGGCAGATATGCTTTGAGGGGATAATCGCTTGGGTTATTATTGTATTATGGAAGATACGCACACCTTATCTTACACAAGCCCATTCCGCTGTGGCACTCTGGGATCAGAGATATACTCATTGTGCTCGATAAATGCATATCTGTATCCATGACAGTTGTCAAAGCAACAGAAATGAGCAATTCTGGAAAAGACCATGATATGTCATTAGCGTGGTTCAATTTCACTGCCTATTTATGACATCTTTCTGTTTTCAAACACGGAAATGTGCCTGTTATATAAAAGATATATAGATTCGCATGAATGGTTATGAAACATTCTGGCAGAATAGTTGATGCACACTGAGTATGCACTAACAGAAACTAACTGACAATCTTTCGGATGATTGAAAATGGACGCCAGTTGATTGTAGAATAATTATGGTGGCTTGAGAAAGCCAACATACTGTTCATTCATTCATACATTCATTTTCTTTTCAACTTAGTCCCTTTATTAATCAGTTGTCTCCACAATGGAATGAATCGCCAACTTATTTAGCACATGTTTTACGCAACGGATGCCCTTCCAGCTGCAACCCATCACTGGGAAACATCCATACACACTCATTCACACACATACAATACGAACAATTTTATCTTACTCAATTCACCTGTACCACATGTCTTTGGACTTGTGGGGGAAACCAGAGCACCCGGAGGAAACCCATGCGAACATTGGGAGAACGTGCAAACTCCAAACAGAAACGCCAACTGACCCAGCCGAGGCTCGAACCAGCGATCTTCCTCCTGTGAGGCGATCGTGCTACCCACTGTGGCACTGCATCACCCCTAATCAGGTTTCAACTTTAATGTAGATATATAAGGTTTAACGTAATACTTTTATCATTTTGACTAATGTAAGTTGAGAAGACTAGAACATTTCATTTGATCAAACTAAATTTAAGGCAGTAAGATTTTTTTTACAGTGCAGTGTAAGAACTGGTAAAACTAAGCACACATTTGGTTTAGATTATTTTTATAATTTATGTATTGTCTAATAAATAGTGTAAAAATCAATATAGGCTCATTCTGAAAACTTAGCCCTATATACATATCTGCAGATCACGGATTATGTAGCCAGAAGTGTGTACGTGTGGCTGCATTTTGTCTTTAAAATGAATGCTTTGTATGACGCCGTTCTTTTATGTGCTGACCAATTACCTCCGTATGGACGGGCTTTCTATGCAAGTCGACAGATTTAAGATGCAAAGAGGAGTTGACTGCAACAACAGGGTTCGAGTCCATCAATGAACGGTTCCAGAAAACAGGTGTGACAAAAACAAAAGCCATAAAATAAAATAAAATAAAATAAAATAAAATAAAATAAAATAAAATAAAATAAAATAAAATAAAATAAAATAAAATAAAAAAGCAAACAACAGGCTAAGAATGTGGTAAAATCTGAAAATGTGGTAAAAATCAGGGGGGCTTTACTTTTTCTTGATTTCTGTTTTTGAAAACACTATTGGTTGGGTTTAGGGAAGGAGGAGGGTGGGTCAGTCGATCACTCAGTCAGTCAGTCAGTCGACAGCGGTCTGGTGGATTTACGCAAAAACAGCAGGTGTGAATGGCATTTGCGCGAGAAATTTAAAATCTGAAAAAGCATAAACATCGGCCTCTGGTGGATTCGCGAAAACAAAAACTGAAAAAAAAAAAAAATGACTATGGGTTGGTAAAAAGACTTTCATATGTACTGATTATTATAAAAATGTCCTGTACTTCATCTTTGCAAGTGCTAGTGATCATAGTATTTTATGACATGAAAAAAAATCCTTATCAATTTAACCAAATCATGTCAAAATATCTTTTAAAGAACAAACTACCATCTAATCACAGTTTCATTGATTATCTTGAAATTAGCAAGGTCCAGGTCATCCAATGTCAATGAAAGAGCGTGGAGAATGTGAACACAATTTACTATAGTTAGAGCATTTACGTCTCACTGAAACATTAAAGTGTGACTAATATGCAGGAAATATATTAGAAATCAGTAAGGGGGAAACACTTTTTCACAGCACTGTACAAGTATATATATAGTGATGTCTCATTTATTGAAAAATGTTCAGAGTAAAGTTTTGAAAAGTTTTTGAGATAGCCACCATCTAAATAAACAGTGATTTGGTGCAATAAATCACTGCCAACAATTCAGTGTGTAAGCAAAATGTCTGGATGAAAAACTCAGGGTGTGTTTGCAGGACAACAATGCCTTCAAACCCTTATTTTCCCCTCTGCTTTTTTTGAAAATGCTAACAGACTAAAACAACATCAGTGTCTTTTTTTTTTTTTTTTTTTGTAATGTCATCTTGCATAGTAGATGTCTCAAAAACAGAAACTATTTAACTTCAACAACATTATATTAGTATTAGTGGTGATTCGTTATCGGCGTTAATGTGCTGCGTTAACGCGAGACTCTTATCGCGCGATAAAAGAAATTATCGCCTTTAATCTAATCTCAAAATTGGGTTTGGAGCTAGGTCTATTCTACGCCAGCTATGATGACTTTCACCTTGATATTTTAGCACGGATGTATACCTGACCGGTGAGCCGTCTGACAAAACAGTGCCCTTCTGAATCAAATCAGCAGGATGCCTCACTCTAACTGCAGTTCGGCAGTTTAATTTTAACTCATGAACATTTCATTCATGCCGTCGTGACAAACTGGGGTATTAGACACAAATAAAGGACTGGTGAGAGTGTTATGGGATGAGAGTGTTATGGAATTTACGAAAGCACGCCGATGGAAAGAAAAAAACTTCTGCATTTCGCAATGTGTGTGTGTGTGCGGTCCTTTACTGACAGCTGTGTGTGTGTGGATCTTGTCGGAAAATATGGCGAAAAGTCCTACATGACGGTGTTTACTGATCGCGGTGTTTACTTCAATAATGCCACTAATATTTGCATACTCCACGTCTTAATTCCATTTCTGTTTAGCTCAGTCATGACTTTAGTCAGATTAAGATAATCAAAAATCGCTGTTTCGAGTTTATGTAGCCCTACAGTTTAAAATTCATGTTTAACTGAATAAACAGTTTGTAAACACAAGTTCATCTTAATGAACATCATTTATTTTCCTCACCAATTATCATAGTGGAACAGCTTCTCAAGCAGTTTGTGATGCATTTTGGAAACAGGAGATGAGCCCCTGGTCTAATGCGCCACCTGGCTTGAGAAACCCGTTCTCAAAGACTTATTATTTGGGCCATTTTAATCTAGATTAATTCTGAGATTATCTATGCCCACCTATAATTAGTATGCTTATTAATTAATTAATTAATTATTTCAGTCATTCATTCATTCATTCATTCATTCATTCATTCATTCAAAAAAAAAGATTCTCATTGAGTGGGTCATTGAATCATACACCTGTCATGACAATTGGACTCATTGTATATTATTATCTTATAAATTGTCTCAAAAGATTTGTAAATTAATTTAATTGATAAACTAAAAAGTAAAGTTCATAGACAAACGTTATGGTGGCTTGAGAAAGCCTAGTCTGAAAGTTTGAAGTAGTTTTGCAAAAGTTGGAAACAGTTGGCATTAGGGATGTCCCGATCAGGTTTTTTTGCCCTCTTGTCCGAGTTTAAGTCATTTGATTTTGTCATTTGATTTTGAGTATCTAACAATAATCAGTTGCCGTTTCTGTGTGGAGATTGCATGTTTTCCCTGCGTTCGCGTGGGATTCCTCCAGGTGCTCCGGTTTCCCCCACAAATCTAAAGACATGCGGTACAGGTGAATTGGGTAGGCTAAATTGTCCATAGTGTATGTGTGTGAATGAGTGTGTATGTTTTCCAGTGATGGGTTGCAGGTGGAAGGGCATCCGCTGCGTAAAACATATGGTAGTTAAGTTGGTGGTTCATTCCGCTGTGGCGGCCCCAGATTATTAAAGGGACTAAGCCGAAAAGAAAATGAATGAATGAATAAAACCTGATTAACTAGCATATGTTTTACGCAGCGGATGCCCTTCCATCTATAAATAGCTTTTGCCTGCAGTAATTTGTTGTCATAACTGTTTGTCATATATTTATTTGTACAGTGTAGTTATCCATTTTAGGGAAGAATACTTCCAAAATATCCCCCTTTTTTTTACTGATAAGCAACATTTTATGAAAACAAATTACATATTGATATATCAATTTATTTTTCCAACTTTTTAGTTTCTAGATATTTTATTCAGAGGTAAATATGACACTAGTTGACTTGATGTTTCATCAATGCTGTCTTCTGATACAACACTACTGTTTGAAATGACTACGACAAGGGCTGCGATTTATCAAACCAAATACATTATAGGAGCACAAAAACAACACTAACTGCCTGAATTTTGTGGTAAAATTGACAGTTAGACTTTAAAATCAGAGACAAAATCAAATAAAAATAACACAATCATATGTTTCCCTTCCAAAAACCTACTACTTGCATGATTGTTTGTCTACAAAATGAGAATGTTGCAGTTTTATCTTGTTTTGTATTGACACATCTGGCTTAAGAAACTCCGATTGCTCGAGGTTATGAAATGAAATCTATTTCAATACGTCTATGCCAAGCGTTTCATATCCGTGAAGCATATCATCTGTTGCAGAAAGAATACAAATCTGAGAATAGGAATTTGTTCAGTCAACAGTGATGGAAATGCTATTGTGATTGCAGGCAGAGGAATATGAGTTGTGGATGGGCACCCACTGCTCAGATGTCCTTCAAAGCTGCTCTTTGAACTCTCAGCTCTGTGGCGCAATGACACCCGCAGAGACGCCAACCCAACCTTACAGATGACTTCTCAGAGAGATCCTTTTGGACCAAAACAAGCTGCTCGCCGGACACAAATGGGAAAAGCTGATTTCCACTGAGGCATTCTGTTTAAAGAACTTAAACAGACCTTCCTTGACTTTTATAAATGTGGATGAAATGGGAATTTAAAAATAATTTGAATACACTCGTTTGAATGTCACGATGACATGCAGTATGATAATGAAATCTAGAAGTAATGTTAAGTCATGTTGTGCAGTTACTGACCAGCATGATCTTGTGAAAATCATTCTCATTTCTATTTTCATCAAGGGCTAGTTTTAGAAACAGTTCATGCAAAAACCCCTTTTTTCCATTAAAATATATAGACAGTTGAAGTCAAAATGAATTGCCCTCTTCCATCTTCCCCCACAGTTCAAAGACATGTGGTATAGACCATTTTGAGGGATGTAAACAAAAACAATGGTCCAAATGTATTTCCTGTTTTACATTTTTAATTCCTATAGCTTCCGAGAATCTAAAAAGAGACACATATTGATAAATAATGCTATGAAAGCTGTTTTAGCATTAAGTTATGATTCAATTGCCTCTTGTTACAATTATGAATTAGTTTGATAACAAGCAGGAAATGTTTATGGGCCAATGGCATGACCACATTGAAATGGTCTATAGGTGAACTGAATAAACTAAATTGTCTATAGTGTATGAGTGTGTGTGAATGAGTGTGTGTTGGTGTTTCCCAGTACTGGGTTGCAGCTGGAAGGGCATCCGCTGTGTAAAACATATGCTGGAATAGTTGACGGTTCATTCTGCTGTGGCGACCTCTGAAATAGAGACTAAGCTGAAGGAAAATTAATGAATGAATAATATAAATTAATATAGTAACTATAGTAATATAGTTTTGATAACTACTTTCCAATACCTAATGTCTTTTGTCTTTGCTGTGATGACAGCTACATGATATTTTATTAATTATTTCTGACATAGTATTCAGCTTAAGCTATTTAGGCAAGTCATTGGACAACATTGGCTCAGAGGCTTAGATTTAGCATGGACGGAGGGGACGTGTCCCACCAATATCTATCAACTGAGGTCCCCACCAATAATTTAATTCACTTAAAAAAAATAAAAATAAATAAATAAATAAAAATTTCACACTGTCAGTATTAACCTAGACTTGCAGAAAAAATTAAATCATGTTCTCTCCTCAAGTCACAGCCATATCACCCTGCAGCCCAAGACTGGTTACTCACTGAAGCTAAGCAGGGCTGAGCTTGGTCAGTACCTGGATGGGAGACCACATGGGAAAAACTAGGTTGCTGTTGGAAGTGGTGTTAGAGAGGCCAGCAGGGGGCACTCAACCTGTGGTCTGTGTGAGTCCTAATGCCCCAGTAAAAGTGAAGGGGATGCTATACTGCTCAGTGGGCGCCATCTTTTGGATGAGACATTAAACCGAGGTCCTGACTCTCTGTAGTCAATAAAAATCCCATGGCACTTCTTGTAAAGAGTAGGGGTGTAACCCCGGTGTCCTGGCCAAAGTCCCTCAATCGGCCCTTACCCATCATGGCCTCCTAATCATCCCCATCCACTGAATTGGCTCTATCACTGTCTCTTCACTCCACTAATAGCTGGTGTGTGATGAGCGCACTGGCGCCGTTGTCCTGTGGCTGCCGTTGCATCATCCAAGTGGTTGCTACACACTGGTGGTGGTGTGGAGAGACCCCTCTCATGATTGTGAAGCGCTTTGGGTGTATGGCCATACACAATAAATTTGCTATATAAATACACATTACATTACAAGTCGCACCGCCCACAAACACATATGAACATTGTGATTGGCTGTGCCTTTCCCTGCTGTCACATGAGAGGCTGTAGCTCATATACAGTACATGCAGCGAGCACCAAAACTGCGCTGGCGAATTTTCCATTTAAGAATAAGGTGTGTGACACACGTAAGTGAGGATGGCGGCAGCAAAAAAAGCTGTCACACTTTATTTTGATGGTCCGTTTGTTGAATTTAAGTTACATTGCAACTAATTATCATTAGATTATAAGTAGACTGTTAGGTTGGGGTTAGGGTTGGGGTTAGGGTTAGTGTAAGTTGACATGTACTTGCAAAGTTTCTTATAGTCAGTTAAATGTCTGTTGAAGGACTGTTAAATGTCAGTGTCAACAGATAATAAGCAGACAGTCTACTAATACTCAAATGGACCATCAAAATAAAGTGTTACCAAAAAAGCTGGACATAAGGAGCATTTTTTCAACGAAAAGTGTAAGTCACATAAACTGGATGAGTCCATCATGACAATGCCATTATTGCTCATGTTTCCCCCCGCTTTAACGCACAGTTTAACGATATAGCAGACTGATATAGTCTGTGGATAATATGCCCTGACAACAAACAGCAGAATATACAGCTACATGTAAAATAAAAATACATGACCCCTGCCAGTTCTCCAAATCTCTCAGAGTAGCATGTCCAATTTCGGTTGAAACAATTTGTCAGAAAAAATTACAGCCTGTTCTCCAACTTTTTTCAATAGCTATCTATGAGACATTTTTCATTTGCACTATGGCTAAAATAAACAGAAATCTTTAATAAATAATATATTACATTAAAGACCTATGTGCATGTGCACCTATGTTTTATATTACAGTTTTATAAATAATGAAAATTAACAATAAAGCAATGTGAAAAGATATTTATTTTAAAAATACAAATTTATTATCATATATCATACATTTTTATTTTATTTATTTATTCATTTTTTAATCTGTTAACTTGTTTTAAATTAAAAACTGAAGTATATAGCAAATAACAAACAGGCCAGCACATTCAACTTTCCTCAGCCAGAATTTGGCCATTTGAATAAAAATAATAATTCAAACATAATAATAATGATAATAATAATAATAATAATAATAATAATAATAATAATAATAATAATAATAATAATAATAATAATAATAATAATAATAATAATAATTATCCAACTTTTTATCTTTCAAACCCCCTGAACCCCTATTGGCTACGGGCCTGACTATTTCATTTAACTTTCATCCGTCCCCACTAATGTCAAGTGCAAACCTACGCTCTTCCATTGGCTTGCTCTATAGCCAATTGTATATTTACAATATTGTATTTGTGCATTTACATTAAATTAGTCAGTACTGAAAGCAAATCTTTAGCTAATCTAACAAAAAAGTACAATAACCGTCCAAAAATGTGTAGCCTAAATTTATGTAAGGAAAAAATAAATAATAATAAATAAATAAAATTTAAATATTATATAAAATTATATATTCTATATTAAATATATAATATTTATGGTATAGTATACATACTTATAGTATAGTATGTTTGGTAACTAAAATATTATTTTAATACTAGATAAATGTTCAATAAATCTGTTTTGTTCTAATGCACCAAAATATATTACCTATGTTCACTGGGAAATGGATAAACATATTTATTTTCAAAATGGTGTGTATTTGTTTATGCAGTCAATATACTGCAGGGGTGTCAAACTCAATTCCTGGAGGGCTGCATCGCTGCAGAGTTTAGTTCCAGCCTTGCTTCAACACATCTATCTATAGGTATCAAACAAGCCTAAAGCACTCAATTAGTTTGATCAGGTGTGTTTATTTAGGGTTGGAACTAAACTGTGCAGAGCTGCGGCTCTCCAGGAACTGAGTTTGACACCTGTGATATACAGTATATATTGTATATTACTTTAGACATGCAGTGAAAACAATTGTGGGGCCAATAGTGTTAATTTTGTTTATGACAACTGTAATGATATTAAAAAAATTGTCAAGTTATTCGTTTATTTTTTATATTAAGGTCTATTGTTTTTAAATTTTTTATAATGAGAGTCATATATTATTCCACTTACAATACGGTAACAACTTTATTTCAAGACATTTGCCAGCTTTTTTCCTTCAAACTGCGGCTGCTTGACTATTTTCAGTTGGCATTTAAGTGTGGAGTTTGCATGTTCTCCCCGTGTTGGCGTGGGTTTCCTCTGGGTGCTTCGGTTTCCCTCAGTCCAAAGACATGCGTTATAGCTGAATTGGATCAACTAAACTGTCTATAATGTGTGTGTGCGAATGAGTTTGTATGGGTGTTTCACAGTACAAACATATGCTGGAATAGTTGGCGGTTCATTCTGCTGTGGCGACTTCTGAAATAGAGACTTTGCCGAAGGACAATACATGATAAATGTATTACATTCTTATTACAGTACATTCATAATTGTAATACGGAACTGTGATGCCATACCTACAACTATGTATGTGTTTGTCTGAGAATAAATGCACAAGGAAGAATGTTCGTCATCCAATCAGAATCAAGCATTCATCAGTATTGGAGTGATAATTCACATACTCCAACAACTCATTTGATCTTACTTTCTTTTGGCTTTTTTTTTTTTGGACTTCAAAAGACCCATTTTTGGCAGACCTTGTACATCCATGCATGCACACTGTGATTGACTGTAAGATCCAAGGGGATGAGTGCTGTAGGAAACATGGATTTTTGCTGGCCATATAATGAAAAATGGCATTCTGAAGTAGTTGCTTGTCATTGGTGCCCTGCTGGCGGTCCTGGTTTCTGGGGCTGGTTTTTGGACCCTCCGCGGCTGCACCACGGGTGGGCTCAGCAGCAGCATATGGTCAGCAGGCTGTCATAACCACACAAAGGTTCCTCTTGCTGGCACTGGCCTCTGAATTCCAACGCTTTTATGTGCATCTTCTAATAGGGTTGTCTTAATTAGTCATAACAGATATAGCTGACCTGAAGGATGTTTTCATGTATTTCATTATTTCAATAATATTTTGCTGTGCTGCGGAACAGACTGCTCGGTACTATTCAGGTCATTAACACTTAAAAATTGTCCTTCATCAATTTCTATGGCTCTTTTCCAATGCCTAGTGAGTGGTCTTGCTGTGTGCTGCCCACATAGGCAGCTGCTTAGACAGCGTCCTATCTGAAATGAAATCTTTTAAATGACTCATCAGAATGCTTGTTGGCTAATCAGACCAGACAACTGCTTGTATTTGTCTATTATATTGTACATATTTCAGGATCCATTTTCATAAGGATTATGTTTGTATGCTAGTTATATATTTATTTTGTATTGTTTGTTCATTTCTTTTGAATGAATGACTGAATTGTATCTTTTATTTTATGTATTCTTTTCTAAAATATTACAATATTTTGGAAATCAATGAATCATTAAATTATACTAACCTGGTTCTCAAATACATTTTTAATTATTATTATTATTATTATTATTATTATTATTATTATTATTATTATTATTATTATTATCATTATTATTGTTATTATTATTATTATTATTATTATTATTATTATTATTATTATTATTATTATTATTATTATTGTGGTTGTTGCTTAAATTTTAAATAATAAGAATAATAAGAATAATAATTATGTATTATTATTATTATTATTATTATTATTATTATTATTATTATTATTATTATTATTATTATATTACATAAAATTTTATTATTATTATTATTATTATTATTATTATTATTATTATTATTATTAATATTAATATTGTATTTTCTTATGATTATTATCATTATGCTGCATTAATATAATAATAATAATAATAATATTAACAATAATAATAATTTTCTTTTCGGCTTAGTCTCTTTATTAATCCGGGGTCGCCACAGCGGAATGAACCGCAAACTTATCCAGCACATTTTTACGTGGCGAATGCCTTTCCAGCTGCAACCCATCTCTGGGAAACATAATAATAATAATAATTATAATAATAATAATTATAATAATAATAATAATAATAATAATAATAATAATAATAATAATACTTGTTATTTTTATTATTAATATTATTATTATTATTATTATTATTATTATTATTATTATGCCTAAGTTGTTTACATTTATATTATTATAGTATATTATTATTATATTTTTAATATTAATATATTATTATTAGTAGTAGAATTGTTGAAAATATTATTATTATTATTATTATTATTATTATTTTTATTATTTGTATTATTATATGTTACTTACATTTTTTTAAATTACAATAATACATAATTACAATAATTACAATACAACAACAACAACAATAATAATAATAATAATAATAATAATAATAATAATAATAATAATAATAATAATAATGTTAATAATATTAATAATAATAATGTTCTATAATATATAATACAACAACAACAACAACAACAACAATAATAATAATAATAATAATAATAATGTTCTATAATATATAATACAACAACAATAATAGTAATAATAATAATAATAAAAATAATAATAAGTATTATTATTATTATTATTATTATTATTATTGTTGTTGTTGTTGTTGTTGTTGTATTATATATTATAGAACATTATTATTATTATTATTATTATTATTATACATGTATACAGTTGAAGTCAGAATTATTAGCCCCACTTTTAATTTTTTTTTCTTTTTCAAGTTTTTCTAAAATTATGTTTAACAGAGCAAGGAAACTTTTACAGTATGTCTGATAATATTTTTCTTCCGGAGAAAGTCGTATTTGTTTTATTTCGGCTAGAATAAAAGCAGTTTTTAATTTTTTTAAATCCATTTTATAGTTAAAATTATTAGCCCCTTCAAGCTATATATTTTTTCGATAGTCTACAGAACAAACCATCATTATACAATAACTTGCCTAATTACCCTAACCTGCCTACTTAACCTAATTAACCTAGTTAAGCCTTTAAATGTCAATTTAAGCTGTATAGAAGTGTCTTAAAAAATATCTAGTAAAATATTATTTACTGTCATCATGGCAAAGATAAAATAAATCAGTTATTAGAAATTAGTTATTAAAACTATTATGTTTAGAAATGTGTTGAAAAAATCTTCTCTTTGTTAAACAGAAATAATTCTGTTAATAATAATAATTATGACTTCAACTGTATATATATATATATATATATATATATATATATATATATATATATATATATATATATATATATATATATATATTTCCGGGAAGAAAGTGTAAAAAAGTCCGTCCGGCGAATCAAAACACTGCTGTGCACACACTGCTAACTAATCGTGACTAGACAAGTTTCTAGTAGCTTCTCTGAGCTCCCAACAGAATCTCAGGTTTTAAGCTAATTTTTCTATTGCACACAACATAACTGCATACAGTATTAAGATTAGTATTGTTGTAATCAATCATTATGACTAGGGTATATATATATGAATATATATAAATAATTATGTTAAAAATTGTGCTGCATTTTTTTGTAACAGTGTAAAAGTACTTGTATATATCGATAGTGCCATTTGTGCACCATACTACAACAATGTTAAACTCTTTTTATTAGTTTTTGTCAGCATATTTGACATAGCTGTAGATTTAATTAACAATATGCATCAAAGACCATCTGAACTGGTTAAACTTTTGATTACGCACGACTCGATTCCAGTCAGCATAATTAACACTCAACTAACAGTAGTCTTATTGGGGAGTGCATTTAGACAAGCTGTCACCACTTTAGTTTTAATTAGGACTAATGAGCCATATTATACTAATTAGATATGCTTAGACATGCTATATGAGTCTCTTTGTTGATCAATGGGCTGGTGAAGTCATTATAAGAACCTTGAGGCACAAGTGTCCAACATGGTTTTTAAAGGATACTTAAGGGACTAATCAGCAGTTCGAAGTCCGGGATGAAAGTGTAAAAAAGTCCGTCCGGCGAATCAAAACACTGCTGTGCACACACTGCTAACTAATCGTGACTAGACAAGTAGCTTCTCTGAGCTCCTAACAGAATCTCAGGTTTTAAGCTAATTTTTCTATTGCACACAACATAACTGCATACAGTATTAAGATTAGTATTGTTGTAATCAATCATTATGACTAGGGTTGAATAACAAAAATGATTTGTACAGTACTGTATCTGTGCAAAATAAAAGTACAGGATTGGTAATGAGGTTTTTTATGTAAAGAAATTGATTGATAATAGAGCCCTTCACGGGCCTTAAATCTAAGCCCTAGCCCGGCCCTGGCCCAAGACGCACAGGCTGTAACCTTCCCTTATCCAACATCTTATCAAAATTTTTGGACTGAGTCTGACCCGAAGCCCATTTTTATTCTGCCAAACAGCTGTTACAGCCATTAAAACAGAGTTGATGTTTTCCGTTTTTTTTTTTTTATTATTATTAGAATAATTTAGAGAAATTGAGAGGTTTTTTTTATTTTTTATTAAATGTAAGCTTTTGTTTTTTTAAGTGACTATGATATCCAAGCAGTATGTGGTCTACAGTGAGTTTACTCAATTTAACCCAGTGGCACATACAACTGTACGGCTGTACGCACTGCATACCGACCATGAGAGTTAATGCAAAACAATGCTGCTTATTTATTTATTACATAATTTAAATAGATTATTAAACAGTATACACTACGGTATATTGACAGAGTAAGAAAGAATGAGAATAAATACAGGTGTGCGTTTGTGTGTTTTAAAGTGTGTATGTACTAGCATGGTGGGAGATGGGTAAAGAAATCTATTGGCTTTAGTTTCGCTGGCGGTTTTTCCGCACATTAAAAATGACAATTCAAGGCAAGGCAAGTTTATTTATATAGCACATTTCATACACAGTGGCAATTTAAAGTGCTTTAGTGGCAATTCAAAGTGCTTTACATAAACAGGAATAAAAATGACAAGTGTAAGAAAAAATAAAAACAGATAATAAAAAAACAGATAAAAACAGATAAAAATATGTTAAAACAGGTTGTAAAAGAATGAAAAAGAAGAGAAAAACATAACAGTGCGATTTGTCGGACGTAGCACAGTGCTTATTCATTAAAGGCACAGCTAAACAGATGTGTTTTCAGTCTGGATTTGAATGTGCCTAATGTTGGAGCACATCTGATCATTTCTCGAAGTTGATTCCAGCAGCGAGGGGCGTAATAGCTGAAAGCCGATTCACCCTGCTTTGACTGAACTCTGGAATTTCTAGTTTATATGATCCTAGAGATCTGAGTGTTCTTCTAGGTTTGTATTCAGTGAGCATATCTGTAATGTATTGAGGTCCTAGGCCATTTAGTGATTTATAGACAAATAGTAATACTTTAAAATCTATTCTGAATGTAACTGGGAGCCAGTGTAAAGACCTGAGGACAGGTGTGATGTGCTCTGATTTCCTGGTTCTGGTCAGAATCCTGGCCGCAGCGTTCTGGATGAGCTGCAACTGTCTGACTGTCTTTTTGGGAAGGCCCGTGAGGAGGCTGTTACAGTAATCCACCCTGCTGCTGATAAAAGCATGAACAAGTTTCTCTAAGTCTTCACTGGAAACAAAGCATCTAATTCTTGCAATGTTTTTGAGATGATAGTATGCTGATTTACTAACTGCTTTGACATGACTATTGAAACTCAGATCTGACTCCAGAGTCACACCAAGATTCTTGACCTTATTTTTTGTTGTTTGACCCTTAGAGCCAAGGTACGCATTCACCTTGAGAACCTTCAGATAGCTATTGTTTAAAATAAGGTTTGAAATGAGTAAACGCTGTTTAAAACTGCTAAACTTAATTGAGATATTTGCAAAAAGGGCTAAAACTAATGAGACAAATATTGCTTCCCCACACGGGGTGGAGTATATAGTCTCATCAGCACCTGAGCTGGGGGAACTCCAGGCCCAGCCTGTGTCTCTTCAATCGGACAAAGTCAGATCCAGCTGCCAGCTGCGCAGCCTCCCATACCTGCCAACACTCCCGTTTTTCCCGGGAGTCTCCCGTATTTTAGACCCGTCTCCCGTATTGTTCTGTCTCCCGGTAAACTCCCGGAATCCGACCCCCGCTCCTCAGCATTTTGGTACAGTCCGGGCTGAAACCTGGTGCTTGTGCGCGTGCTCTTCCGGTCGCGCGCAACCTCTCCGCGCTACAGTTTGCGCGCCTCCATATCCCCAAACCTCTCACCCCTCCCGCTCCATGCTTTTAGTTCGCGCCAGTGTTGCCAACTCAGCGACTTTTCAGACCCCCCTAGCGACAAATTTTCAAAAAAGCGACTAGCGACAAATCTAGCGACTTTTTTGTGTGTTACTGGCGATTTTTATAGACTGTCGTTTGTCCATTACTGTACCGTCCCTACTCTTCTCAACGAGCTGCGGATGCCCGCCTTAGAGCACTGACAGGTGGCCCAGTCCTCGTACAGCAGCCTCTCCCACCTGCAGCCTGACTGCAGATCACTCCTCTGCGTACCAACGGCAAATGATTTAGCACCGGGAGTGTGAAGGTATTTCCCTTATACAGTCAAGCTGATCTGCTTCTCCTTTATTTTAACTATTTTAACAATTTGGTTTGACCGTTTATTCTTTTCTTGTTCACAATCAGAGATGTTTTAAAGTGAGAGTTTCTGAACTTGTCTGAGTATATTACGTCTAAGAGATTACTGCAAATTCACTACTCATCTATAATGATATACTGTATTCAAACATCAATACATTTAGTTAAATTGACAAGCTTAGATAAAGCGTAGTGCAAATATAAAATACCCCATTTATTTACCATAGGCTGCTGTTAAACAGAAATGGTAGAACGTGATGACGTCAGTAATATGCAAATTAGCGTATGACGTAATCCCCCCCCCCCCCCCCCCCCCCCCCCCCCCCCGTCTCCCGGAATTTACAAACCAAATGTTGGCAGGTATGCAGCCTCCTCGTATGGAATCGTTACCATTCAAGGTTTTAAATCATTTTATCTGACAGACTGGTATAAATAAGCAGACAATCTCTATGCGCAGTGGCGGTTCTAGTTTAAATGGCACCCTGGGTGAAAGCACCTCAAACATACCTCATCCCCAAGAAATAAAGAAATATTTTTTTTTTCTCGTTCAAACTACTTATTTAAAATGAGCTGAATCAACACAATTCTTGAGATTTCATGATTTTATGTTCAATCCACATTAATTTGTTAAAAGTGTTAAGTTAACAATCAATTTGTGTTGGGACAACATGAATGAATTGTGTGGAACCCTGCAGTTTTTACAGTGTACGTGGTTGAATTTATATATATATATATATATATATATATATATATATATATATATATATATATATATATATATATATATATATATATATTTAAAACATTTAAATATACAGTTGAAGTCATAATTATAAGCCCCCCTGAAATATTAGCCCCAATTTCTGTTTAATGGAGAGAAGATTTTTTTCAACACATTTCTGAACATAATAGTTTTAATAACTCATTTCTAATAACTGATTTATTTTATCTTTGCCATGATGACAGTAAATAATATTTGACAAGATATTTTTCAAGACACTTCTATACAGCTTAAAGTGACATTTAAAGGCTTAACTAGGTTAATTAGGTTAACTAGGCAGGTTAGGGTAATTAGGCAAGTTATTGTATAACGATGGTTTGTTCTGTAGACTATCGAAAAAATATATAGCTTAAAGGGGCTAATAATATTGACTATAAAATGGATTTAAAAAAAAATTAAAAACTGCTTTTATTCTAGCCGAAATAAAACAAATACGACTTTCTCCAGAAGAAAAAAATATTATCAGACATACTGTAAAAGTTTCCTTGCTCTGTTAAACATCATTTTAGAAAAACTTGAAAAAGAAAAAAATTCAAAGCGGGGCTAATACTGTATACTGCGTCCTCAAGTGTAAGTCGCTTTAGACAAAAGTGTCTGCTAAATGTAAATGTCTAAATGTAAATGTGTTTTGAACATTGTTATATTTCCATATACTTAAACCTTCTTCAACATATTTGCCTGTAAGTTTCAAGTATACCTAGCAAGACCTTAATTAGCTTGTTAGTTTGTGTTTGACTATGACCCATTCACATGGATCATCAATGTTAACACTTGACAGACAATTTGCTCTGATGCAATCATTATAATGATGACAGTAATCGATAATAAGGTTTTCCTCCACTTTGACAAGCCAATATTCTCTTTAACGTGATTGGCTAGCGTCTGCACTATATTTGCATAGCTGATTGCCTGTTGTTGCTTAAGAAGTTAAAAGTTTTTCCACTTCTGCTATAACCAAAGGACTCAATACGACTTGGACCCAACTTTCAAATTGTCAACTCTTGACATAATTTATGTGAAGCTGCTTTTGACACAATCTACACTGTAAAAAGTGCTATAGAAATAAAGATGAATTTAATTTAATCACTACATTCAATGTAAATGAAAAGCGTTAAGCCTGATGCTAATAATTGTAAGTGGAGTAAAGAAAAGGCCTGCAAACATTGACACTAAAATGTTTAGTTAATGATAAAATTATGATTGGAAATTGAAGAGAATTGCTTTAATATGTTGAGTAATGCATGGCATTTGGTTACAAAAGGCAAGTACTATATGCTCAGAACTAATTTAATCTGTTAGCAGAGCTTTGTCATCATTGTATAATGTTTTTTTTCTTTTTTTTTTTGCATACATCTGCTTTAAAACTACAGAGCTATACTGTATGTCTTGTGTCATCTTTAATTATCGTTGTCTCTGAACAACAGTACAGTGCTTAAACTCAAACATATTGTGTAAGAAGCTTGGGTTCATCCACACAGATGCTCTCTTATGAGACTCAAAATGAAAAGCACCCCAAATCTAGAAATAGCTTTGAGTTGGCAGGAAATACCCTGTCATTCATTTTCATCACTGAGCATTGGTAGAATTTCTGTTTCTGAGAGTCTGTTTATCAGGGCCGTTTCTAGACTTTTTGTCACCCTAGGCAATACTGCTATCGTTCACCCCCCGGAAATGCTGTTTAATGCTGTCAATATTGGGTAATCTGACATCAAATCACATCAAACAGGGTCTCAAATGTTAAGAACACTTATGTCAAATAATATCTTGATTAAAATCACATCGTGCCTGTTTAGGAAACTGGTTTGTTTTGAGTTCCTTAATACATTTTCTTTGGTTTGCTTAGTTGGGCTCCAAACGACACATAATATTCAGACATATGCTAAAATTTATTTGATCGTATATTAAACTCAATTTATAAAAATCCAATCTATTTGATGCAGTTACTTTTCTGAACCGAATCCCCTTTGAACATAAAAAGCATTGAGCATGTTAGTTTACTGCCTAAAGCTGGATTTATACTTTCGCCTGGCACAGCACCGCACACCTTGGCCGACTGCGCACGAACTTCACGAAACGGACGAGGCTTTAATACTTGATGCGTTTGTCGTAGTGATATTCTTTTAAACGACAGAGGGCCATCAAAAGAAACCCACCGTAAAGTCAGATGGATAAACAGAGAAAGAGAAAGTTTCCGAAACTATGTCATATCATTAATATCATTCAATATTCATTCATTCATTTTCTTGTCGGCTTTGTCCCTTGCGGGGTCGCCACAGCGGAATGAACCGCCAACTTATCCAGCACGATTTTACGCAGCGGATGCCCTTCCAGCCGCAACCCATCTCTGGGAACTTCCACACACACATTCACACTCATACGCTATGGACAATTTAGCTTACCCAATTCACCTGTACTGCATGTCTTTGGACTGTGGGGGAAACCGGAGCACCCGGAGGAAACCCACGCAAACCCAGGGAGAACATGCAAACTCCACACAGAAACGCCAACTGACCCAGCCCAGCCGAGGTTCGAACCTACGACCCAGCGACGTTCTTGCTGTGAGGCAACAGCACTACCTACTGCGCCACTGGGTTGCCCCTCATTCAATATTTTTAAACAAATTATTTTTAGTATTTTTTATAAATTATTTTAATAAGATTTGTATAACCACTCAAGATTTCTTTTAATCAAATTTTAATGCATCACTTGCTTTTGGTCATATCTCGGGCAGTTCTACCTATTAAAGTTTATTGAAATATTAATGACAACAGAGCATGGGTTGCTCTACAAATACTGTATATATTTTTATTATGGCAAGAATAAAAGCAAAAAAAAAAAAGTACACTTACTAAAAAATACAAATGTTTTTTTTTAGATTTAGCCCACTCCACAAGTGACACCATACTGTCTTGCTAGCTTCTGTCCTATACTTAGGCTAAAAAGGCAATAATGGTCCCACAAAAGTGACCATTATCACCAATAAAGCCTAGAAAAACAGGGCATCAGTATACTATAAACCGATAGGTAGCTCGATTTTTAGCTCGTCATTGAGTCTATGTATTTACTTGTTTAAATGTGTGTACATTTATATTTATTCAGTTTTGAAATTATTTACACTAATATTATTGTGCTATAATAATAGAAATATTAAAATGTCCATATGATTTATTTACAATACAGTTTGTAAAATAATATATTCTGTCGTTTAGTAGATCTATTATACGAGAGACTTGCTTTGTTTACCAAATAAGTGGACCTAATTTGATTTGCATTGTAAACATTAAATAAAGGTTAAGAATATATTATTTTTTGTTTCATATATTAAGTTTTTAGGTATTATACTCCTGAAATGATTCCGCATAAATCCGCGGATTTTTTTTACAAAATTCTCAGCAGAAATACAAAAAACGTCCACAGATTCTATCAGGCCCTGCCGATAGGTTCAAATATTCCTTTCCAGTTATCAAAGAAATGATTTGTTCCTTAATTATAGTTTTGTAACTTTTAAATTGTTTCAAATTTTAAATTGTATCATATACATCAGTGCTAAACCTATGACTGGTGGAAAAACATATTTCTGTAATTGTGTACCTGGGTCTTCACTTTTGCCATGGCCTCTTTTGGCGTTAACAAACTTATCCCTCAGGTTTTTCCAAACGTTTTTACAAAAACTTTCCTCCTTTCCCATGGCTGTTGCTATTTCTAGTCAAGAATTATTAGTCATCTAGTTATCCCTTATGATCACAGATCATAAAGATAAACAAAATCTCCTCAAAGTGTTTCATATTCAACATAAATCAAACATGGCGCTGCACGTACTGTTCGCTCGAGTCTCAAAAAAAAAAATCATGCACTCCGCCAACTGAAATCATGTCACGCGCACCCAAAGCGAAACTCTGCGATGCGGAAAAGCGGAACTCTTCCTTTAAGTGTCTGAAGTGAAAGTGCGTTTACAGTTTACCGGAACTACATATTTGTTGATGTACCCTGTTGACGTTGATGCGATCAAGCAAAAGATCAGAATCCAACTCAATTAATTTATTCGACTCAGAGTCAACCATTTCGCTAAAAAATCAAAAGTTTTAAACACAGTGCACTTTTAGATTTAAACCTCAGCTGGATGTTTTTATTCACTTAGAGCTGTGTTACACACCACATGGAAGCTCATTTTTAAAAACCCATAATAGGGGCTCTTATTTTTATTTCATATATTAAGTTTTGAGTTGCAATATACCCAAAATCATTCCGCATAAATAATTTTTTTACAAAATTCTGCAGAGAAATAGCAAAAAATATCCACAGATTCTGTCTGGCCCTCAAATAAATATAAGTAACTGTAATAAAATGACCCACAAATGAAAAGTAATCCTTATTTTTTAGCTCATACACACTGCAAGAATTAAGTTAACTTATTGTTTTGACAAATTTAAGTGGATTAAATATAAAACAATTATGAAAAACATTCAGTTGATTCAGTTTATTATGATCAAGTAGTTTGATCAAACAGCAAACTTATTTATTTGTGTGTAATTTAACCCTCAGGGGTCTGATGTGATTTTGGGGCCCCTGAGATGTTTTGACATGCCCTGACATTTGTGCTTATTTCAGCTACTTATTACACAGTACTGGCCAACATGATTTTTTTGTATTCAGCACAAACTGTGCTACAATAATATGTAGAGAAATATTGTTGTACATGATTGCGTTTTATAGAAAAAAAAATTATGCGTGATTAGTAAGTTTTAGAGAAAAAAAATGTAGCTGAAATAAAGTCCAAAAAACACACTGAATGTGCCTGAACAAGACTTTTGAGTAACCAGTCTTATAGGCTAGAATATTTACTTCACAATTATATGAAACTTATTCTGTTTTCTCATTCAAAGAAAACATAACAATGAAATACAATTTGTTAAGATTGTTTTGGATGATCTCAGCTGCGGGAGTGACAATGGTCATGAATAATTTACACCTTGAGAAACAAAAGACACCCCCCCCCCACCCCGCCACTCACCCATCAAGGGCATTGTAAAGCAATTTACATCTGCAAAAGCTAGATACAGTGCTAAGCATATATAAGTACACCCCTCACAAATCTCTCTTTTAAAGGGTCACGAAACACCAAAACACATTTTTTGAGCTGTTGACAGTCATATATGTGTCCCACGCTGCTATAAACACTATTAGGACACATATATTGCACTAAAAAGTGAAAATTGGTTGTTTTTGCGTTATTTTGAGCAGATTCGTTCTTCCGGTTTGAAACGAATTTTTGAAGCTGCGTCACAGCCATGAGATACTTAGGTGTAAATCCAGCCTGGAGAGTGGCTGTCTGTCCTTTCGAGAACATTGTGACGTATCTGAGTGTGCGGCATTAATTCATGACAAAGACGTGCTTCAAACCAATCAGCGCGCTCTATTGTGTATGACGCGAAACTTCATTAATATGCATGATAGCTCGGGAGACTGTTTACAGTGTTCAGATGGCAGAGAGACGCCACGTTGTGTTGCCAAAACAAGTGAAAGAACTAAAATTTGGAGACACGGGTCGTCGGTGTTGCAACGAAGGTTTTGTTTTCATTTTCCCTCTATGAGAGAGCAGCTGGAATCACGTGTGGATTACAGTGCACGCTACAGAAACGCGTTTGTAAGAAACATTTTTAACCCAGATTGCAAAGTTAGTTTGTATCATCAGCAGAGCTCTTTCAGTTTTTAAAGACATACCATAGTCAAAATGATTTAGTTACTAAGTTTACAGTATGTTAATATCACTGCAATATTACAGTACAATATTATAGACTGAAAGATCCGCTGTATATGCTGCTCTCCAAGTGTAAACATGTTAACACAAACTATTCCCGTCGTGCAGGATTTTCGCCGCATTTTGTGACAGGATAGTCTATACACACACGGCTTTCTGACGCTACCTACCGAGTACATAAGTTACAGAGAAATGCAGAGGATTTTTTTCTCCCATTCGCCGTGCGGTATCAAACATACTGCGTCTGTGTGTTTGTTTTGCCTGTGAAACTCAGGGCGTGCCCAAATGGAAACGCCCTTCTTTGCAAGTCCTTCCCTCTTTCCCTCCACCCAACACTCCCACACTCCCAGAGCTGGACACGCCCACTTTCCTGACTTTTTTTCAAACTAGAGGTGTGAAAACACCCTGCTGAGACAGGGGGTTTCGTGGCCCTTTAAAGTCATATTTTTAATATGAAGCTATACAATATTACAGTACTGTAACTAGTTACGGTTGTAACTAAACACACCCAACACACAAAGGGGACACATTTTAAATGCTTGTTACTACCAGCTGTGATTGAATCTCATATGTGATATTGGAACTAAACAATTTATATAGAAAAGTGAAGGGAAAGACCCTTTTATTTGTCTGTACAGTGCAGAAACAGAAATCCAGTCCTACTGGTCACCTGGCCTGTGCTGTGACTGAAAAATCCTGTCATGTTTTCGACAAACTAGGCAAGCAACTTGACTTTTTCCACTCATTTATTTGACCTTCCGTTCAGCGACAGTCGTTGTGAGCGTAGCGATCGATGGGTTATGAACTCTGCATACTGCACTGAAGAGCGTGACTAGATCCTCGGTGAACAGCGGCACCTGGAAAATAGGATTCAGCACTGGTCGTGCCATGGTATCTGCCAGGAGGCTTATCTACAAGCTGCACTGCATACGGAGAACACACTTTCTGCTCTCCATTCACTCCTATTACAACCAGCACAACGTGTGGAACAAGGCAGAAAACTCGACAACTGGAGTGCCGTGTGTCTGGATGAAAGGACCGAGCGCTAATCCGAAGCTCAGCTATATGTGAGTGAGCAAATGCTAGATGAAGTTTATTTTGAGTGTGAAATAAGATATAGCCTACTGTAGCTTATATATATATATATATATATATATATATATATATATATATATATATATATATATATATATATATATATATATATATATATATATATATACACACACACAGTTAAAGTCAGAATTATTAGCCCCCCTTTGAATTTTTCTCTTTTAAATCTTTCCAAAATAGTGTTTAACAGAGCTAGGAAATTTTCACAGTATGTCTGATAATATTTTTTCCTCTGGAGAAAGTCTTATTTGTTTTGTTTCGGCTAGAATAAAAGCAGTTTTTAATTAAAAAAATAAACATTTTAAGGTCAATATTATTAGCCCCTTTAATATATATATTTTTCGATAGTCTACAAAACAAACCATCATTATACAATAACTTGCCTAATTACACTAACCTTCTTGCTATGAGGTGACAGGGCTGACCACTGAGCCACCGTGCTGCCCCGGAATTAAAACGTACTCTTCTTATTTTTATAAGTAGTGCTTTCTAACATTAAGTTGAATCTATACACTTCATTATTATGTAAATATTATTTAGCCCTCATAGTCATTTATTAAAGACCATAACCTTCCCTGCTCCCTTTACATGACTTTTCTTTACTTCTGATCACATGGAATGCCTTTAAGGTGTAGATATCAGTCATTTAGGGTGGAGCTATTAGGACGTGTCTTGTTTCTGCTTTGCCTTTGTCCATTCATCATGCTTCTTTCATTTAGTTAGCAACACCCATCTTCCAACAATACAATCAGTTCCCAAAAATTGAAATTGTGCACCGCATCATTTTTCCCCCTCATTTCAGGTGGATGTACATCATAATAAAGGATAAAATGGCAATCTTAACTTTCATGTCATGGCGACTTTAAAAGTTCAAGTATATGTGGTTAAATATGTGCTTAAAGCAGGGCTTCTCAAACTTGGTCCTGGACATCTGGTGTCCTGCAGATTTTAAGTACATAAGTACATGAATGATTGAATGATTAAATGAAGATAAACAAACAAAAAAATAAATGATTGATAAAAAATATTGTTAAAATAAAGCAATGAATCTGCCAATCTAAAAATATCAGCCATCATGTTTTAGTTGCCAATAGTTTTGTTTTATTAGTAAGTTTATAAGCAAATCAACTAGTTTATAAGCAAATCAACTAATCAACAAATCAACCAACCAACTAAAAAACTAACCAACCAACCAACAAATCCACCAACTAATCAATAAATGAAACAACCAACCAACCAACCAACCAATCAATAAATCAACCAACCAACAAATCCACCAACCAACCATCTAATCAATAAATGAACCAACCAACCAAACAACAAACTAACCAACCAACCAACCAACCAACCAATCAATAAATCAACCAACCAACAAATCCACCAACCAACCATCTAATCAATAAATGAACCAACCAACCAACCAACCAACCAATCAAACAACCATCTAACCAAGCAACCAACAAATTAACCAACCAACCAACAAATCCACCAACCAACCAACTAATCAATAAATGAACCAACCAAACAAACAACAAACTAACCAACCCACCAATCAATAAATCAACCAACCAACCAATAAACTAACCAACCAATCAAACAATTAACCAAACAATCAACTAACCAATCAACCAATAAATTAACAAATCAATAAATCAACCAACCAACCAACTAATACATTAACCAACTAACCAACCAATCAGAACAATTTAACTAACCAACCAACCAAGCAACCAATAAATTAACCAAGCAAGCAACCAATCAATAAATCAACCAAACAATACATTAACCAACCAATCAATAAATCAACTAACCAACCAAAAAATTAACCAACCAACAGATTAACCAACCAACCAACCAACCAACCAACCAACCAACCAATCAATCAATAAATCAACTAACCAACCAACCAATAAATTAACCAACCAACCAATACACTAACCAACTAACCAACCAACCAACCAACCAATCAATGAATTATTTTTAAATAACTTTAAAAGACCTCTCCTGCAGATTTTAGCTCCAACTTGCCTCAACACCTATAAGAATGTTTCTAGAAAGCCTAGTAAGAGCTTGATTAGCTGCCCATGTGTGCCTGATTTGGGTTGGAGCTAAAATAAGCTGGACACCAGACCTCCAGGAACAAGATTAAGAACCCCTGGCTAAAAGAATTAAACCAGCAACTGCACACATGCTCACAAAACCTAGAAAGGTTCTCACTGCTTTGACAACTGCAGCTAAAAATGATTTTCCTAATTAGATTTTGTCCAGTTTCTAGTCCAAATATCTGAAACTTCTTTAATCAAGAAGCATTTTCTAGACAAACAAAATATATTGTGTTGCTTTAAGAAATAATAAGTCAAAAATAAGTGAGTTTTTCCTTACAACAAGCTAAATAATCTGCCAATGGGGTAAGCAAAATTATTGTGTTTTTTCTTTTGACATTGTTTAGCTTACCCCATTAGCTTGTTTTTAAGAAAACAAATCACTTCATTTAGCATATTATTTCTTAAAACAAGACAATATGTTTTGCTTTCCAGGAAAATGCTTCTTGATTTGAGAATTTTAAGTTATTTGGACTAAAAACAAGACAAACAATCTAAGTAAGAGTACTTCCTTGCAGCTTACTGTAAGTGCAGCTAACTGTAAATGGAGTCAGAAATGTTTTGAGCTTGTCCACTTGCAGCCACTTCCAGAAGTAATCAAAACCGCATTAGATTGGATTGCTTAAGTAGTGCACTCATGAGGTTGTATGTACATAACAATATTTGAACAAATACAAGTACTGCCATTCTACTTACATATACATGGCTACTGCCATTCTGTTTTAGCACAAGCACACCTCCTTATGTAAATGAATCTCATTACAGATTACATATTATGCGCAAAGCTGTCAAAATGCAATTAATATTGGGATTTATATTTAAACGACTCTCCGCTATCCCTTATGATTTGCTTAAACGCTGTGGACAATAACACAATCTGTGTTACAGATGCCAGTGAACACTGTGTAACTGATAATTATGATGTGAGGCTGGAGAGAGTGAAAAATCAGTCACGCTGTGAACAAGTAGGAGGAACCAAGAGTCCAGTGTTGAGCTCGGGCTCTGGACCTCATTTCATCTTAATTAACCAGCTAGAAGACTAACAGAAGCACACTCCTTCAATCCAGCCGTGTGTTTGGTCATTTGCATACAGTAATGAATCTCTAAAAAGCAAGAAGAGAGGGTTTTAAGTGTCATTATCTTCATATTGTAATTTGGTGGCAAGGTAGTCTGAGGCATTTTTCAAAGCAAAACCACTAATGGCAAATAATATCCCAGGGGAGAACGGGTGTGAGATATGCTTTTCAGCCTAAATTAAAATGAATTGCTAAATTAAGTATTTTTAATCATTTATTATTTATTTATTGTATTATTATGCAGTAAACTATTAGAAAACTGAAGAAAATAATTAGAAATAAAACTATTCTACAGCTTTAACAAAGTGTGAATTGTTTTTATTTCTTCATAATTAAAACTATGTATAACTAAATAATTAAATAAATAAACAAACAAGTACATAAATGAATGAATGAATGAATGAATTATCAAATAAAGATAAACAAAAAAATAATTATTGATAAAAATATAGTTAAAATAAATCAATGAATCTGCCAATCTAAAAATATCAGCCATCATGTTTTAATTGCCAATAGTTTTGTTTTATTAGTAAGTAAATAAGCAAATCAACCAATAAACAAATCAACCAACCAATAAACTAACCAACCAACCAACCAACCGATCAATACATCAACCAACCAACCAACAAATCCACCAACCAATCAACTAACCAATCAATAAATCAACCAACAAATCCACCAACCAATCAACTAACCAATCAATAAATTAACCAACCAAAGAATCCACCAACCAACCAATCAATAAATGAACCAACCAACCAATCAACCAACAATTCAACCAACCAAATAACCAACCAACCATTTAATAATTGAACCAATTAACCAACCAACCAACCAACCAATCAATCAACCAACCAAATCAGCCAACCAACCAATCAATAAATCAACCAACCAACCCAGTCAACCAACCAACCAATCCAACAATCAATAAACCAACCAACCAATTAATCAATTAAACAACCAACCTACCAATCAATAAATGAACAAACTAACCAACCAACCAACCAACCAAAATCAATCATCCAACCAATCGATCAACCGACCAACTAATCAATAAATCAACCAACCAACCAACCAACCAACAAACCAACCAATAAATCAACCAAGCAGCCAACCCACAAATCAGCCAACCAACCAACCAACCAACCAACCAACCAACCAACCACTCAATCAAACTAATCAATCAACCAACCAACCAACCAACCAATTGTTCGAACGAACAAACGAACCAACCAACCAACCAACCAACCACTCAATCAAACCAATCAATCAATCAACCAACCACCCAACCAACCAACCAACCAACCAACCAACTGTTCTAACGAACAAACCAACCAACCAACCAACCACCCAACTGTTCGAACGAACGAACGAACCAACCAACCAACCAACCAACCAACCAACCAACCAACCAACCAACCAACCAACCAACCAACCAACCAACCAATCAATCAATCAATTAATCAATCAATCAATCAATCAATCAATCAATCAATCAATCAATCAACCATCCATCCATCCAACCAATCAATCAATCAATCAATTTATAAATCAACCAACCAACCAACCAACCAACCAATCAAGTCAAATGAATAAATGAATCAATCAATCAATCATTCGATCAATCGATCAATGATTTAAAATCGAAACAAATGTCACAAAAATGTTGTTCTACTCTAATCTTATAATGTTATTACAAAACAAGCAAACAAACAAACATACAAACAAGTATGCACAGAACAAAATATATCAAATGATATCAAATGATGGATGTTTAGTCTTGTAAGAAAATATTAAATATTTACTCTAATATTTACTATTAAATATTTATTTATTAATTTTTTTAAAGAAAAGCATGCTTAATATTTACTGTATTACACATTAACTTAAGCATGTTCTGTTACACATAAGCTTCATGACATACTGAATGACTCTTTTATTATTTCCCACTTAATTCTTCGGAGGTTTCAGTTCTGGAGTACCTGAGCACTGAGACGCGTCTGAAGTAACAGCTCTGAAGACGATACACATGTTGTGGCACAGAGGTTAATTAGACAGGCAACGTTTCTCTCTGGAAGGCAAATGTACATGAGCACTTTTCATAGCTGCATCTGGAAGCTGTTCGCCGTCTGATTGATGTCGACTGCAGTAATGGAATGAGTTTAATGTATGTGACTCAGCTTCACAATTAAAGCTAATGCAAAACATCAATCAACACCGACTCAGTTTGTTTTGAAATGTCCAAATTGAGCAAGATTTTCATCTCTGATTTTATCTTTGGATCGAGTGCTCTGCATTTGCTTTTGACATTAATGGAGGATGTCATTCAGACCTTTTCATTAAAAAAAAAATAACAAACAACCTTACATACTATCAATACCTGCTCGAAATTATATTAAATGTAAAGATCTGATCTGACCTTCATCAGCCATATACACCCATTGGAAATATTCATTGATTATTGTTTTCTCAAATACAGTATACTGTATACTGTATTTGAGAAAACAATAACCAATGAATATCACAGATGCTGGCCAATCACAATGCATGATAGAACAATCAATTATAAACGACATAAAAAAGAAATAAAGATTAAAGTTTCATCATTTTATATGTTTAATTATAGTTATTGCTTATTGTAATGAAGTTAGATGGCCACCTGGTGGAGAACCGATGAACTTTTTAAAATAATTTATTAATAAAAAATTAAACAAACAGACGGCAGCTTCTAACGCCGACTGCAGTCAAACTGAAAGCTAATGTAAAACATAAGCTGCTTCTGAAATCGCCTACTACTCAGTAGGTACTGCATTTGAATTTAAACATACTACTCAGCCGTTAGAAAAGTACATTCTATACAGTATGAATGCGAGTAGCATGAATTGAACTCAGACATACTACATCCGCCATTTTGTCATCATCACATGACCTACCCACAGTTGCGTCGCTTCACTCCCACTCATGCATTTTCTCGTGGTGCATCATGAGATAGCGTAGTGTCCATTCGATGTGCACTTCAGAATCTCGTCGGAAGTACTGTAGTAGGTCATCCGGGCACTTCTTATATGCTGTTTTTCGAAATCTATGAATTCTGACATACTACTCGGAGCGCATACTGTTTTTAGCAAACTATTTAGTATGGAAGTATACAATTTCGGATGCAGCTATAAGCTGTTCATGCCTGGTCCTCTCTCGTCTTCCACTGCGGTCTATCCTCCTTTTATTACTCAGAGCTCCTTTATGAGACTGGACTCAAGCCTGGTTTATACTTCTGTGTCGAGTGATCGGCGTGACCCACGGCGCATACTTTGCGCATTGTCGTGCATTTATACTTCTGCATGCTGTTTGCCTTGCTCTGTAAAAACACTTCCAAAACGCTAGCTGGCAGTAGGTTTTTATGTTCCTCTGTGTCGAGTTTCTTCGCTGGTGTTTTATTTTTTCTGAACGCTACCTTAATGTAGAAGTAGCTCAAACTCGTTAATTTTGAGGCAGGAACCGGCGGGCGTGCAACAACTTTAATCATAAGGTAAACACAAAACAAAACTTTCTATCTGGAGCTCCTTCACAGGACTCGACACATGTCCCACTCGTCAGCGCTACCAAGCCGACCAATCATAGAGCTTGTACTGCGCATCGTTGTGACGTGTAGTTACATTTTTGAGAGGTGCGCGTGGGCGACGGCCACGGCGAGGGCTATGAGTCCACACGCAGGCTGCGCCGGGGCATGCGCGTGCGTTTGACACAGAAGTATAAATCAGCTTTCATGCCACCATGCCTCGCACACTCACATCTCCCACCCCACTTGCTACACTGATTTTACTTGTTTAGCTTTACACAACAAAAATGCTTTTCTTAGTTTTTGCCTTGTTTCTATTCCAAATATGTCAATTTTTATTAAGGCAAATAATAAGTCAAAATTAAGAGAGCTATATAACATAATTATGAGTTATACAATAAGACAAAAAGTTAAGAGAGTTTTCCCTTAAAACAAGCAAAATAATCTTGTTTTTGCTTTAAAATAAAATAATGTTCCCTAGCCCATTGCCAGTTTATATTGTTTTTTGTTTGTTTGTTTTTTAGGAAAAACTATTCTGAAATTATTTTTTTATTTTTAATTATTATTTTGTACTTGTCTAGAAAATGCTTCTAAATTTAACAATGCCTATATTTTGGCCTAAAAACTAGACAAAATTTAAAAAATGTAGTTACAGTTTTTCTCAATTGTTTTGGCTCAATTCTTGACTGAAATCTTTATTTTTCAAAACAATAAGTTTAGATCTCTGAACAATTAGCTTATTGTTCACTTCAGAGTGGCATTTCTCATTGATTTAGGCAAATTGCAAATGCTTTGGTGCATGTGTGCAAACAGTAAGCACAATTTTCTGCAGTTTGACCAAAAACTTATTGCATATGGCTTGTCGATCAAAACTGATGAGTCGATTCTCTTTTAAATTGTCAAATTCTCAATAATTTTTCATCGTCTCAGCCATCACACTCAAAACAATTTATTGAATTATGAAACATTTATATACGCACGTTTACACCATACATATCTGATCGTGATATTGTTTGTAATGTAATCTGTTTGCAATACAATTTGCATCTTCTATTAAACCAATCAGTTTTGGGAGCATATATACAGTTGAAGTCTGAACTATTAGCCCCTGAATTATTAGACCGCTTGTTTATTTTTTCCCCAATTTCTGTTTAACAGAGAGAAGATTTTTTCAACACATTTCTAATCATAATAGTTTTAATAACTAATTTCTAATAACGGATTTATTTTATCTTTGCCATGATGACAGTAAATAATATTTTACTAGATATTTTTCAAAACACGTCTATACAGCTTAAAGTGACATTTAAAGGCTTAACTAGGTTAATTAGTCTAACCAGGTTAGGGTAATTAGGCAAGTTTTGTATAACAGTTGTTTGTTCTGTAGACTATCGAGAAAATATATAGCTTAAAGGGGCTAATAATTTTGTCCTTGAAATGGTGTTAAAAACTGCTTTTATTCTAACCGAAAATAAACAAATAAGACTTTTTCCAGAAGAAAAAAAATTTTCAGACATACTGTGAAAATTCCCTTGCTCTGTTAAACATCATTTGGAAAATATTTAAAAAAGAAGACAAAAATTTAAAGGGGGCTAATAATTCTGACTTCAACTCTATGTAGATGGTCCACTGCCATTTATTTGAAAATGGAGCACTTTCACAATCCTGAACTGCAGCGATATGCTTGTGGAAGAGCAATTAGAAGATGTGTAATCTCTGGCAAGGCCAACAAGAGTGACAGGATGTCCACCAAGATTAAGTTTTTTCAAGGATACTATTTTTTTTTTTTTGTGTATTTGTGGTAACATAAGAAATATGACACATGCAATGCAGTAATGACAAGCAAGATTGCACTTTAAATGTAATACGTTCATATAAAAATAAATGTACTGTATAAATACAATGTTTGTATGTATATATTTTTTTTCTTTTATTTATTATTATTATTAGTAGTATTATTATTATTATTAGTATTATTATATGTACTATTCATTTTTGTCAACAAAATATCAGATTTTTTTTAAACCTTAATTTTCATGGTTGACTGTCATGGTGAAAAAACAACTTATCATTTTGAGCAGTGTGGCTAACACAATGACAAACACACTATGTTTTGGTAGCTTTGGCCAAATTACTCACACGAATACTAGGTTTTGAAGCATGAATAAAAGTTCAGAAGTTCCAGGAAACCATTTTGAGATTTGCATTCACAGTTTAGAAAATGTTAAGACGGTTTCGAAAAAATGTGCCAAAGCAATTGAGAAGGTAACAATAGAAAGAAAGAAAGAAAGAAAGAAAGAAAGAAAGAAAGAAAGAAAGAAAGAAAGAAAGAAAGAAAGAAAGAAAGAAAAATTAAATCGAACTATTAAGCTGTAATAATATTTAAGCTTATATAATATTTATACTTAAGCTCTTTAAGAATACTTGATCATGCTTGGTCAAAACACCATTTTGAGCTGAGCTTAACAACAATCAACCACTCCTGCCAGGTTTTCAGCAACCAATTTGCTACACACTGTACAGTCAGCAGATCATTAACACAAAATACACCCTGAAATGTCACTAGAACGAATTCAAATCATTTGAAAGAAAGTTTATGACAAGTTTGGGAAACTTAACTTGTCAAAAGCACGTCTATCACCATGTACAAACTTCTCATATAGATCAAAACAGCGTCTGAATCAATTATTTGGGAGGAAATGCAGTCCATTTCGCTACTGGCTGCAATGCACTGTAACAAAACACAAATTGAAACATCAAATCCAGCATCCAGGTGTTAACTGACTGCCTTGTTCAACATCCCTGGAGACCTCTTCACAAAACCCAGAGAAATGAAACCCAGAGAAATGAGCTGGGTGAAATCCTCATGTGATGGGAGGAAACCCGACAGCTATGCAAATCCCCCCTCTTTATGCAAGTAGGGGTAATTAGGCATAGCTAATTGTTTCTGATGTAAGAGAGAAGAAAAATGGAGAAGGGGCTTGATTTGTGAGCCGGCGTGTTTGAGGTCTCCTCCCTCAATCAAAATACACACCTGCTTCACCGCCGCTGCAGAACACTGGCATGTTTAATAAGTCTGATAACGAATGTTGATTACATCCGGCTTATGATTGCAAATATGCAAGAGAATCAGCCCTGGATTGAATCTACAATGGTTGTTTGTAGGAACAACAGTTCGTTTGACTCACAGGTATCAAGTCAGAGTATACTAAATCCATTGGAATGAAACATGTTAATGTTAGCATTTAATAAAAGGTAAATGTGTATGCCCATGAAATACTGAGGAAAGCCACTAAAGCACTAAACATTTTGAATGCAAGTCTCATAAATAGCAAAACTCAAATAATCAATAAAATAATATAATAAATTAGAAGGACAATGAATACCTTCATGATTTTACAAACATTCTGTTATAAAATTAATGGTAAATCTTTGTGGACAAACTTTATGAGAGTGGCTTGAGATGTGTGAAATTAAAATGAAACTGAAAAATGGGCTATGCAAAAGTTTTGTGTGGATTTCAAAACCTGCAGACACTTAATGCTGAATGATTGCAAAAGAGAATTGATTTGTGTGACTCAGTGAAACTTAATCCTAACACCAATCCCAACAACCAATCATGAAAAAGGATATTTAAGATAGCTAATTGGTAGTTGTGCTTCTCCTTATTGTGAACCAGAAAGTAGCAACATGGGAACCTCAAAAGAACTTCCTAATGACCCAACTAGGATAATTCATCAACATGAATTAAAAGAAAAATGCAAAAGGCTATCACAAAATGTAAAGTCTCTATCTCCACAGTCAGAAATATAGTAAGAAAATGGAAGGCCACAGAAACAGTTCTTGTGCAAAAGAAATATGGTAGACCAAGAAAAATATCCGAAAGGCAAAGGCGAAGAATGGTTATAATGGTCACATGCAAGCTACAGAAAAGCTCCAGGAATGTCTTGCTGCTGATAATGTCATTGTACATTGCTCCACAGTCCAGCACACTCTTCATAAAGAACAGCTCAATGGAAGGTGATGCAGAAGAAGACTTTTCTTTATTCTGCCAACAGAAGAGTCGTTTGAGGTATGCAAAGCTCATCTGGACAAGCCTGAATCATTTTGGAAAAATATATTGTGGACAGATGCCACAACCATAGATGCTTTGCATGGTGGAAAAAGAAGACTGGAATCCAGAAGAACCTGCTCCCTACTAGAGCTGAAGATCTTTCCCCGAACACGATTGGTTTAATTTCTATAATTTTAGACGGGCTCGGGTCTGGCTTGGCTTGCGCAGTAAATGAATAGTCATGTGATGCATTTTGATTAGCACGAGAAAGTAATCAAATCGTTTATTACAACATTAAAATCCATCCCTGCAAAGGTGAAACAAATGATGATGGAGAAGTTTAAAAGAGCAAATTTTGACTGCGGTAAGGCCGGCCGCCAGTCCAAAAAAAACGGTCATTCTAGCCGCCACGGTGTTTTGGCGGTTACTCATACACTGCGTATTACGGTAGAGTGCTAAACAGCAATGTATGTACAGCAAGCTGACAGAGAAGATGACGAGGTCACTCGCTACATTGAAACTGCTGTCATGGAAAATTAAATGGATGTTCTTGGCTGGTAGAAGATGAACAAACAATCCTCCCCAAAACTTGCAAAATTAGCCCGATCAGAACTATGCATCTCGGCCTGTAGCAGCAGCAGTGAAAGGGTGTTCGGTGCTGCTAGACTCACCATCCTGAGCGCAGGACTGCGCTAAAGCCATTTACAGTGGATTCAATAATGTTCCTCCACAAAAACACGTAGCTTAATCTTGGTGAGTAAAGGGTTTTTAAATGATAAATAAACATTAATTAAACCATAAAATCATAATGTAGACAGAGTATACAGGCTAATTTTGGCATATAGGCTATTCTTTTAATATTCAGCTTCACTGTCGCCTTAAAGCTAGATTGTGAAGAGAAGTGACGAAACAAATCCCGCAGATTATCTTAATTTTGTTATTGCTAAATACCTGTCATAATTTAGAATTTATTTTAATTTAATTTGTTAAGAAAGACTTCTTTTCATTGGTGTGTTGGCTGATTTAAAGGCTAAGTCTGTGTACCTAGGCCTATTTAGAGTGCTGAGATGTTACAATGTTACAGAGGACTTATTTTATCTCTTTGTTCCAACTCCCAAGTGGCCTATAGCCTATGTTTGTTATGAATAAATTATGTTGAAACATATAAATGACTCATTCTTGGAAAAAGGCAAAAGAGCTGTGTGCATGTACACATTTGGATAATGTCGGGTTATAAATGGGTTTGGGCTTTATATAGCTGTCAATCAAAATGTACCTGTCGGGCTCGGGCCGTATTCTGTCGGGCTTGGGCCCTATTCTTTTTATGGTCCGATTACAGCTCTACTCCCTACCGTAAAATATGGTGGAGGGTCCATCATGCTATGCGGATGTATGGCAAACACAGGTCCCAGAAACCTTGTCAGAGTTAAAGGTTGCATAGATTCCACCCATTATCAGCAGATTCTTATGAACAATGTTCAGGAATCCGTCAAGAGGCTGAAGTTATGGCAGGATTGGAAGTTTCAGCATGACAATGACCCAAAACACAGTTCCAGATCTAAAAAGGAATTCATGCTCAGACATGATACAATGTTCTAGAATTGCCATCCCAGTCCCCAGACATCATCGACAATCTATGGATTGATTTGAAAAGGGCCATTCATGCTCGTCACCCATCAAACCTGACTGAACTGGAGAAATTTTGCAAGGAAGAATGGTCCAAAGTGTCTTCAGCTAGACTTCAGGGATTTTGTCACCTTGGAATTATTATGTTCTATCTGCGTTCTAAATGATTGTGAGATATTTGCTTTCTATAACATTTATTTCATGTTTTAGGATGAATATTTTTTCTTGTTCAAGTTAGGCATAAAGGCTGTGCTAAATATTTTGTCCAGTGCAGATGTTCATTTTGTCTGATTAATATGTTAATATTTATAGAATTGTATGCTTCATATGAATTATTGAATTATATTTATTAAATTATATTCCCCATGAATCAAATTAAGTATTTGCCCTTCAAGGCTTAATTTTACATTTAAAGACTTTAAAAGAAAACAGACAATGAGCAATGAGTTTAATAAACGCTGAGAAATGTTTCACTGACTATATATACACACAAATAAAAATATTTCACATTTAATATATTACATTTTTTTAATAACTGTTTCTTTTTCAACAATGTAAAATTTACATTTCATCTCAATGTCAAAAAATGCTTCTAAATCATCACATTTACACACATCTCAACCATAATTTGTGTGGTGCAGCGTTATTTAGCCGACTTTCCTGCTGTCAACAGAGCAGTCCGGTGAAATGACAAAGAAAGCTGATCCTGATTGGTCCTCGTGCGTCCATTAAAATGCTGATTGGCTCACAGAAAGAACCTTATAGAGCCAAGAGTTCCACTTTGTAGATAAACCTTTTTTGCTTTGTTTTTTAATAAAAAGTCTTAAAATGTAAACAACTTAGAAAAAAAAAACATCACAATGTAAATAAGTTGTCATTTAATAAGAATATGTGAATAACTCAATTTTGAAACAAATGTCAGATAGAACCTTATAATTCTAAGGTGATGATTTATCATTGACTATAAGAAGCGTCTACAGGCTATTATTTCAGGTTCCTGTTCAAAAGATTGATGTCATTATTCTGTTGGGGTGCCCAAATTTTTGCACCTGTCTGTTTTTGTTAAGTCTTAAATTGCATTGCATCTGTTGATTAAATAAATGTTATGTCAAAACTGAAATGTTGCTTTTTCCCTAGGGTATAAAATATATTCAAAGGAATTTCCGGATTTGAAAGGCCAGCAGGCTATGGCTTGCAATTATGAAAATGATCAGGGGTGGCCAAACTTTAGCATAAAACTGTAGATACACTGTAAAACCCAACAGTCATTTTTATCAAATGAAATGAGTGTAGTTAACTCACAATTGACTGAAAGTTAATTCTACTCATTTGAAAAGAGTTTTGAACTCAGTGTTGAAGGTAATGAGTTAAATAAATACCTCATTACTTCAACTTAAATGGAGTAAGTTCACAGTACTCATATAGATTAGTTTTTTTTAACTCAAATGGTTTGTTGCAATCGGTTTCCCTTAACGGTTTGAGGTGCCTTAAATTATTGAGTTTTACAGTACTCAGTTAGAGTTCTCTTCATTTATTGGGTTTTACTGTCCTCAAATTGCTTCATTTACTCAAATGGTTTAAGTTCACAGTACTCATTAGGATACGTTTTAGAACTTAAATGGTTTGTTGCAATCAGTTTCCTCAAACGGTTTGCATTACCTTAACTTTTTAGGTTTTACAGTGTAGATGACGGATGAACAGGCATGCTGGCAGGCAAGCAGACAGACAGTCAGACAAACAATATATATATATATATATAGCTATAGCACATATCAGTGTTTGGTGCACACCTCATATGCTCAGAAAATCGAAACAATGAACACTCCACCAAACAGCAATCGTTTCATTACTCTTATCTCCAGCACGTCAGCAGATTCACCTGCAACAGACTCGCTTTTCTGTCAGGACTGCTGGCTCCGTAAAGCTGACTCGCCTCATCTCCATATCACATACTGCCTTTGCTGAAAATTTGTTATATAATTAACCATACCCATGTTGACTCAGCACAAGCATTCACACAGTACAGTATAATGATGCATATGCCAGTGGGCTTTGTATATAATGTTCGCTGGCTGGGGAGTAATTTATGGAAACTACTTACAAGAAATGCAGCAGCACTGGAATGTACTCCACTGTCTGTCTTTGGCTATTACTGGTATTATCAAAACTTTCATGACATGACATGATTCATGGGCTGACATTAAGAGATGTGAGAATTGCTTAAGGGGCAGTGACATGTCCACCCCTCCATTCTCCACAGAGTTGTCAGAGGAGCAACATTTCAATTGAAGTCCTCGACATTACATATATTAGATCTTTCAGACTGGCAACTCCTCATCACATTGCCTGGAGCACAGTGGAGCAGATTCATTAGAGATAGAGGCTGTTTCTAATACCAAGAACACAGAGAACAGACTCGTGGAGACCTGTGAGAAATGAGATGTGTTCTTCCCGATGGTCACATGACCTTCATGCATTTTAATGGAAAATATTTTCAACATTCATACAGCATTTTTTCCCTTATTCATTTTTTTCCCTGATCTATCTATCTATCTATCTATCTATCTATCTATCTATCTATCTATCTATCTATCTATCTATCTATCTATCTATCTATCTATCTATCTATCTATCTATCTATCTATCTATCGTCTGTCTGTCTGTCTGTCTAATGTATATCTGTCTGTCTGTCTGTCTGTCTGTCTGTCTGTCTGTCTGTCTGTCTGTCTATCTATCTATCTATCTATCTATCTATCTATCTATCTATCTATCTATCTATCTATCTATCTATCTGTCTGTCTGTCTGTCTGTCTGTCTGTCTGCTTGTCTGTAGGGGTTGGAAACTGAAACACTGCCAATTTAGTGTTGTTAGATAGTTTAAGTTAATTAATATGTGAAAGTTAATACACAGAAAAAAAAGTTTGTTTTGGTAATCTGAGATTCTGAGCATTTGCTTCTGCTTTTGGGAGTGCCGGTCCACAATTTTCTTACTGCGCCTCTCTTACTGTTCGTTTGTTATGAGGGAATGATGCTCAAAAAGAATGCTCCGTTCACTATTCAAATACAAGTACATCAACATACTGAAATAAAAGTCTCTTGTTTAAGTGGACTTGCATTGAATTGGTAACACATTGGCCTGTTTGCTCCTGGTCATCCATGCACTTTTTTTTCATCAGATAGCTATATGATTTGTGAAACCGCTTCCATGCACTCTTGACCACATAAACGCATCTCCATTAAACATATATGATTCCGATATATAAATAATATTAATTTTTACAGAAAAATAAGCATTTATATATATATATATATATTAAGGGTGTAACGATACGCGTATTCGTATCGAACCGTTCGGTACGAGGCTTTCGGTTCGGTACGCATACGAACCGAACGATTCAGTCAAATACCAAACATGATAAAAGAGAATAAGTGTACAGAATATAATGTTTTCAGCGCAAAAATGCTCAACAAGGCATCCCATGATGTGACAGGCAACATCTGCCTTCCCCGCCCACCTCCAGTCAGGCACACACTGCACTCAGGGTCGGAGTAAGCTAAACTGGCGCTCAAACCGAAAGTTATGCCGCTTTCAATCCGAAAAAGCCGGCGGAGCTGGGTGTTGAGATGATGCGGGGTTTGTCCCGGACAAAAGCGAAGACCGAGGGGCGCTGAGATGATGCAGGGTTTTTTCCGGACGAAAGCGAAAGGGTGGAAACGCGCCGCGGACTGACTGCACAGCTAGCAAAATGGCTAGTAGCTAACATTAATGTAATCCTCCTATAACCAACAGCGGGTCTGGCGTTTGGGAGCACTTTGCTTATTCCTGCTTTCAGATCCACTGAAATGGCAGGTGACGGTCAAATCAAGCAGATCTCGGTTGTATCCACATGTGCTGCCGTTAATCCGTGAGTCAGGTAATCAAAAAATAGGTCGCATGATATTTAAGTATACGTGGGTCACGCGTGGGTAAGATCAATTATTGGTGATGCAAACTTTAACTATTTACTCTAAAATATTAAGGTGTTTCAAGCAATCTTAACAGACTGGCACAAATATGCTTTCATTTAAAAAAAAATCGCTCGTCACGGCTATATGCGGTGAACATCTCCGTTCTCACAGGTTTCTGAGTTTTCTCATCATCAATCACTTTCAGTCTGGGAACATGTTCAGTACTGCGAATTTTGTTTTAAGCCTGTCCTGCAATAGCGTGTATTGAGGAGGATATAGGCAAAGATATTGCAGAGAGCTGAGATCTACAGTATGACGACTTTAAAGACGATATTTAGCTTGTTTCGCATTAATGTAGATATATTACATGTTTTAATTTCATTATTGAATAAAATGAATAGCATTATTATTTTTAATCATCATCATTAATAATAAATAAACTAACAATAATTTGACAGCTTCAGCTGTTCACATCAACATGACCGGCACTTTCAGACTTCAGCACCACATGTCTTCAGCATGAATTGAAATAGACCTTGCCTCCTAAAGGAAAAAATACAATAATTTTTTAAATTGCAATGCGATTAGTCATGTATTCGCAATTTCACATAAATCAGCATGCGAAAATTTAATTATTTCCATTGCGCTCTTTCTCTCTCAGCAGCAGTTCACGCGCTCTGGATAAGCGCACTACACAGCCACATCTTGTAGCAAATTAATTTGCAACTTTGTTGTATAAAAAATAGGCTAAATAACAACATTTAATTAACAAACAAATGAAATAAAATTATTTGTAAAAATTAAACTACAGAAAAAAGAAAATGAAAAGAACTGAAACCAGCTCAAATGTTCTGTTCTGGAATAACAGGTGTTGCGATTAAATTAATTCGATGGAATAATTAACACAGACAGGCGCATTTTTCAGAAAATAGCCTATTTTATTTTATTTAAAAATATGTTAGGCCTATATTTATTATATATATATATATTTTTTTTTTAAATAGCCTATATTAAATTACCATTCATTTTGGCTTTAACGAATTATTGAACAGATTATTAATAACTTATCAAAAACATTTTACTGAGCTCAGTGTCGGCCGTCACCGGATAAAGTCCAATCTTTCTTTAATTTTTTGGACTTTTGTTTGAAAGCTTAGTGGCATTGTAGAGGTCCAATTTACTGTTGTTTGATTTAAATTATAGCCTATATATGCGCCAATAAACAAGTCAAAGGAATGAGTGAATTAATAAAATTATTCTTAAATGTCGATATTGTTTTTACTAAAAAAAATAACAAATGTTTTATAAAAATAAAAGGAGCAATTTTCATAATTTATACGATTCAGTTAAATATAAGTTGGACATTTATGGGGCCATGTAACATGTTTTTGTGTTTGTTTTTTGTTCTAGTGATCTTTAATATATACTGGGTAGCTACGCAAAATATTTTCTAAAATGTCAAGCAGGAATTTGTCGATTAGCTTTAATTATGAAGACAAAGAAATATAAAAAATAACAAAAATAAAATGATAAAAAAATACAAAGATAAAAAGAGCAGCATTTTGCTAAATATAATAGTCCTTTATATGCTTTAAATCCTGCTATGTGTTGTTTCATATTCGTTTTTATTTCACTTGATGCATTAGTTATTTAATGTTTGAAAGCTGAAAGAAATAACAGCCGTCCTTTAAATCATTATTTTACCATCAAAATGTAGTATATTTTATATTAATATCAACTTTTGATATAAAACCGCTGTGTAATTTAATTGATTGTTAAAAATGAAATAATTTTATGGCATAACAGTGTTTAGTAGTTGCTTTCGCTTTCGTTCTTCACGGAAGCTTTAACAGAAGCGTGTGCCGCATTCACCTCTGACGTGGCTACTCAGCCTGTAGCCTAGTTTGGGATTTTTTCGTTGTGACGATTAAGCAAGAATCATAATGCATTGCATATTCAGCTCATTCTTCAGTAGCCTCAACACAGGCTGGTAGCCTAGATTTAAACGGATCGTTTATAAGAATGAGCGATTAATAGATTAATTGATCGTTAATTTAAATGATCATTGATCACTGGATTTTGTAACTGACATCCCTAGTTCAAAGTAAAAAAAAGAAAAGAAGAGAGATCATGCTTTTATGATGTTAGTTTTCATACAATAAAAAGATTTCAATCAGAGAAATCCTCTGGCTTTTTTCTTTTTTTTTTTTTTTTTTTTTTTTTTTTTGCTGTATCGAAAACATACCGAACCGTGACACCACTGTGTCGTATCGAACCGAACCGTGATTTTTGTGAACCGTTACACCCCTAATATATATATATATATATATATATATATATATATATATATATATATATATATATATATATATATACACACAGTTGAAGTCAGAATTATTAGCCCCCTTTTGAATTTGTTTTCTTTTTTAAATATTTCCAAAATGATGTTTAACAGAGCTAGGACATTTTCACAGTATGTCTGATAATGTTTTTTCTTCTGGAGAAAGTCTTATTTGTTTTATTTTGACTAGAATAAAAGCAGTTTTTAATTTTTTAAATACCATTTTATGGACAAAATTATTAGCCCCTTTCAGCTATATATTTTTCTGTTAGTCTACAGAAAAAAAAACATTGTTATACACTCTCAGAAATAAAGGTACAGGAGCTGTCACTGGGGAAGTACCTTTTCAAAGGATACATATTTGTACCCAAAGAGTCCACAATAGTACCTCAAAGGTGCATATTAGTACCCAAATGTACCTAAAAAGTACCTTTGAGGTACCATTATGGACCCTTAAGGTACAATGATGTACCTTTTAAAAAGGTACTGCCCCAGAAACAGCTCCTGTACCTTTATTTCTGAGAATGTACAATAGCTTGCCTAATAGCCTTAACCTGTCTAGTAAAGTTAATTAACGTAGTTAAGTCTTTAAATGTCACTTTAAGCTGTATAGAAGTGTCTTTAAAAATATCTAGTAAAATATTATTTACTCATGATAATGATAAAATAAATCAGTTATTAGAGATAAGTTATTAAAACTATTATGTTTAGAAATGTGTTGAAAAAAATCTTCTCTCCGTTAAACAGAAATTGGGAAAAAAATAAACAGGGGGGCTAATAATTCAGGGGGGCTAATAATTCTGACTTCAACTGTGTATATACGCATATATATTAGTGGTGTGAACTTACACTGGTCTAACTGTTCGATTATGATTATCATGCCATCAATTCGACTCAATTTGATATCTCAGTGCATCACGATGCATTGACGATGCTTTACGTGAACAATTTGATATTTTACTTAGCAACACAATATTATATTATAAATATAAATTTATAAATATATTTATATTTATATATTTTTGTAATACAATTTTGTCCTTTAATACGAGCAGTCAAATATATGTCTGGTACCTTTTTCCTGTTCAAAGAAAACACTCTTTCTGAATGTATCAAACAAAACTCAAGTATATGCACAGAACAACATGAGCATTTATAGCAAATAAACAAATGTAAAAATGATCCCACTCTCTTTTTGAGCACTGTCGAGCAAGTTCTTTAACGCCTATGATTGATTACGCGCTCAACAGAAAGGGCTGCGATTGGCTCTAACAGTCAGCGCGGCTCTGGCGCTGTTCAGCAAACAGTGACACGGACACTGATGTTAAATGGCTGCGGCAATCAGCTGATCCATCATAGACGGCGACACTGTGGAGAAAAGTTGCTAAGCAGACATGCTTGTATCTGGATCCACAAGTAACGTTATTGTTGTAACAACCGAGAGAGGAGATAAAACGTTACCTCACGAACATGCCAGCAGGTCACAGAAAGTGAGAGAGAGAATTTACAGCTTTCAGTTTTTCCTAGCTGGGTCAAGATGTACTTCCCTGTCAGTGAAAGACTGTCCAGCAAACTCACAAGCAGTGATGCACAATTATCAGCTTTTTAAATAGTTGGAGTGTTTTTAATTACTCGTGGTCTCCTCCCTCGCCATAGTATGCTACCACCATATATAACACCATATGTGATAAATGACATCAGTACATAATAACAGGTTATGATTATTACTGAACCGATACTGAATTGTTGAATTATTTGTGTCTGCATTGCGGTGCATTGAAGAAACAACTCATTTTGACACCCCTAATATATATATATATATTTATATAATATGAAGGCTACAGGAGGCTTTGTGCTTCACCCATAGTTCAAAAATCATTGCAAGAGCACATGGCGGGATCCTCCATGCAAAACATAATTCAAAACTATAAAGAGTAAAAATTAATTTATGTATAACCTACCCTAAAAACAAAACATCCTGGCTTTCTAAGCGAACAAACAAACTATATTTGCCTTTTTCCCCTTTTCCACTGACATATATAGGCTATAGGTGTGTGATGTGTCAATGCTGTAATTTCCTATTAATTTAACTAATTCTAACAATCCAATCAAAAAATAAATAAAATGAATGAAGTGATCGAGAGTAAACAGCCCCAGTGCTTAGTGTTTCATCTATCACATGACGATCTCAAAATATTCCTTTCTTTTTTTCTTTCTTTCTTGTGATAAAGGACATGAATCTAGATTTGCCCAATCAATTTATTAAGATTTGTTTTGGCCCTCCTCTGTCAAATAATTCCAAAAAGCATATCAACAATGACAGTCAGAGAGTGTTTAGTATTTCCAATCAATGCTCAGTTGGAGAGAAAACCTCTTATGGAAAGTCTGCCAAGCCATCACGCTTTCAAGCATCCATCCTCAAATGACTTTGATTGAGAGGATCTGGTGGCCAGAAGCAAGATGCGGAGAAGGCCAATAAATTACTTCAGATAACAGTGATGTCAAAACAGTCAGCCAAAGCAAAAACAAACTCCTCCTCCTGCTATCAAAAGCCATTAGCTGGCAGCTAATATAAATTTGATGATAAACCCACAGCCTCGATTTCTCATAACTCTTCAGTGACAAGTCTGTTTTGCAGGAAGATGCAAGATGACTGAATAAAAATGCAGTGTTCTGTGAAGTAATACTCATCTTTCTTATGTAAGACCTATTGCAATGCTCTTCTGGATAAAATTACATAATGTGCAATCAAACCTCTTTAAAATTACAAACCTCTCGTCCCACAAGCATCAACAGTTTTTATTGTGTGAATTTAATTTAATTAAAATTTTTAATTATTATTATTTTTTTAAATCGATTTATTTATTTATTTATTTATTTATTTATTTATTCATTAAATTAAATTAAATTGTATTTAATTTGAGTTAATTTAATTTAATTATTTTTAATGATATTTTCCCCAACATCTTCGGTTGCTGTTACAGTCACATGAAGATTATGAATTAATTATTAATATTAACATTTTCATTTATTTATGTTAAGAGGATAACAATTAAAACATTAGACAAACCCCATTAACATTAAAACGGCTCAACTGTTAAAGAACAATGGTGCAGTTTCAGAAGTTAAAAAAAAAAACAGATAAAATTGGAGGGTGTCTAATAGTGATGCGCGGATGGCGGTTAAGTCCGCGGGCGCTGCGGATAATCCGCGGGTCGGGCGGGTCGGGTAATAAAAAAATACATTATGATTAATTGCGGGTGGGTCGCGGGTGGATGTAGCGGGTCATAGCAGTTGACCAGCAAAAAAGCAGAGAGTGGACTTCGCAGAATGTGAAGATGAGAGACGTCCAAAATAATGTATGAAGTGCAAGAGTACTGTGCTAACTTCAGTTAGAGGAGTCATCAGAGGGAAATCTGCTATCATTCTGGGAGAAAACAAGATCGCTTATTTACCATTACACGACTGCAGCGCCTTGCAAGGAGAAGCTTGTGCATTCCTGCAACAAGCGGTTCGCGCGAACGCTCATTTAGTGCAGCCAGCCGTGTTTTGGAGACGAGGCGGAATCGCCCGAATCCAGGCACAGTAGATGCTATTCTGTTTTTGCACAGTGTTAAGAAAAGGGCCAAGTACACACAACATAGCTGCTGTTTAGGCTGAAGGGACGCCGTTTTTGTTCTCTTTTTCCTGTATATGTAAAAGCTGAATCTGCTGTTAATAACGAACGATCCACTGTGACCTAAGTTGCAAGAGAGGGGAAATAGTGTGGCCGCTTGCCTGCTTTTACGGGAGTTGTAGTCCATAGCATTGTGGGTAGTGTAGTTCGACACGCATGCTGTGTGATGTGAGCTCTCGCTGTGTGCTGTGCGTGCGGTGAATTAGAGGGAGAAAGTTTATCCGGTTTTGTTTTATGTTTACTTCAGTAATTCCACCCGGGAGCTGTTTTGCACTGTGAACCTGAAAACTCTGAAATAAGTAAAAGAAGGGCATGCATCGAGTACTTTTGTCCGTCTCATCATTTGCTCGAGCATGAATCAACGGGCTGTTACTCTGCCGCCGGACATTGCGGAGAAAGTTACACCTATCATCATGCTTAAAACAAAGAATTAGAATTATTAAAGTGGCGATCGGATGCGGGTCGGGTGCGGATAAATATATCAGATGAAATAATATGTGCGGGCGGGTGGCGGGTGGATGATAAGAATGAAGGAGCGGATTTGGATGACATTTGAGCTGATCCGCGCATCTCTAGTGTCTAATATGGGGTGGAAGCTTATTCCAGTATTGTATAAAAGATTTTAAACTTTAGTTAGTAAGTGTAATCCCTCTTTTTTATACAATCTATGAAATATTGACAAACATATGAATAAATCTGAATAAAAACATTGTAAATGTGCCTTATGTCTGTGTCTGGAATGAAGTGATGCCATGCTGCTTTTCAGTGTAGTGGATTTTTTTTTTCAAATTACAACATTCCGAGCCTTACCGCCATTTGATTGGATGACAATCGTCAACTCTCATGGACTGCAAGCTTTAAATTAGATGAAATGCTCAGGAACCACGAAAAAAAAAAAAAACATGGCCTGACATGTGATGTACACTGTAATGGACACAGGGTCTGAAGGAGTCATTTTAAAGTGTCCATGATATCAATTTTGTTCATGTTCTTTATCACAATATATTAAATTAGTGAATAATGTCTACTCTCTAGCAAACATCACTTGGGCAATATTTGAAAAATAGTTCACATTTCAGGATACCTTTTGCAATGATAAGATATGAGTCCATTATAATATAAGAATAAGATATGAGTCCATTATAATATAAGAATAAGATATGAGTCTATCATAATATAAAAATTCGAGAATAACTTGAGGACCGAACTTCTCACGGAAACTTTTAGAAAGTTTTACGATGTAATATGCAACATAACGCTCAAATGAAAACTCTTCCTGGTGAGTACCAATTTACAGTCTACTCACTGCCAGAGTAAAGATTGACAAACCTGTACTCCGCCAGCCTGTTTTTGCAGTCGGTATGTGCATTAAAAATAGCACTAGTCTGAGATTACAAGAAGAAAGATCACACAAGAAATTCCAGGGTTAAAATAAATAAATAAACGTGTTTCCTCGGGTTGCCCAGCAACAAAAGGAAACCCTCCATTCCATGCAGTTGATCTTAAAATCATGTTTTGGTGTGAACAGCTCTAAACAGTGACACTTCAGTTATTCCCTGTTGATACAGAGACAGAAATGAAGGCGAGCGGCTCCTGAGGAATTCATTTCACTTATATTCAAAGCCCTAACTACAGATAAAGCATAGCAGACGGAGGAGAATAAATAAACTAAGCAAAAGCCTTAAGAAACGGACACAAAGTAAAAGTCTTTTTGAAGTTGTGTTTCATATTGTGAGGTAATTGGAGATATGAAATAAGCTGAAGCAATTTCTGCACAATATACGATAGGTGTACAGCTAATAGGTTTAGCTTTAATAATGTGGTCTCCTAATCCTTGCATTAAGGATGGCTAGCGGTATTAGCTTGTGATCACAGAAATAGTCCTATTTGCAGTTACAGTACAGAATGTGCTAACAAGAACATTTGCTGGAATTAAAGTGCTGTTATTTCATATTCTGTGGATAGGTGTGCTAATGACGATCATGTGCTTGAAGCTCTTTGATCAAACTATGAGAAGTTTTGTCAATAGCTTCAGGAGCTTTTTTGAAATATCAGCAAAAATTACTAGCCCAGATGTGGTATTAATCGAATATGCGACATAGTGTGATATTATTCATGATACATTTACAGTTCTGTACAGACAGGGTGGAAAATTCACATTCGCCACAAGCTAATTTATTCATTCCTTCATTTATTTTGCTGTCATGAGTGATTTTTCACTTTTCAAAACGGATTTGTAAATAAAAGGATTCAGCTTTTTTTTTCTACTTCAAAATTAGGGTTACACTTTTATTTAAGTATCAGTTTTTAATATTGACTATTGGTTATTACCTGCATGTTTATTATTAAGATATTGGCTATACTTCAAAGTTTCATTTTTAATACGATGTTCAATGTTACTTGTCCTTTCTCTGTAATTAAGTGTTTTTTCTAAGTGTAAAATATACAAGAGATTAGTTATGTTTTCAAACCTAAAATTGCATTTTGACTCAGTGTCACTTGCTGTGTTGCTAGTTATTTCTGTGCAAATTGCTCTTATACTGGCTATATATACACACCTGACGAAGGTCTTGTCGTTGATCCCAGTTGTAAAAGCAACAAATAATAACTTGATTATTTGCATATATTAATATTTATCTATCTATCTATCTATCTATCTATCTATCTATCTATCTATCTATCTATCTATCTATCTATCTATCTATCTATCTATCTATCTATCTATCTATCTATCTATTTATCTATTTATAAACTTTGAGGCAAATTGTGATGCTGTGTGCAAGAAGGGGCATCAGCGCCTATATTGTCTTAGGAAGCTATCACGTTTTCACATTGGCCCTAATATGCTTACTCTTTTTTATCGTGCTTTTATTGAGTCTATACTATCCTTCGCTCTGGTGGCATGGTTTGGAGGTCTGTCTCTCAAAAACAGGAATAGACTGAGCCAGGTTGTAAGGTGGTCTAGCAGGTTGATTGGTGAATCACAGCTGAGTATTGAATCTCTGTATAGTCGGCAGCTTTTACGGATTGCCCAGAACATTAGTAGTTGTAGCTTTCATCCTCTGTCTGAGGAGTTTATCCTGCTCCCTTCGGGTCGAAGGTTTCAGATGCTTTTTAGTAGGACAAAACAGTTTAGGAATAGCTTTGTCCCATCATCTATTGTCGCGCTGAATAAATTGTAATCTTTTATAAGGTACTTTGTATGTGTATATGTGGGTATGTATATATATGATTTAATTGTTTGTATCAAATGCCAAACTTTGCTGCAAAAAGAATCTACCTACGGGTACTAATAAAGTCAACAACAACAACAATCTATATATCTAGCTCTCTATCTAGCTCTCTCTCTCTCTCTCTCTCTCTCTCTCTCTCTCTATATATATATATATATATATACACAGTTAAAGTCAGAATTATTAGCCCTCTTTTACATTTTTCTTTTCTTTCTTTTTAAATATTTCCCAAATGATGTTTAACAGAGCAAGGAAATGTATGTCTGTATGTCTGATAATAATTTTTCTTCTGACGAAAGTCTTATTTGTTTTGTTTCTAGATTAGAAGCAGTTTTTAATGTTTTAAAAGCCATTTAAGGACAATATTATTGGCCTCTTTAAGCAATTTTTTTTCAATAGTCTACAGAACAAACCATCGCTATACAATAACTTGCCTAATTACCCTAACCTGCCTAGCTAACCTAATTAACACCTAGTTAAGCCTTTAAATGTCACTTTAAGCTGTATAGAAGTGTCCTGAAAAATATCTAGTAAAAATTTTTACTGCCATCATGGCAAAGATAAAATAAATCAGTTATTAGAGATAAGTTATTAAAACTATTATGATTAGAAATGTGTTGAAAAAATCTTCTCTCCGTTAAACAGAAATCGGGGAAAAAAAATAAACAGGGGTGCTAATAATTCAGGGGGGCTAATAATTCTGACTTCAACTGTATATGTACACACACACACACACACACACACACACACACACACACACACACACATTATAATACATATATTACATATATATATATAACACATATATACTATTTAGATTTTTCTATCTCACAATGTATTAAATCAGTGTGTTACTCTGAAGTGTGTTAAAACTGTTTTTACAATGTAAAATGTGTTTTCCCAAGTTGTAAATAACACAGAGATTATGTTCTTCTTATTTACTAACCGTCTTTTGTGATGGTTTGTAAAAATGACCAGCAATTTCTGAGTGAAAATGAGCTTTTTCTCTGTGTACCAACAACCTGCATGAAATCTCAGACTAGCCTTTTGACAACAAATGCTTAGTAGGAACAACATACTCATACCTTTCCTTTTTTAAGTAACACATTTTGATTGTATCCAAAAAACAGACTAAAGCAAATCTAGCAAATCACACATCTTTCAGCCGCTGCTGGGCAAAACAAGTAAATTTTCCACCCGTGTGTTTATTTCCTGTGAGAAGTGTCAGTCCTCACACTTCCTGCTCTCATTCTCACCGCTACACAAAAACGCCTGATGTTGCCCAAACATGCGAAAGGAGCACGGCGTCCATGTGCCTGCAAATACAAAAACCCGAAGAGGACATTAATATTCAAGATATTTCTGATGAGAAGAACACTGTCCGTGCCGCTAATGGGGTGAATAGCCGCCATAATAACCTGAAAATGGACAGCCTGTTCAGGCCAGTGTGCTTTTGTTAGATTTGATAATAGCAAGGCTTGACGAATCCCTTTGTCTGTGTGTCAAGCTGAATAGTCAAATCCAATAATGAGTGTCATCCCCTTTATTATTGAAACAGAGGCACAAAAGCTGAGTGACTGAATGATTGAAGATAATAAACAGTTATTATTTGAGATGAATGTAGTATCGCGTGAGATGGTTGTTAATTGACCTGTCGTGTTACTAATCTCTCATTGGGGGAATCGAGAAGGACGTGCTTTTGTTTAACCAGTTGCATACACGGGTGTTTCTTTTTTCTTTTTTTAGTTTAATGATCTCATGAATTCTGTATTTATTGTTTTTTCAAGAAGGATTATTCAGCGCAGGTGTCAGGTTTGAATTATATTTGCACAACGGTGTCTTGAATATGGAGGGAGGAGAAAGCGAGTCTGCTTTAACTCTTTTTATTCACTCTGACTTGAGCATCAGCAGGTTTCTAATTGGCTGAGGTGTAGGTGAAAACGTCTGCTGCTTTTGGCATTGTTTAGCTGAAGCTCTACACGAGACTACTAAAATTATAATGCAGCAGGACTTGGTGAAATTCAGAGTTGAAGAACTGGATGAATTTGAAATGGTCTCATTGTGCAGGAAGTCAGACGTGAATTTGAACTGGGATGGCAGGAAGATGATTTGATTATTTAAAGTAATGCAGCACAGGTAATGCAATCTGAAATGGTTTATCTCAAAGTTGAACATTTATTAATATGCACTATGGGATATAAAGTTTTTTCCTTTTCATTTTTTTAGGGCTGCATTTTTCTGATCAAAATGCAGTAAATGCATTGAAATATTATTAAAATTTTAAATAAATTAATTGCTTTCCCAGAGATGGGTTGTGGCTGGAAGGGCATCCGCTGCGTAAAATCGTGCGGGATAAGTTGGCGGTTCATTCCGCTGTGGCGACCCCAGATTAATAAAGGGAATAAGCCGACAAGAAAATGAATGAATGAATAAATTAATTGCTATAATGAAATATTAGGGCTGGGCGATATGGGCAAAAAATCATATCTCGGTATTTTTAGGAGGAATGGCGGTATACGATATATATCCAGTATTTTTCCAAAAATGGTTACTTGAGAGTAGGCATGGGATGATAACCGTTTCCAAGGTATACCGCGGTTTGAAAAAGTCGTAAAAAAAAAGTTGTTTTTGTAATACCGTTCCTAAGGTATGTGTACAATTTTTAATTTAATTTTATTTTATTTTAAAATATAATGAAATCTATGTTTTTGAAACTAATGAAGACAGCAGAAGTCAGTGATTCATTTTAATTATTAAGCTTGACATGTTTACTGTTCAAAACATATTATACATCTTTCAAAAAATAAAATATATAGTTTTCAAAGGGTAAAAAAGTTTTTGTTTTTTTTACCCAGACATTATAAAGAATATATTTTAGAGCTGTCATCACAATACAGTGATCCTGTGAAACCGTGATATTTTTATCCAAGGTTATCATACAGTCAGAATCTCATATCGGCCCATGCCTACTTGAGAGATAAGCATTATTATTATGTTTATTAAAACATTATTAAACAGTTTTTGAGCAAAATATAATTCAAACACAGGGGTTTCCCTCCCTGTTTACAAATAAACAGCTGCACAAAAAATAACAGCTGCAAAAAATCTTTTGATAAATAAAATACAGTACAGGTTGTTCACCTGCTTAAAACTATAAGTTGCACAACATTTCAAACTATAAAAAAATCTTTGATAAATACAGTACAGTTTTTTTTTTCATGCTTAACACTATACACAGCACTACTGTGCTGTTGTGCAAATAACAAAGTAAACAGAACCATATAAAACACAGCTACATTGTCAGAGCAACACTTAAATTGTAACACAACAGAAAGTATTGTAGGATAGAACCACATTGAATGTAAATATGAAACACACAGTATTTTATGTCACAATTACAGTGTTAAAAGTAATCCTTTATACCACAGTTGTGTGATTTATAAACAACAATTAAATCAGCTGTATATGTTTTTTAGTTACACATTGACATGTATGTATTGTGCACAATTATTAAACGGTGCACATATCGAAGATATCTAAAGATAAGCCTTTCACTCCATGTAAAAAAATCCTACACCTTTTCTTTTGTTTTTGTTTTTTTGACTAAACTTGTTTTAATATTAAATAAGGAGATTAAAATGAATAGACTATAGATATGAGAAGAAACAAAATTGTTTCAGAGTACTGTGATGAAATGCTGGTTAAGCATATAAATGTAAGCCGTCATTATAACAGACCAGAACGCAGAGCTAAATGTGTTATAACGTAAATGTAAAGAAGAGACCGTCATGTAATAAATACTGAACTTATAATCAGTGAATATGAGGTGGTTTCACTTTCAAAATGCGGTATAAATTTGTCCCATTTTGACGTTTTTAATTCTTTTGAACGCATTCAGATGCTGCTTGTCAATTTGACAATGTTTGCTCTTGGTGTCAATTGCGGAAGAAATGATCGATAAAAGGTTTCTGATAAACCGCTGTGACAGCTGCAGGCACTGTGTGACATGCATGCACGCGAGGAAGAGTCAGATTAGTAATGGGTGATATAAACGATATGCGATATAAACGATACAAAATTGGCCTACGATAGAGATTCTAATTCTATTGCACTATCGCGATAATGCATGTTTGATGACGCAATCTACCCGCGAAATTAAGAGCAACGAGCTGCAGCCGGCGGCAACGCATCATCTTGAATAAACAAGGACAGGGCTCGACAGTGCGACCATTTCGCTCGCATATTTTCTTTTTTAATAAGCTCGATTGATAACTTAATTCACTCGGCCACGGTAAAACAACATGCTCTTCACACTAACTTATGGTGTATTACGTTGGAAATCTATTGTGACTGTAGCACATGCTGACGCTCTCAACAGCACTAAGCAACGCATAGCACCGAATGGCGACGTGTCGCACAACTTGCGAGCCTCATGCATGGCATATCGTGGCTTGTCACACAGATTCCCACACAGCGCTTCCCACACAGATTTTACCTGGGCGGCCGATATATTATTGGGGCGGCCCGGTTCTGTGTTCGCGAGAAACTGAGACCCCTCTGCCACAGACTCACATGCTCTGCATGCAGACCCACAGAGACGCGTATGACGCGCTGGATACAGAACTGTTGTCCTGCCTTTATAGCAGCTTTGAGAAGAGCGCGAAGACTAAATAGACTGATCCAGCTCATTATTTGGGGTGACAATACATTCTCTTTTCCCTGGACATGTCCGAGAATCTGCTTTCGCTTTCGATATTAATTGTATTCATTTTTGCATTACTTTATAAGCAAACTTTGTCTGGTGCGTCTCAATCTCTCCGAAGCACCAACACTGTCTACAGCAGACAGAGACAGAGAGAGAGAGAGAGAAAGAGCAGATCAAGACACCAGTTTTAATTTCATTAGGAGACCAAAATGTTTAAAATCAAATGCGTTACCTTAGGCTGCAGGGTTAGAAATATGTTTTTATTTAAAGTATCTGCAATACACAATTTTATTTGACTAATTTAATACTGGAAGTATTTTCAGTACAGTGTAAGTTCCTTAACGAAACACCAGTTTTTTTGTTCTCTGCAACTTGGCATTTAGGAACCAAGGACTTAAAAGAAAAGTCTTTCTTCTGAAAGGCACTACATTTAGTTTATTATCTGCAACATTGTGTTGTTTAATTACAGTTTTGCTTTTGCACAATAAATGTTCTCGAAACGACATGCAACGTTTCTTTATTTCCTAAAAAAAATAGCAGTTTGGCTTTCCTAAGGGTCTATGTAGCCTGTTCTGAAATGGTTCTATTATAATTTATATATCGCAATATATATCGTTATCGCAAGAGGCTGCAATGTATATCGCAATATGGATTTTAGGCCATATCGCCCATCCCTAAGTCAGATATGTCCGGGGAGTCAGATTTCAATACAACACAGGCGCTGCATGTTCCTCCATGTCGCGTCAGTGATGGGTCGTTCTTGAACGATTCGTTCATTTTGAACAAATCTTTTTTTTATGTCTCATGAAGAGAATCATTAATTTGCGCATGCGCACATTTGTGCAAGTGGAGCTTGCATGCTACCTTGGAGTGGTCTGTTTCGCACAGAATGCGCACCTGTGGCCTCAAACCATATCGATATGAAAGATATTGGATAATACCGCATCGCATTGGGGAATCATATCGATATATCCCCAGAACTCGATATACCGCCCAGCCCTATGAAATATCATTAAAATTTATAAATAATGTTTATATTTTTACTTATTCCTGATATGCAAAGCTAAACTTTAAGAATCACAAGTCCAAGTCGTGAATGTCACATGACCCTTCTGTAATCATTCTGCTGTGCTGATTGTGTGTAATAATTAATAAAATGATTCTGTGATTAATAGTTAATTGAACAGCATATTTTGCTAATTTTTTAACATTAAAATGTCTTTACTGACATTTGCTTGTCAATTAATCGTATTTTTAATTTTTTTTAAGTTGTAGCAGCCTCTGATTATGGACATGGCAACCTTTGAATTCTGGTGAAAAAAGCGGTTACGTCACGCACAACACAGAGGCAGCCCAGGTTGCCAGGTGTGTGCAAAGCACTCGATGTGCAGGTTTAAATCCAACCCTGACTCCAATCTTCAGTGCTAAATTCACCCTCACGCTGCATCATAACATCACAACTCATGAGACAACTATTCACCTCAATAAGAAATCTCATTGCGATTTACTCTCACGAGATCTTGTATTGTAGCCCAAGATCTTGTCACACCCCTAATTTTAGGGGTAACTAATCACAACCCACGATTCGGAACACACGTGACCTGTGGATTATTATTTTTTACTTGTACACTAATCCTAACTTGTAATGATTGCAGAGAGATCACCTCTCTCATCATTCAAATCACATATATGAAAGCATTTAGGCTTTCCTGTAAACTATAATGACAGAAGACGTCATGGTAGGTTATTTGAGATGTGGTGGGTTTCTTGGGTTAAAGGTGTTTTCTGTCACTACTTATTTAGCCTGCGTTAATGCATTCAGTGTAATTCAGCTGCACGATTAATCATTAAAAGATCGAGATCTCAACACCCACCCAACAAATTATAAATGATGATTTGCATATTTTTATTAATCCTTTTAATCGCTGCATTCAAATATGTTTGAAAAATGCAAAAATCAAGAAAGAGATGAGTTTTTAGTCTTTTGAGTTAGTTATGAAGTTACCGTCAAGTAACCAATTATTGTTTAGATAAACCCACTGATGTTTATAAAGTAAAATCACTGTCATGTGCTCAAAAATGAAAGCTGTGGGCAGCAATTACATTATTTAACCAAAAGATGGCGACAACCAGCCATCAGAAATATGCCATTGAATAATTCTTCAAGAATAACACATCTAGCAATGAAACATTAAGTTTTGAGTGAATAAATGAATCATTTATTGAAAATGAGACTAAAAATAAATATGGGTTGTACAAATTATAATGTTAGATTTATACATTTAGTGTTATCAGCAACAATAGTAACTGTGAATTTTTCACATTACTGAATATTTTACAATTAATTTTTATTCAGCTGATTATTTCTTCATTTTATTTTATGAAACTAAAAGTTTCTTGCAGTAATGTCTTTGTAATAAATTGAAAGCAAATTACGTTTTTTCCTCCTCTTTTTGGCCGATCTGAAAAATGTTCCAATCTGTGACTAAAAAACAACAATGTGATCGAACCCGTTGGATTTGTTATCTGTTACACCACTACCTAATCAATTACCCACTACCTAATCAATTAACCACTACCTAATATATATATATATATATATATATATATATATATATATATATATATATATATATATATATATTAGTGGTGGGCCATTATCGATGTTAACTTGCTGTGTTAACGCGAGACTGTTATCGGGTGATAAAAAAAATATTGCCGTTAAGCTATGATGACTTTCACCTTGATATTTTAGCGCGGATGTATACCTGGCGGAATTGCACTGTAGGTGGCGAGAACGAGTCTTCGAACCTGTGTGTATTCCTACTGTGAAATTACCACATCAAACGAGACTTGCTAACATGGATGCAGTTCACTAGAGTGAATCTTATTAATGTTAGCTCCACATCTAACTATCAGGCACCTGTAGAGTTTATGCGTTCCAGTAAAACATATACAAATAAAATGGACTGGATGCTTTTTAAAATGAATGACGGTGAATGAAAGTCAAACCGGTGAGCCGTCTGACAAAAAAAGTGCCCTTCTCTATCAAATCAGCAGGATGCCCTTCTGGATCTTTCACTTACTTCGAAGACACTACTGACTACGCTTACATGGACATCTGTAATCTAGTTATTTGCCTTAATTGATAATTATATAATAAGGTGTTTACGTGAAGTGCTTTCATGTAAGAGTTTCCTGTAATTTTGGGTGACTTTAACTGCAGTTCGGCAGTTTTACTTTAACTCATGAACATTTCATTCATGCCCCCATGACAAACTGGATATTTGACGCAAATACGGAGTAAGGACTGGTGAGAGTGTTATAGAATTTAATAACGCACCCCAAATTAATGAAAAGAACTTTCGCATTTCATGATGTGTGTGTGTGTGTGTGTGTGTGTGTGTGTGTGTGTGTGTGTGTGTGTGTGTGTGTGTGTGTGCGGTCCTTTACTGACAGCCGAGTGTGGATCTTGTTGGAAAATATGGCGAAAAGTCCTACCTGACGGTAATAGTTTGTTTGCGGTGTTTACTTCAGTAATGCCACTAATATCTGCATACTCCACGTCTTAATTCCATTTCTGTTTAGTTCAGTTATGACTTTAGTCAGATTAAGGTAATCAAAAATCGCTGTTTGGAGCTTATGTAGGTCTACAGTTCAACATTCACGTTTAACTGAATAAACAGTTAGTAAACACAAGTTCATCATATTGAACATCATTTATTTTTATCACCAATTATCATAGTAGAACAGTTTCCCAAGCAGTTTGTGAAGCATTTTGAAAACCGGAGATGAGCCCCTGGTCTAATGCAGCACCTGGCTTGAGAAACCCGTTCTCAAAGACTTACTTTTAGTCATTATTTGGGTAGCACACATATTCTGAATGCCTTCGGCAGAATTCAAATGAACCATTTTAATCTAGATTAATCTAGATTAATCCCAAGATTACAGTGAGATTAATTTAGATTAAAAAAATGTATCTTTGCCCACCTATAAAATTATTATTATTATTATTGGCAAAAAAGTTTAATACAGTAGAAATCTTCTCCCAGTTACCGTATATCAATCCAATGCACAGAACTAATAGCTAAAGTGCTTGATGCAGATGATTCCAGTGATCCTCCTCTGATATTTGTCTTCAAATATACTTTACATTTACCCGAAGGTACATGACGGAGAAATGCAGAGCGAAATGGTAGCTGTCTAGGTTGTTAATATGGAATATCTAACACTTCCCGAAGAGGAGCAGAATTGTGATGAGCTAGCTGAGAGGATGCAGAATCGCAGGTTATTATAAGCCTCCGCTGAGATGCAGAGTGGGTGTTTTTCAGCCAAGCATGCTTTTTAACTACAATGCATCACACGCTCCGACATTCACGCATACACGCTCATGCAAACACTCAGCCACATACTGTTCCTTTGAGGAAAATTCAAGCTAATCCTTTGGAAGACATGACTTCACAGATCGTTCTTTGTCAATTATGTAAGATGTAACTAAAACTGTCATTTCTAATTGTGGCTCGCCATCGTTCAGCGCTTGTTCGTAAGTTTGATGTGAGGATGACGTGAATGAGATCTTCACTAATGTTTCAATGTCTTTCACAAGTATCGCCACTGACTGAGTTCATACAGTACAGTCATTTTTTATGTTGAGGACATGCATGTCTACACTGTGTATAAAACTACCCACACGGACAATGTTAATTGGTGATGATATGTTGTGTATCCACTGTTTGTGTATGCAGTGCTGGGTTCCACACAATTTCCATTTAGTTCTTGTTATCTACTTACAAATTTAAGTGAATTGAACATAAAACAGGCGACGCGGTGGAGCAGTAGGTAGTGCTGTCACCTCACAGCAAGAAGGTCGCTGGTTCAAGCCTCAGCTGGGACAGTTGGCATTACTGTGTGGAGTTTGCATGTTCTCCTCGCATTTAACCCACAAGCAGCAGAATGAGTAAGAAACAGACGTCTTCAGGCCCAGTGAAGGACAAATCAGGTGAACCCACCATGTCTGTACAGAAAGCTTAACTGCTGGAGAGCGCAAATTTTGGTGGGCTTTTAGGGGTCGATTGCATATCGTGTTTTTTTTTTTAGAGTTCATGCAAGTTTGTTATTTCCAATAGAAGTGTGCGGCTTGTGTGCACAAGCAGCATGACGTGCTCATGCCTTCCAGACGCACCCAGTTAAATGAATGCCATGAGCGCATCGCGAGTCACGTGACAAGAACTGACCGTTTAGCTTCAGCCAGTTGCGGTTCTAGACCAGAGTAACTGGGGGGCCGGGCAGGGGCCACTTGTACTTTTAGGGGGCACACTTTAACATACATCAGAAACTACTTAAACAATTATTCGAAGTCATTGTTTTCATGTATCACTCTGCAGTCTTCATAAACCAGCTAATTAAATAACTTAAACTCAAGATAAACTTCCATGTTAATTTATTGACAAGTAACTTTTTATTGTAGACATTTCTAACATTCAAGTAGATTAAGGCACATTTTTGCACATGTAAACTTGAACAGATGCGGTTGAAGTCAATTTTTTTGCCCTCCTGTTAACTTAAAATAATGTTTTCCACGAGATCTTTCACAAACCAAGGAGATCTTCACAGTATTTCCTATAAAACAAACAAACAAAAATATTCTGGAGTCATAATAAGTCTTATTTCTTTACTTTATTTCTTGAACAAAAGCAGTTTTTATTTATTTTTTAACTATTTTTAAAATATTTTTAATAGTCAGTGTTATTAGCCTCCTTAAGAAATATTTACTGTATATTTTTTATTGTCTACACAACAAACCAGTTATACAATAACTTGACTAATTATTCTAACTTTCCTAGTTAAGTCTTTAAATTACACTTTAATCTAAATTAAAAAATACATAATACTTAAGGGACTTTGTCTGAATACAACTTGCAAAATCTTGCAAAATAACAAAAATATTATGCACTGACTGTCACCATGGGAAAGATAAAAAAGTAGTTATTAGAAATTAAACTATTCTGTTTAAAAACGTGTTGTAAATGATCATGTGTTTGAAGACTCGTGCTTGATGTCACAACTGAAAACAAAAATGAATGAAGGCAAAACTAAACGAGTTGAATTATTATACCTTTACATGAGCGTGACTGAAAACTAAATTTAATCATTGTGTTACATCTGTTCTCCGGTACTTGCCGACTGTTTGTAAATTCAAGACTGCATTTCCACAGAAAACTATGTACACTCAATTTCTGATTAATTATAGCCTCTGCATAGCCGAGGACTTCCTATAGTAAAAGTGTTAAAATCGCTATTGAAAACAAAAGTCTAATATAATCAACAGTGGACATTTTGAACATGACTGAATCTTTTTATTACCCGTGTCAATTTGGGTGTTATCTTTTGATGAATGCGGGGAACTGATGCGCGCAGCACCGTCACTGACAGAGAGTGAGTGCACGCGACACCAAGAGCCTGTGAGAGAGGCCTCAGTCAGTGTTGCCAGATTGGGCAGGTTTGACTTTGATTGCATGCATGTATGTGCATTTCAGCGGGTTTAGGATAGTTTTTGGGCTGGAATCTGTCAGCTACATCTGGCAACACTGGCCTCAGTCATAACTCCGCAGTCTGCCACCGATGACTGATCCCGCTTCTCCGTGCCGTTTTGACACAAAAATACGCATGATATTATTGAAATATAGGGGGGCTAGAGGGGGGGCCAAGCTTATTGACTCGGGGGCACCTGACCCCCCACCCCAGAACTGCCACTGGCTTCAGCTTGTATGGAATATACATATTTTGGTAGACTAATTATTTCAGACAAACACCCAAACACTGCAGTGCTTTATAATGTTCTCCATAAATACAACTTGTATCAGAGTGACAGCAATGTTTCGTCAACTTGTCATTCTTTGAGAATTGATGGTCGTCAAGCAACCTAAGAAGCATCACCCAAACCCACCCCGGTAAAAACAGTCACACATTGATAAAAAGGTTGGGGACCACTGCTATAGAGCTTTAAATGGCTACACACTTTAAATGGTGTAATGGGTTTTTTTAGTTATCCATTGCTTTTTTTTTTATCTTCAATGTATAAACAGCTTACAACAAAAAAAAAATGACACCTTCCTCAACGTATATAGTCTAAAAAGGCCTGTAGACTGAACGAGAGAAAAATCCAAAGGATGCAACATTTACATATACATTTACGTATACACACTTCTGAAAGCCTCTCTTCTGTTTTATGACCCATGAAATCAATGCGTTTTACAGTATGGTCAAGTTATTGCTGATAGAGCTATTCTCTACTGTAATGTCAATATATACAGTAGTTTATAGTTTCATAAAGCCTGATCTAGAGTCTGTAGTCTCAAAGTATCATAAGTGGCATTTTAATAACTTCATTTGTTGACATGATGTAGATGACATGTAGAAAGTGTTCAAACATATCCATGTTGCTATAATCAGATACTATGTTTATTAGTTTTCTCAACTCTGTCCTTTTTGTCATGTTTATGTAATGTAATTACTCATTTATATTAATATCCCTCTCAGTAGTGTGGGTGACATCTAGATGTTCAATATCAGTTTCAATTTAAAAGATCTTTTCTTTTTTTCCAATCGAAGAATGAATAAGAATGTGCACAGGTGTGAGCACGATTAATACATTGCGGTCTGCAGTTCACATACTGGCCACTGGTGTCACTAATAAACAAGAGTTCGAGCTCTGCATACTGCCCCTTTAACTCTGGATCATTCTAATCTAATGAATGCAATCCTGGGGTATTAACTTACTTTTCTTCGGCCTTGATTTATCAGGTGTCACCACAACAGAATGAACCACCAATTACTCAGGCATATGTTTTGATGCAGCGGATACCCTTACAGCTGCAACTCAGCACTGAGAGTAAGCTTGTGATCTCCCAGTGCTGGGAAACACTCATACACACACTCATACACTCCAGCCATTTTTTTGTTTATCCAGTTCACAAGTACCACGTCTTTGGACTGTGGGGGAAACCGGAGCACCCGGAGAAAGCTAGAAACAAAACTAAGCCAAGTAAGAAAATATTTTTTTTGCATTGTGATTATTCAATTTCTGTACCTGAATAGTTTTAGACTCCCCAGAAAATCATCAAATAGCTATTCAAACTATCTTCTGAAACTGTATTTATATCACAATATGTATCGCAGAAAAATAAAATATTATTTAAAATTCAATGAATATTCAGTGTTAAATACTACCAATGCAAGTTTGAACACCATTTTACATTAGATTTGTTGCCATACTAATACCAACTAAGCAACAGCAGATTGTTTACCTACAGATTAAAAATAATAATAATAATTTTAATTAATTAAACTAGCAAACGCTTTGAAAATGAAAGTCAGTGACTCAGCCTATGTACTTAATAATGTTAAATTGGTTTCATATGTATTAATTATTAATGGAAGTCTAGCGATCTCCAGCCAATGGTACCTAGACTGCAGCTCTTTTGTTTGACTGGAGGAGAAATAGTCGTGCCAAATTGAGCCTGGTTACTCTCAAGTTTTTTTTCTCTTCAATTTCGTCAATTGGTGTACCTTGTCGCTGTCGCCACTGGCTTGCTTGGTTTGGGACTTGTGGAGCTGTGCATCAATGAATTTGCTCTTCAGTGTTTGGACTTTCAGCAGTGAAAATTAAACCACACTGAACTGAACTAAACTGAACTTAAACTCTGAAAACTGGACTGACACGGTTTCAATTTACTAGACCTTCTATGTTAAGCTGCTTTGACACAATCTACAATGTGAAAGTGTTATGAAATAAAGATGAAAAAGATTTCTGAGGATGTCATGGCAAAACAACAGTATACACTACAAAGACAATGATTATTGAGTGCTAAATGCTATCAATGTGAGTTTAGACACAATTTTACATAAGATTTATTGCCAAACTAATACCAACTAAGCAGCAGCAGATCGTTAACCTCAGATTTTGAAAAAAAAAAACAAATTAGATAAAATAGCAAACGTTTTAAAAAAATGTAAGTCAGTAGCTATGTTTCCATCTAAAAATGTGAATTAAATTTATGCACAAAACTGGAATATCGCATAAAAGACATGCAAATAAAGCAATGTTTCCATGCAACAAGTCAAAGAGAACAAAATCATCACTGGGGAAAACTGGGTAATTTTTATTTAAAATAAATTTTGGAGCGGGATCAAAATCGGTAACGTAGCGCGCATCTGCTAGTGGAGTGAGGAAGCGTCGGTTTCTCATTATTATTCATAGCGGAGTTTTCTTATCCTATGACAGCACATGCTTTCCGAAGGCACATGTTTTTCTGCCAAGCTGTGAGATCCAATGAATGGGTGAGACTGCGTCCGTCACAGCACATAGTATTTATCCGTTCATAAAGGGTCGTATGTGTTTGTTTTTCACGATCCACGGAGTATGTTGAATGTTTTTCTCCACAATGCTGTCAGGGCCGATACAGCAAAGCTGTTGGTTTACAGCAAGCATTTTTTGTCGGGAGAGCTGTAAGAAAATTGGAGAATGGCAGAGTTTGTCTTTTATCAGTTGAATTCATTACCATTCAGACACATCGCCTATATCCATGCTGCTGTTCACACATGTTTGAAATCCTCCAGATTACTGGCAAGGCTAACAGTTGGAATAGATAGGGCAAGAGACCTGCTGCACTGCTATCCACTGTGTCTGCATTCAGACTCGGGGATTGAGGAAGAGAGAAGTCCTCCTCATTTATAGTGTTTTTATAAACACAATTATGTTTATAATGATATAACAAATTGTGGTTATGTGTATATGAAATTACGAATAACAAATGTAGAAGGGTATTATTAAATCACTGTTTATTTCTTTGCATTTTAACTTTGTAAACTATAAAATAATGGGTCTTCTCAAGGTTTGTGTTTCATTTTATGAGCCAACTGACAACAGATGTGCGCTCCCCTCTTTTTCCCCTGCTCCGTCGGCCATGCCCACGCCCCATCATGAAGCATTTTCTGAGGTAAACTGAAAGAGGGGGGTTTTATGGCCCTTTAAGTTGATTTAATATGTATTAATTAGACTATAACACTTACTATTTCATTGGGAGTGTAGTGGCTAATATTTAAATGAATAGCTAGAGTATTTAAATGTTTCTTTTGTGTCACGTTGTGTTTGGTGCAGACAGCTAAATTGCTTGTCGATAGAATCACGTGTACTGTATTTAGTATGCTGTGTCAGAGCGGTAACTCATCTAAAATCAAAATGCTTTTGATATTTTTTAGCACCCACTGTAGAATTTGGAGTCTGAAATGACTTTCAATAACCCATTGCTCATCTCATGTTGTTCCCTCTCTAAGTTAGTAGTAAAAAAAAGTTAAAAAAGAGCGAGTTAGCCTTTGAAGCAGTGCCGTTGACAAGGAACGTCCCATTGATGATAAAGGTGGCTTCTTAGTTGTGTGAATCTCCCACCATCGAAGGACAACACTCGCCGTGGGCTGCGAACTAGCATTTACTGGGAACGTCTCATTAATTTCTCATTGGTGCCAGTGATGGACTCAGCAGGTGGGAGAGGCATCATGATATTAAGTGGGATGTGATGATAGAGTGAAAATGAAATGCTAAATATGCATGTTTTGAATTCTGACGGACCCCGGACACAAACTGAATGCAAATTCGAGGCGGCGCCCACTCGAGGTATTCGCATCTCCTCCATAAGAGTCTCATCATACTGGATAATAGACAACAGAAATGGAGCATTATCAGAGATGTGAGTTCAGTTGTGTCCTTGAAAAGCAGTCATTGAGTAATCTGTCCAGGAACTTGTGTTTGCTTGAAAGTGGGGAGTAAAAATAATAGAAATTAAATCATGTTCAGGGTGACAAGGTGGCTCAGTGGTTAGTACTGTCACCTCACATCAAGAAGGTCACTGGTTCGAGTCCCGGTTGAACCAGTTGGCATTTCTGTGCAGAGTTTGCATGTTCTCCCCGTGTTGGCATGGGTTTCCTCTGGGTGCTCCAGTTTCCCCCCACAGTCCAAAGACATGCACTATGGGTAAACTAAATAAACTAAATTGGCCGTAGTGTATGTGTGTGAATGAGAGTGTATGGATGTTTCCCAGTACTGGGTTGCAGCTGGAAGGGCATCCACTGTGTAAAACATATGCTGGATAAGTTGGTGGTTCATTTTGCTGTGGCGACCCCTGACGAATAAAGGGACTAAGCCGAAGGAAAATGAATGAATAAATAAATAATGTTCTGTATGAAAAAGAAATGTTGATGAATTAGACTGAAACCATTGAAATTCCACATCTACCATACAAAGACCAGAGAAAAAGATGTTCAGGTATTTAAAAAGAAATATTATTAGATTTTTAAGGGGCTTTTCTACTTTTAGAGAGCTTGGGGTAACGCCTGCCCTAGTAAACACTATCCTATTAGCTCCTGCTGGTAGAAGCTATGCCTATAAATGTATGGTTAAACACTTGCATTGTTATGATTGAAGCTCTTTGAATTTTTTGTAGATTATTAAATATGGCTTTATGAATTTTCCAGGATTGGTGTGCAAGTGAGTGCTATTTGTAAAAATATTAAGATATAATTTAAAGTAATTAAATAATAATAACAAAATAAGAAAGAAGAGTGAAGAAACATGCAGGATGTTCCTTATTTTTTATTTAAAGGTGCTGTATGTAAGTTTTTGACTTTTCTAAAGCATAAAAAACCATAATATGTTTGCAGATATTTAAGAAACATCCCAAGTGAACATACTTGTTTAACTGAAAAACAATGCTGAAGTCAGATATTCTGCTTTGAAAATGGGTTTTCCGTGCCGGAACGCTGTCTTTGTTTAGATAAATTTCATATGCACGATGCCAGTTTAGCCAATTATATGTCAGCACCCTGGGTTGCCTTGTTGGAAAACAGCGTATTTCATTCCGTCATTCAGAAAGACTCTGAAAGCATGCGTCCGTGACCAAAAAGAACAGTATGGGAGACAGATCCAGTTCCACATAAATATAAATATTATGAACGTAATCATTAGGTGAGCAGGTTACATTGTAACCGCGTGTCCTAACAACACGCTGTGACGAGAGAGGCAGTGATCAGCTATTTGGCTGTTTGCACCAGACGAAACACGGCAGCTTTCAGAAGCACAGGAATATGCACTCGCTCACGAAATGGTAAGGTTTAGAATCTATTTAATACATGTTAACCCACTTTAACATCAATGTAGATGCTGAATCACTCATATGTGTTTAGTTCTAAAGTTCAATTTCAGACGGTTTCTTGTATTTTCAAGATCTGAGGTGAACTTCCTGCTTTCAGTATATGGCAACAAATGCCATGTAAAATGCATTCAAACTCGCATTGTTAGCATTTAGCACAGAATAAAGCACACAAGGCTTACCTGAGGTGATCTAACTGTCATAGGTTTCTGTTGTTCAGCTGTGAGAAATAGAAGCCATTTCTAATATATCAATTCGAGGTGTTGGTTAGGACAAAAACTCCTTTTAATATGGAAAATATTCCCTCTATCGCGTGTCGTTGCTTTTATTTAGAACACAGTTTAAATCACTCGCTCCTGTACACAATCTGGCATCCCAGCGTACTTTTATTATGATCCAGGAGTGCAATACCTAGTTCAACCACTGGGTGTCAAACTTACATACTGCACCTTTAATTCACTTTATTTTAACACTCAACAACACTGTTAACAAACAGAGCACTTCTGTGAGGTAGCTTGAACAATCAAGTAATAAATAACATAAATTCTTCACTTTTGGACTTTAGTGCAACAGTAAATAAAAAAATCTAATATAAAACAAATAGCACCCCAACTTAAAATACCCAATAGGCAAACCCAAGTTTACATATCTCACGCTTTGCTATGGCAATGTTATTGTCATCATCTTTATAATACTCCAGACCACAAACATACTTGCACTTTCCGCTTCAAGCTGCTTCCCGTGTCTACTTTGCCGCCATTTAACCAATAGCAACTCTGCAGCAAAGTGATGTCATGCCACACACGTAGTCAAGAAAGATGTCTAACTCTGTGCCACCGCATAACTATAGATGTGTTCAAAATAATGAGAATGTGTATACATTCGAGTCCTGATCGGGAGGTAACGTCCGATTCCTATTGAGTCTGAAATTGCATGATCAGGCCCGATTTCCGATCACATGATCGAATCTGGACATGCCTAATAATTTGTATTTGTTTGTTATTTAAATTTCTTATTTTGTTATTATTATTTAATTACTTTAAATTATATCTCAATATTTTCACAAATAGCACTCACTTGCACACCAATCCTGGAAAATTCAACCAGAGATCGTTGGTAAATACACTCACATTCACATGAACTACAAATCCATCATGTTATGGATTACAACACCCAGTCATGCAACACACACACAACCGGTTCCAGATCTTGACTGATTACACTCTCACAGCTGAAACTGCTCAAGGACTGATTCATGGACTATAGGTACTGCTCAAACACACACACACACACTGTTGCTGAGTCTTGCTACTGTTTGTGACACTACAACGTGTTTTCCCTTCTCTTGCTTTGCTGTGTTTTTTGATCCTTGCCTCATTCATTTGTTTATTCCTGTCTGCCTCCTGCCTTTGACCATCTGGCTGGCTATTGACTACGGATTCTGGATACATCTGTTTGCCCCCGTGTTGACCATTGCTTGCCTGACTATTCTAATAAACCTGCATTTGGATTGACACCCCTGTTTTCAGCATCACACCCTCATTACACCAGAGGCCGCTGTGTGCGCTTTCTGAGATCTCAAATTTCTCTCGCTAGTACTATTTGTGCAGGCTGTTCTCACATAAATCCACCAGAGGCCGCTGTCGACTGACTGATCGAAAGACCGCCCCACACTCCCCCTTGCCTAACTCAACCGATAGTGTTTTCAAAAGCAATCTAGGAAAAGAACTCACCACGTTCTCACCCCTTTATTTACTTGCTTATTTCATCTTTTGCCTTTTGTTTTTGTTTTACAGAATCGTTCTTCGCCGAACTTGAACCTCGTTGTCGCACTCAACTCTGCTCTGCCTTCCAAGTCCGTCGACGTACACGGCGAGCCACTGGGCAAACTGGTAACAGCGGAAAAGCTGTCCACATGGAGGAAAGCGGTCAGCTGGAAGCGTAAAAGAAAAAAAAGCCATCGGCAGCATCATGCCACCTCGTAGCTTTCGTTTTAAAGACAAAATTCAGCCATGCATACCTCTGGCTTAGGGTTGTCACGATAATGGAATTTGGTACCAATTGATACTGAAGTTTTAAAAACGTCTATTTCCTGCTGACATTCGAGCGTCACTTAGCACATTCTTAAACAGCGCTGATTTGCCATTGTGTTCACATGCTCAACAGAAATCACTGTGATTGGCCGTGAAGGTCATCAGTTCACCATCTCACAGCAGTTTACTGAGTTTAACCACAGATACAGGGACACTGATGCATTTTAAAGTCACATCGATCAGCTGGTTTGTCTATAAGCTGACCAACGCAATCTCACAGCAATTCGTAACTTTTTGATTTTGTGGCTAATTCGTATGAATTTGTACAATCTAATTCATGGGTGACCAACCCTGTTCCTGGCGATCGACCTTCCTGCAGATTTCAGCTCCTATCCTGATCAAAAACACCTGAACCAATTAATTAGAACCTGAGGGGCACTTGATAATTACAGGCAGGTGTGTTTGATATGGGCTGCAACTGAAAACTGCAGGAAGGTCGATCTCCAGGAATAGGGTTGAGCACCCCTGATCTAATTCGTACAATTTAGTACGATTTGCTCATCACCCAATGACGGTTGGGGTTAGGGGTGGGGTTGGGTGCCACACCTCCTTTTTAAAATCGTACATTTTCGTACGACTGAACTGCATGTGAACACAACAACAAATCAGCGCTGTTGAGGAATGTGCTCAGGTAGCGCTCATATGTCATCGGGAAATGGACGTTTTTAAAATGTCAGTATCGATTGGTATCAAATTCCAGTATAGTGCAACCCTACTCTGGCTACATAATTCACGCTCTCCAGAAATGTAGACGGGGGTACGTATTCTAAATGAGCCTGTGTTGCAACTCAATAAATGATATAAAGTGAATGCCTTTTAGATATTAGGGTAGGGGTCTTTTGAATAAGAATGATCATATTAGAGGGTCTGTTGCATCTAAAAGATTAAACCCCCCTGCTTTATGGCTAGCTTTAAGAAATCTGTCAACATTTTTATAAGAACACAATTACAAAACAGTACACAAAATAGATCTAAAATCTAAACTAATAAAGTATTTCTATTAAAGAAAATCTAATTATGAGACATCATTGCTTACTTTCTTAGCAGAAGTTGAGTCATTGTTGAAAAAGAGCACATGAATTTACCCCTTTCAGCTACTCCGTCAAAACAGCATTTTATTTATTCCAGCAGCCACTGAAGCGAATGTACTAGATTGTGGGATATCATGGGTAGTGAAGTATACAATGCTTTCAAAAACCAAGCAGATAAGACATCTCAGAAGACAGGATGTAATGCAAACTTTGGATATGAAATGTGTCTTGATTCAATCCTCTATTTTTTTTCATATGCCAGTTAAAGTAGCACCTTTCGGATAGATGCCAGTCACAAAATATTGGGTTACTTGAGGACCACAACTGAAAATCACAGCACTAACTAGTAAGCCTCAACTTTTGCAACAATACACACTACAAAAACAGCATTGCATTGTTCAGTGAAGAAATAAATACACAGATAACCTCTTAAGGCCCAAGGTTTTTTTTACATGCATTTTTTATTTCTCTTTGCTATTTGGGCTTATTGGCACCTAATTAGAATAAAAATCTAAGTATCATCTATTGATATTATGTACTTTTAGAGAAAAATGGTATTCATATATGTGGACTCGTGGTATGAATTTACATAAAACACTTTTTCCCCGAATTTTCTTTTCTGCATATTTAACATAGAATTAATTTTTTTTGAACTTGCTTTGACTATCAGAGAGTAAAAACAAAATTTTTCCCATTTTGGACAGTTAAAAATAAGGTTTGGGACATTTCATATGCTGCAAAACAGTTGCAGGATAACACTGTATGTCTGTAACAAAATAAAAACATTCAAAGTATTTTAAATGGCCACTTAAGAGCTAAAAATGTGATGTCCACATATGTGGACACTCGGGCCCTAGGAAGTTAAGTCATTTTTCTTTTATGTTTTGGAACTTAATTTAAAAAAAAGCTTGTATAAAACTTTATGAAATGTATTTTAAGATGGAAAAAAAGAGTGAAAATGTAAGTACAAAACATAAAAATAAACATTATACAACTATATTTAGAATAAATGTGGTCTAAACAATAGAAACTAGCTGCATGTGGAAAATGTGCTACACAATAAGTTACGTGCCTCTTATGTGTAGTACTTTTGTACATGTTTTGCCTGCTTGACATTAATTGGATTATGTAAGCCTTTTTGGAGTCACAGCACATTTCAGATGAGTAGCTGATCAACAAAAAGTTGCTTACCATCAAGGAAAACTTTCGAAGGGAAAGAACACAGAACCAAATTCTAGGTGCATAGCTGACAATAATGCTAACAAGCAAAACCATTGCAATGAACACTGTAAAAATAACACAAAAGACAACAAAAGCATAAAACAGCAAATCTTCAAATCCAAACACAAATCAGCAAACATTCAATGTTTTCAGATGGGATCCAGAGATGGGAAGTAACAAAGTACAAATACTTTGTTACTGTACTTAAGTAGATTTTTCTGGTATGAGTACTTTACTCCACTATTTATTTTTTTGACAACTTTTTACTTTTACTTCTTACATTTTTACACAAATATCTGTACTTTCTACTCCTTACATTTTTAAATCAGGCTCGTTACTTTCGTTTTAATGTGTTTGGTGGCGCGACCTATATTATTTCTTGTCATTGCGAAATTTGAGCACCTTTTTGATGCAGTCAGTCTATTTTCCTCATTGCGTGCTCCAGCATGTGGATTTTTCAACCAAGGCTATCAAGCACTGTATGTAGGCTAGTTTATGAAGATTACAATGAAAAAGGCAAAGATGACTACACAAATGAGACTGATGCTGCCCTGTTTACACGGTAATAAGACACATTTTGCTTGATCAGATCACAGGTAAACAAGAGAGACACGTTCCTGTTCAGAATTATACTGTTCAAATGCTTAAGGTTAAGAGTCTTTTGTCCACTTCCGATCATACTGCACGGGAGTGCACCAGTCTCAGGTCTTTCAATCTAATACTTCAAAAAAATGCATTTTTATAAGATTTGTACATGTAGTATTAAAACAATCAAATACTTTATTAAAAAAAAATATGCATTGAGATTTATTTCCTTAGTTTCCCATGAGTTCATATTTTCTAAACAGAATTTATGCTGTTTGACAGTTTTTCAGTGACTTTTTATGATTTTACATAGAGGCATATTAATCTTCAATTAGTTTTTTTTAACAAATATCTTACAACAACAAAAGTAACTATACAGGGCAATTCATAAATAAAAATATAATACAAAAGGTTCTGAATTTATCATGTGAAAAAAGATCATGCACATGTAATCACGCCTGTGTATGTAGCTTTTTGCATAGAATAAATGTATTAACAGAATTAACGTTTATCCATTAACTAAAATATCCCCAATACCCTGGAAAAAAACACACTAAAATAATGGGTGAGAGCTGCTAATGCAAAAAGAAAAAAAAAAAAAAATTCATTCATTTTCTTGTCGGCTTAGTCTCTTTATTAATCTGGGGTTGCAACAGCGGAATAAACCGCCAACTTATCCAGCACATTTTTAACCAGGCGGATGACCTTCCAGCCGCAACCCATCTCTGGGAAACATCCATACACTCATCCACACTCATATACTACGGACAATTTAGTCTACCCAATTCACCTGTACCGCATGTCTTTGGACTGTGGGGGAAACCGGAGCACCCGGAGAAAACCCACGCTAACACAGGGAGAACATGCAAACTCCAAACAGAAATGCCAACTGACCCAGCCGAGGTTCGAACCTGCGACCCAGTGACCTTCTTGCTACCTTCTTGCTACCTACTGCGCTACTATATATATATATATATATATATATATATATATATATATATATATATATATATATATATATATATATACCTAATATATATATATATATATATATATATATATATATATATATATAATATATATATATACCTAATATATATATATATATATATATATACCTAATATATATATATATACCTAATATATATATATATATATATATATATATATATATATATATATACCTAATATATATATATATATATAATATATATATATATATATATATATATATATATATATATATATATATATATATATATATATATATATAAATAATTTGCAGTCAAATACGAGAAGTATTTATTTTAGCAAAAGAAAATATATTTTCAATATATTCAATAAAAAAAATATAATACATTTTACACTGAATACTGTCCAAAATATAAGACATTATTTATAAAGATATACAGGCCTACAGAATTATTTTTAGAGTGTATCAACATGAATGGCAGCTGTTGTTTTTGATCCAACAGCCACAAAACTAGATGATGAATGCTGTGAGTTTACGTCAGGATGATACATGGGGTGGGGGACCAGATATTTACTTACCTAGTGAAACTAAAACATGTATTATTAACAGGTACGTTTTACTTAAGTACTATTTTTGTCTCCTTTCCATGGCTGTTGCAATTTCTAGCCAAAAATTATTGGTCATCTGGTTATCTCTATGATCACGCATGGTCGGATCGTTAGGATGTCTGTTCAGTCGTACTGTTTCAGACAAATTCTCTACAAAGTGATTCATATTCAACTCAAATCAAAGGCGGCGCCGCGCGAACTGTTCACCCGAAATCATGTTGCGTGCACCCAAAGCGAACCTCCGCAAACACATCGATGACGTCACATTCGCTGCGCGCACTATTGCATGTTCGTCTTATTTGTAGTTGTAATACTGCAAATTACATTTGGACTAGTGAAATAAAGAACTACAACACCACGAAAAGCAACAGCAACAAAAAAAGTATTTAAATGAGCATCAACCAGGCTTCAGATGTATTGTTACATGGACATGGGAAAAATAAGACCTGTGCAAAAATATTTAGGACATAGAATAGCGAATTTAAGACTTTTTAAGGCCTAAAATATAGATTTTTAAATTTTAGACTTTTTAAGACCCCGTGGAAACCCTGTGTAAGCCGCTTGGCACAGCAGAGGGCAGGTTTCATCCACTTATTTTATGGGCTTTTTGGATATGCACATAAAAAACGGTTGATGGAAACGCCATGATGAACATACATTTTGAAAATGTGTGTGAATGGACAAACCAGCAGGCTGAGCACATTGTGAAACATCTAAAATGTTGTTTTGGTCATTCTAAAACGCCTTAACCATTTCAGTATTAGTGTTATTATATTATTAATGACCTCCAGAATTGTCAAGAGCATCTGCACTCTGTGTCTCGCACCTTCAAATGCCAGCACGCATCTCAGGATTGCCTTCCGAGGTGTAAGTCATTTATTAAATGAAGATAATATATTCACGCAGCTTCTCCTACCACAGTAAATTCCGTTTTTACTGTTGATATTTGTCACCAGTTAACAAGTAAGTGGCGATTTTGTTCTCTTTGACTTGTTGGATGGAAACGCTGCTTTATTCGCACGTCTTTTATGCAATATTTCAGTTTAGGGCATACATTTAATTAGCATTTTTAGATGATGGGCATGGGCATTCATCCTCTGCTATTTCTTCCTCATTTCTGCGTTCTTCAGATTCATTATTGCTGTCTTGATTCTCCATATGTCAATCGATATAACTTTGTGACTGTATAATGACGGTCAGCTCACATAAATCTGCAGTAGCCTGAACTTGTTTTTCGGTTCAAATAATGTACCAGGCTTTTCATTGGTCCGTTAAGATGAGATTTTTTTTATTGGCTACCAAAGTCAGTGGTTGAAATATTAATTTAATTACAGTACTCTGTAACAATTTGTGATTCTAAAAGTAACAAAGTAAATTACCCTGCTTAATTTGTACTCAATTACAAGTAAAATTACCGACTTAAAATTATACTCATGAAAGTACAAATACCCCAAAAATTTACTTAATTACAGTAAAGTGGGTAAATGAAATTCGTTACCTCCACCACTGTCTTTCACCAACCTAAAACATGAACAAACTGCCTTGTTTACCTATTATCATCACTTTTTGGACTATTATGTACTATATTAGTTTGACATTTCCTTGAGCGAGAATGACGTCGACTGAAATTTTCAGTCGTACACCACGTCCACCAAAAGAGTACCCTTGGTACCCTTTAGGCAGTGGAAATGCAATACCCTACTGTACCAGTCAGTGGAAACGAGTCATAAAACACCATAAATGTTGTGGAATACAATATGAAGACATTAAATACAGCCAAAGTCCCTTTAAGGCAAGCCATTTAACTCGGCGGTCATCTTTGTAATGCCTTTCGGGCAGTATGCTTGGGCATTTTGTCCTGAATGGGGAAATATCAATATATTCTGCAAAACTGTTTGCTAAGCTTATGATCACATTACATATTTGGAATCACCAATAAACTGCAACAACAACTGTCCATGTGGGCCTAGCCATCAGCCAATTGTTGCATTGTTGATTATGATTTTGAGGATCGACTGATCAGTCCTTGTTTAAAGAACCAAATTAGCCAGAGATCAGTTATCAAGATTAAAAGATCCAAGATCTGTCAAATCATCTTAGATCATTTAAGCGTGGTATGAAGAATGGACCCCACACAAACACATTCAAAATCACCAAATTTGCCACAACTGTGAACATCATGATCACAACATGACCTTGTTAAGTGCTTGAAATGTTCTACAGTATCGTCAAATCAAAGGCACATCCCAGAAAATCTCATATCGTTTTTTTTTCTTTTCCACTGCAGAACCAAACAAAACATAACACAGCGCAATTAAAGTGATTAAGAATTAATGACTCTAGAAATGAATCCGATCAAATTATATTTCTCCATTTTCTCTCTAATAACGCTTACGAAATCATTGATCTGGACGTTTCATTTGGCTCTCTTAGCAGGGGGTCCACAGAGACTTTCTAGGAAGGAAAATAAGAAGGCATGGGTTTCGGTTGTGGCACCAAGGCTGTTTTTTACACATAACTGGAAATGTGACTAACGGTTCTGAATCTGTAAATAAAACCATAGCTGTGGTGGTACAGACACTCTGTGTCGATGTAGAGAACGCCTGGCTGCACGTTCACACGCTGACTAGTGTGCGGGTGGAGAGGAGGCCTGCCTTCCTCACATCCCCTGCCAGGTTTGTGTCTGCAAGCCTGCTGTCTCTCGTCTCGGCGCGCCTGCCCACAAACTTCTCCATTTCATTTTACCCCTCGCCATCGCTTCCCTCCCACACAGCAGGTTTATTTGCACGACCACTAGGGGGGTCGTTTTTCAATTCTTCAGCCTTGAACTTAACACGGATTCTGGAAACCGTCGTTCAGAGACACTTCTCGCCTGACAAACCATCAAAGCAAAGCCTTTTATCACCCTTTCGGAGATTAATTTTGGCTGGGCTGCTGGATACCTTCAGGCGGCCATGTTGTCTGTTTTATTATGGCACAACAGACGCGCAAGGTGCTCAGGGCTTGACTTTACGAGCTAAGCGGCGCGCTTGTAACTCCCTGGATGTGTCTCTAAACAAATTATAATTACAGAGCGGCGGGCGACTGACTTCATAGAAGATACCATGACAAATAAGCAGCACGCTGAGCAAGCCAATCGCATGGCGCCACCTGAAATAGAGAGACGAGGAACGGACCTCTGGAACATAGATTTAAAGCTTTGGACCCAATTGAAGTAAAACACTCACATCAAAGGCCGAAGAAAAACAAGTGTCTCTCTGGTCCCCTAAGCCGGTATACCAACAATGCATCATTTGTGACATCCAATCAGAAGTGGCCCGCTCTTCCCTCGCGCTGCTTCCGAAGTTGTGTCACTGTTGTCTCGGCTGTGAGATGATTAATTGGTTGATAACCCTGAGGACCGGTTGCTCTCTGTTTATATATAATAAGTCATCTTCCCTTCTGTCTGTCAGGACCGTGACGGGTAACATACATTTTAGCGATAGAAATTAAATTGTATCAGGAAATGAAGGTCTGTTTGCGCATTTCTTTAATTCTCCTCATCCTGTTTTTGAATACATGCACAATATTTCTCTCTCCACACTCAATACTGCAGTCAGATGATAAAAGATTGAAAAAGCACAATGCAGTCTGACAAGGTTATGCGGCAACAGCGAGTAATGCGAGAGAAAGAGAGAAGCTGTGCAATTCATCATTTATCAGTTACAGAGCGTTCACTCCTCCCTTTCTATCACACTCCAAACTTTACTCTTCTCTCTCTCTCAGTGCGCTCCTCTCATATCGGTTTCTCACTCTATTAAAAGATGGGCTAATTAATTTTTGCTCAAAAAATAAAAAAATAAGGACTGAGGCACTTCCACATAGACCTACATATAAATATGACCTTGATAGTAGCTTTTAATCACATTATGTAATTGTTAATAATGTCAACAAGCCCTCTATAGGTTGTGAGAGTTGATCTAAGAAGAGCTGTAGTTAAGGTGTTATCTTGACATGTCTAATGTATTAGAGCTATACTTTCTATGGCAACCATTTAGATGGAGGGGGGGGAGGAGAAAGAAATGTTAGAACGTCCCTGCAGCACAAGGCTACAATACAAGTACAACAACTAAGAAAACCAACTGGGCTTATTAAAAAAGAAATATATTTACACTATGAGGATAACTGAAAGTGAAAAGTAAACACTGAAATAAATTAATTCATTCATTTTCTTTCGGGTTAGTCTATTTATTCATCAGAGGTCGCAACAGCGGAATGAACCGACAAACTATCTCTAGCATATGTTTTACACAGGGATGCCCTTCCAGCTGCAACCTAGTACTGGGAAACATCCATACACACTCTACCACACATACACTGATACACTACGTTCAATTTAGCTTATTCAATTCACCTATAGACCTTTTTTCTGGCTGCTGCATGGAGGGCGCCTTAGCGAATGTGTAGAACTTCCATTTACAGCGTTTACAACTGGTAATTTGCGCTCCTAAAATGGGTTTCAATAGCGTTTTGAGTGGATTACGGAGTGTTTTTGTGACACACAACTTTGAAAGGTGTGTGTTAAAGCCGTTATAATCTGTCAGATGTGGTTCAAGCGCGACAGAAAACCGTTCTCCTAGTTCACGTGTCTGCCGTCAGATATACAGTGTGTGTGTGTGTGTGTGTGTGTGTGTGTTTGTGTGTGTGTGTGGTGGTGTGTGTGTGTGTGTGTGCGTCACTGCATTATAGAGCAAACCAGATTACTGGCATAAAACTTAACAGGTACAGTATGTCAGTCATGCAATTTCCAAAAATGACCAATAAAGTCAGTTTTTGATACTCTGCTGGCTGATTTGCATGTTGATATTTTTCATTTAGTTAGCTCTGTGTGTAGATATTATACCATGGTATGTGTTTTTCTTGTCATTTTCAAACGCCTCTTATTTTCATTTTGTGCCAGTATTTCAATCAATGTGTGAGTGGGATAGGACGTTGTGTGTGTGTGGGTGTGTGTGTTGTCACAAACATTTATTGTGAATTACATTTGTTTAAGTTTTTGTAAAAATGCCAGAAAACTGTTCACTCTTAAACAATGGCGAGGCTCCATTAACCCTTTCATGCATGAATTATAAAAATCATTATCTGGATCTTTTTTGTTTATATTTTTATAACTTTAATATGAAACTAAAATTGAAATCCATTTTCAGTTTTTACAAAATTTTGTTTATTAATAAAAATATTTAACGTCCACATATGTGCACACCATGCAACAAAGGTGACATTGGGACAAAAACATAGCTGACAATATAGAATATTGTGTTTTTAATAGCCTGTTGTTCTATTCACATCAGCCTCATTTATTAAAAACAATAATGGTACAATAATAACAATAAAACACATATTGTCACTCTCTGACTTCAATGTCTGTCTCAGAGCTTGCTATTTTCCAGTACAAACTCATCACTGCTGTCACTGTCCTCTGGAATATTCTCAATTATTCTGTACTGACTTTCTTGACCTATTCTTTTCCTGTTTAGAAGGCAAATGCTCATTTGTTTCCATATGAATGTGTAAAATTGCCATTTAATGCTGTAATATGTCACTTTAAATGACTATTTATGTTGATATATTTGTTAAATGTCTGTTTTATTACAATATAAGACAATTTATAAACATCTTTGAAAAAAAAGAATAGCTATACTAGCAGCTTACAGAAAAAACAGGAGCTGGTTATTCAATCTGACTCCTCTGTTGTATGACGTCCACGTATGTGGACACCGTGGACACAAAAACACTACATCCGCTCTAACGGCCATCGCATCTGGCCCGAATTGTACTCAGGCCGGAATCGGGCAGTGAGTCCATAGGCAGTAGGTAAGTAGAATACAGCGACAGAGTCTGGGCCAATGGGTAAGTCTCCGACAGGCGAGAGTCTAGCGCCAGGTACTGGCTCCGAGGGTATTTTGCTACCTTGGGTGGTTGGTGTACGCTGTATCAAGCAAACTGATAAGTCCCCTGTGACTCGTACGAATAAACTGTGTTCCACCAACCAGATCTGTATGTCAGAAGAAACTATAGTTTTAATTCTGAAGCAACCTCATTTTATTATGGTAAAATAACACAGAAAATCGAACTAATAACACTTCATTCTCCTGCCAAAAGCTCCGGCAGATCTTGAGAAACTGATCATTAACACGGAGGAGGCGGGGCTTTTATGACTTGTACTGCGAGCCAGCCCACAGGGGGCGATCTAACGGACCGAGATCTTTACTCAAAAGCAGGCTGTGTGGCAACAAACTTGGTTGGGACTTGTAGAAGCTGCGCATCGGATGGATTTGCCTCTTTAGAGGTGTGACTTTCAGCAGTAGGGAACTTTAAACTCCACACGTGTAACTGACTAAACTGAACTTCAACTCTTAAAAACTGGACTGACACAGTATCAATTTACTAGAACGTCTATGTTAAGCTGCTTTAACACAATCTACAATGTAAAAGCGCTATATAAATAAACATGAATTGAATGAACATTGCGTATACTCGTGATGTGACTATTGCGAATAATCACATTGCGATATCAATGCTGAAACGATATATTGTGCAGCCCTAGTATGAATGCATAACCAAATCCAAATGCTTGTAAATATGACATTACTTGGAACTGATACAGTAACTCTTTGAATAAGCCTAAACCTCACACTGCTTGTAAAAGCAGATGTACAGCACAGAGCACTTGGAAAGAGCTCGTAATAAAAGCCGACAAGACAGGTTCCTGACTCTCTTCAACCTCAGACATGCGATAAGTCCAGCCAGTAAGAATGTCAGAGCCCCAATGGCTTCACTAACCCCTGGAGTCAAGCTCCTGTCTGTCACCCAGAACACCTAACCAACGCTGCCTGCCAAGTGGAGTCCACTAAGCACAGATAAAGCCCAATTAATTTCCAACACGTTGTCCTTAATAGCATAATCACGTTGAGTCTGTCTTGTTTTACAGTAGGTGTTTCTCATTTAAACTCAGCCGTTCAAACACAAACTGATGCATTCATGTTGTCATTAACATGTTGACAACTCCCACTCATCAACGGATTGTTAGTTTGAGCCGTAGAAACATTAGGCTGAAAATACATTCTTATTTGCTTGTATGTGATCACACTACATTGTAAAACATATCTGTAAGTTAGCGGTTATCTGTATTTTGTGATTTATGTTTTCATTTCATGTTATTTCATGTTAGTTACAGGAAATCAAACACTATTCATATTTTATTCAACATAGAAATTAATACACATTAACTTTTATGTTAGTACAGGCTATTTGTTGATATTTAGAAATAATTACAGAATTATTGTTATTATGAAGTACCTCACAGTAATTTACTGAATTTACATACAGTACCTTACTGTGAAAGTAATGAAATTATAAGCCAGTCATTTACTGTAAATTTAAGGTAAAATGTTTTAGTGTATATTTATCTTTATTATATTATGAAAGCTTAGTTTTATTGTATGTTACACGTAATCATGCATACTTTTGTTTCAATTACAATATGTAATGCGTTAAATTTGTACTAACACTGTAAAAAAATGTTATCCTATATTATGATTATATTATATTTATCTGTATAAGGTTATGTAAGCTTAGTTTTATTGTGAGATCCACATAATTATGCATAATTGTGTTGCAATTACATAATGTAATACATCAAATTTGTACTAACACTGTAAAATAAATTTTATATTATGATTATATTATATTTATCTTCGTTACGTAAGTTTACTTTTATTGTGTTACAAACTAATTACGCATATTTATTTTGTTATTATTATAATAAATGCATCAAATTTGTACTCACACATTGTAAAATAAATGTTACATTATATTATGTTCTTTTTTATGCTATGTAAGGGCGACGCAGTGGCGCAGTAGGTAGTGCTGTCGCCTCACAGCAAGAAGGTCGCTGGGTCGCAGGTTCGAGCCGGCTGGGTCAGTTGGCGTTTCTGTGTGGAGTTTGCATGTTCTCCCTGCGTTTGCGTGGGTTTTCTCCGGGTGCTCCAGTTTCCCCACAGTCTAAAGACATGTGGTACAGGTGATTAGGCTAAATTGTCCGTAGTGTATGAGTGTGAATGTTTCCCAGAGATGGGTTGTGGCTGGAAGGTGTGAAAAAATGCTGTGTTAAACGCTGTGTAAAAATGTGCTGGATAAGTTGGCGGTTTATTCCGCTGTGGCGTCCCCAGATTAAAAAAGGGACTAAGCCGACAAGAAAATGAATGAATGAATGCTATGTAAGCTTAGTTTTATTGTGTTACACATAATTATGCATATATGTTGTTATTACTATAATAAATGCATCACATTTGTACTGACATTGTAAATAAAAGTTATATTATGTTATATTTTGATTATATTATAATTATCTGTATTATGTTATGTAAGCTTAGTTTTATTGAGATACACGTAATTATGCATAATTGTGTTGCTATTACAATATTTAATGCGTCAAATTTGTACCAACACTGTAAAATAATGTTATATTATGCAAAGAAAGAAAGAAAGAAGAAAGAAAGAAAGAAAAGAAAGAAAGAAAGAAAGAAAGAAAGAAAGAAAAATTAAATCGAACTATTAAGCTGTAATAATATTTAAGCTTATATAATATTTATACTTAAGCTCTTTAAGAATACTTGATCATGCTTGGTCAAAACACCATTTTGAGCTGAGCTTAACAACAATCAACCACTCCTGCCAGGTTTTCAGCAACCAATTTGCTACACACTGTACAGTCAGCAGATCATTAACACAAAATACACCCTGAAATGTCACACTAGAACGAATTCAAATCATTTGAAAGAAAGTTTATGACAAGTTTGGGAAACTTAACTTGTCAAAAGCACGTCTATCACCATGTACAAACTTCTCATATAGATCAAAACAGCGTCTGAATCAATTATTTGGGAGGAAATGCAGTCCATTTCGCTACTGGCTGCAATGCACTGTAACAAAACACAAATTGAAACATCAAATCCAGCATCCAGGTGTTAACTGACTGCCTTGTTCAACATCCCTGGAGACCTCTTCACAAAACCCAGAGAAATGAAACCCAGAGAAATGAGCTGGGTGAAATCCTCATGTGATGGGAGGAAACCCGACAGCTATGCAAATCCCCCCTCTTTATGCAAGTAGGGGTAATTAGGCATAGCTAATTGTTTCTGATGTAAGAGAGAAGAAAAATGGAGAAGGGGCTTGATTTGTGAGCCGGCGTGTTTGAGGTCTCCTCCCTCAATCAAAATACACACCTGCTTCACCGCCACTGCAGAACACTGGCATGTTTAATAAGTCTGATAACGAATGTTGATTACATCCGGCTTATGATTGCAAATATGCAAGAGAATCAGCCCTGGATTGAATCTACAATGGTTGTTTGTAGGAACAACAGTTCGTTTGACTCACAGGTATCAAGTCAGAGTATACTAAATCCATTGGAATGAAACATGTTAATGTTAGCATTTAATAAAAGGTAAATGTGTATGCCCATGAAATACTGAGGAAAGCCACTAAAGCACTAAACATTTTGAATGCAAGTCTCATAATAGCAAAACTCAAATAATCAATAAATAATATAATAAATTAGAAGGACAATGAATACCTTCATGATTTTACAAACATTCTGTTATAAAATTAATGGTAAATCTTTGTGGACAAACTTTATGAGAGTGGCTTGAGATGTGTGAAATTAAAATGAAACTGAAAAATGGGCTATGCAAAAGTTTTGTGTGGATTTCAAAACCTGCAGACACTTAATGCTGAATGATTGCAAAAGAGAATTGATTTGTGTGACTCAGTGAAACTTAATCCTAACACCAATCCAACAACCAATCATGAAAAAGGATATTTAAGATAGCTAATTGGTAGTTGTGCTTCTCCTTATTGTGAACCAGAAAGTAGCAACATGGGAACCTCAAAAGAACTTCCTAATGACCCAACTAGGATAATCATCAACATGAATTAAAAGAAAAATGCAAAAGGCTATCACAAAATGTAAAGTCTCTATCTCCACAGTCAGAAATATAGTAAGAAAATGGAAGGCCACAGAAACAGTTCTTGTGCAAAAGAAATATGGTAGACCAAGAAAAATATCCGAAAGGCAAAGGCGAAGAATGGTTATAATGGTCACATGCAAGCTACAGAAAAGCTCCAGGAATGTCTTGCTGCTGATAATGTCATTGTACATTGCTCCACAGTCCAGCACACTCTTCATAAAGAACAGCTCAATGGAAGGTGATGCAGAAGAAGACTTTTCTTTATTCTGCCAACAGAAGAGTCGTTTGAGGTATGCAAAGCTCATCTGGACAAGCCTGAATCATTTTGGAAAAATATATTGTGGACAGATGCCACAACCATAGATGCTTTGCATGGTGGAAAAAGAAGACTGGAATCCAGAAGAACCTGCTCCCTACTAGAGCTGAAGATCTTTCCCCGAACCGATTGGTTTAATTTCTATAATTTTAGACGGGCTCGGGTCTGGCTTGGCTTGCGCAGTAAATGTATAGTCATGTGATGCATTTGATTAGCACGAGAAAGTAATCAAATCGTTTATTACAACATTAAAATCCATCCCTGCAAAGGTGAAACAAATGATGATGGAGAAGTTTAAAAGAGCAATTTTGACTGCGGTAAGGCCGGCCGCCAGTCCAAAAAAACGGTCATTCTAGCCGCCACGGTGTTTTGGCGGTTACTCATACACTGCGTATTACGGTAGAGTGCTAACAGCAATGTATGTACAGCAAGCTGACAGAGAAGATGACGAGGTCACTCGCTACATTGAAACTGCTGTCATGGAAAATTAAATGGATGTTCTTGGCTGGTAGAAGATGAACAAACAATCCTCCCCAAAACTTGCAAAATTAGCCGATCAGAACTATGCATCTCGGCCTGTAGCAGCAGCAGTGAAAGGGTGTTCGGTGCTGCTAGACTCACCATCCTGAGCGCAGGACTGCGCTAAAGCCATTTACAGTGGATTCAATAATGTTCCTCCACAAAAACACGTAGCTTAATCTTGGTGAGTAAAGGGTTTTTAAATGATAAATAAACATTAATTAAACCATAAAATCATAATGTAGACAGAGTATACAGGCTAATTTTGGCATAGGCTTCTTTTAATATTCAGCTTCACTGTCGCCTTAAAGCTAGATTGTGAAGAGAAGTGACGAAACAAATCCCGCAGATTATCTTAATTTTGTTATTGCTAAATACCTGTCATAATTTAGAATTTATTTTAATTTAATTTGTTAAGAAAGACTTCTTTTCATTGTGTTGGCTGATTTAAAGGCTAAGTCTGTGTACCTAGGCCTATTTAGAGTGCTGAGATGTTACAATGTTACAGAGGACTTATTTTATCTCTTGTTCCAACTCCCAAGTGGCCTATAGCCTATGTTTGTTATGAATAAATTATGTTGAAACATATAAATGACTCATTCTTGGAAAAAGGCAAAAGAGCTGTGTGCATGTACACATTTGGATAATGTCGGGTTATAAATGGGTTGGGCTTTATATAGCTGTCAATCAAAATGTACCTGTCGGGCTCGGGCCGTATTCTGTCGGGCTTGGGCCCTATTCTTTTTATGGTCCGATTACAGCTCTACTCCCTACCGTAAAATATGGTGGAGGGTCCATCATGCTATGCGGATGTATGGCAAACACAGGTCCCAGAAACCTTGTCAGAGTTAAAGGTTGCATAGATTCCACCCATTATCAGCAGATTCTTATGAACAATGTTCAGGAATCCGTCAAGAGGCTGAAGTTATGGCAGGATTGGAAGTTTCAGCATGACAATGACCCAAAACACAGTTCCAGATCTAAAAAGGAATTCATGCTCAGACATGATACAATGTTCTAGAATTGCCATCCCAGTCCCCAGACATCATCGACAATCTATGGATTGATTTGAAAAGGGCCATTCATGCTCGTCACCCATCAAACCTGACTGAACTGGAGAAATTTTGCAAGGAAGAATGGTCCAAAGTGTCTTCAGCTAGACTTCAGGGATTTGTCACCTTGGAATTATTATGTTCTATCTGCGTTCTAAATGATTGTGAGATATTGCTTTCTATAACATTTATTTCATGTTTTAGGATGAATATTTTTCTTGTTCAAGTTAGGCATAAAGGCTGTGCTAAATATTTTGTCCAGTGCAGATGTTCATTTTGTCTGATTAATATGTTAATATTTATAGAATTGTATGCTTCATATGAATTATTGAATTATATTTATTAAATTATATCCCCATGAATCAAATTAAGTATTTGCCCTTCAAGGCTTAATTTTACATTTAAAGACTTTAAAAGAAAACAGACAATGAGCAATGAGTTTAATAAACGCTGAAAAATGTTGCACTGTCTATATACACACAAATAAAAATATTTCACATTTAATATATTACATTTTTTTAATAACTGTTTCTTTTCTAACAATGTAAAATTTACATTTCATCTCAATGTCAAAAAATGCTTCTAAATCATCACATTTACACACATCTCAACCATAATTTTGTGTGGTGCAGCGTTATTTAGCCGACTTTCCTGCTGTCAACAGAGCAGTCCGGTGAAATGACAAAGAAAGCTGATCCTGATTGGTCCTCGTGCGTCCATTAAAATGCTGATTGGCTCACAGAAAGAACCTTATAGAGCCAAGAGTTCCACTTTGTAGATAAACCTTTTTTGCTTTGTTTTTAATAAAAAGTCTTAAAATGTAAACAACTTAGAAAAAAAAAAACATCACAATGTAAATAAGTTGTCATTTAATAAGAATATGTGAAAACTCAATTTTGAAACAAATGTCAGATAGAACCTTATAATTCTAAGGTGATGATTTATCATTGACTATAAGAAGCGTCTACAGGCTATTATTTCAGGTTCCTGTTCAAAAGATTGATGTCATTATTCTGTTGGGGTGCCCAAATTTTTGCACCTGTCTGTTTTTGTTAAGTCTTAAATTGCATTGCATCTGTTGATTAAATAAATGTTATGTCAAAACTGAAATGTTGCTTTTTCCCTAGGGTATAAAATATATTCAAAGGAATTTCCGGATTTGAAAGGCCAGCAGGCTATGGCTTGCAATTATGAAAATGATCAGGGGTGGCCAAACTTTAGCATAAAACTGTAGATACACTGTAAAACCCAACAGTCATTTTTATCAAATGAAATGAGTGTAGTTAACTCACAATTGACTGAAAGTTAATTCTACTCATTTGAAAAGAGTTTTGAACTCAGTGTTGAAGGTAATGAGTTAAATAAATACCTCATTACTTCAACTTAAATGGAGTAAGTTCACAGTACTCATATAGATTAGTTTTTTTTAACTCAAATGGTTTGTTGCAATCGGTTCCCTTAACGGTTTGAGGTGCCTTAAATTATTGAGTTTTACAGTACTCAGTTAGAGTTCTCTTCATTTATTGGGTTTTACTGTCCTCAAATTGCTTCATTTACTCAAATGGTTTAAGTTCACAGTACTCATTAGGATACGTTTTAGAACTTAAATGGTTTGTTGCAATCAGTTTCCTCAAACGGTTTGCATTACCTTAACTTTTTAGGTTTTACAGTGTAGATGACGGATGAACAGGCATGCTGGCAGGCAAGCAGACAGACAGTCAGACAAACAATATATAATATAATATATATAGCTATAGCACATATCAGTGTTTGGTGCACACCTCATATGCTCAGAAAATCGAAACAATGAACACTCCCCAAACAGCAATCGTTTCATTACTCTTATCTCCAGCACGTCAGCAGATTCACCTGCAACAGACTCGCTTTTCTGTCAGGACTGCTGGCTCCGTAAAGCTGACTCGCCTCATCTCCATATCACATACTGCCTTTGCTGAAAATTTGTTATATAATTAACCATACCCATGTTGACTCAGCACAAGCATTCACACAGTACAGTATAATGATGCATATGCCAGTGGGCTTTGTATAATGTTCGCTGGCTGGGGAGTAATTTATGGAAACTACTTACAAGAAATGCAGCAGCACTGGAATGTACTCCACTGTCTGTCTTTGGCTATTACTGGTATTATCAAAACTTTCATGACATGACATGATTCATGGGCTGACATTAAGAGATGTGAGAATTGCTTAAGGGGCAGTGACATGTCCACCCCTCCATTCTCCACAGAGTTGTCAGAGGAGCAACATTTCAATTGAAGTCCTCGACATTACATATATTAGATCTTTCAGACTGGCAACTCCTCATCACATTGCCTGGAGCACAGTGGAGCAGATTCATTAGAGATAGAGGCTGTTTCTAATACCAAGAACACAGAGAACAGACTCGTGGAGACCTGTGAGAAATGAGATGTGTTCTTCCCGATGGTCACATGACCTTCATGCATTTTAATGGAAAATATTTTCAACATTCATACAGCATTTTTTCCCTTATTCATTTTTTCCCTGATCTATCTATCTATCTATCTATCATCTATCTATCTATCTATCTATCTATCTATCTATCTATCTTCTATCTATCTATCTATCTATCTATCTATCATCTATCTATCGTCTCTCTGTCTGTCTGTCTAATGTATATCTGTCTGTCTGTCTGTTGTCTGTCTGTTGTCTGTCTGTCTGTCTGTCTATCTATCTATCTATATATCTATCTATCTATCTATCTATCTATCATCTATCTATCTATCTATCTGTCTGTCTGTCTGTCTGTCTGTCTGTCTGCTTGTCTGTAGGGTTGGAAACTGAAACACTGCCAATTTAGTGTTGTTAGATAGTTTAAGTTAATTAATATGTGAAAGTTAATACACAGAAAAAAAAGTTTGTTTTGGTAATCTGAGATTCTGAGCATTTGCTTTGCTTTTGGGAGTGCCGGTCCACAATTTTCTTACTGCGCCTCTCTTACTGTTCGTTTGTTATGAGGGAATGATGCTCAAAAAGAATGCTCCGTTCACTATTCAAATACAAGTACATCAACATACTGAAATAAAAGTCTCTTGTTTAAGTGGACTTGCATTGAATTGGTAACACATTGGCCTGTTTGCTCCTGGTCATCCATGCACTTTTTTTTCATCAGATAGCTATATGATTTGTGAAACCGCTTCCATGCACTCTTGACCACATAACGCATCTCCATTAAACATATATGATTCCGATATATAAATAATATTAATTTTTACAGAAAAATAAGCATTTATATATATATATATATAAGGGTGTAACGATACGCGTATTCGTATCGAACCGTTCGGTACGAGGCTTTCGGTTCGGTACGCATACGAACCGAACGATTCAGTCAAATACCAAACATGATAAAAGAGAATAAGTGTACAGAATATAATGTTTTCAGCGCAAAAATGCTCAACAAGGCATCCCATGATGTGACAGGCAACATCTGCCTTCCCCGCCCACCTCCAGTCAGGCACACACTGCACTCAGGGTCGGAGTAAGCTAAACTGGCGCTCAAACCGAAAGTTATGCCGCTTTCAATCCGAAAAAGCCGGCGGAGCTGGGTGTTGAGATGATGCGGGGTTTGTCCCGGACAAAAGCGAAGACGAGGGGCGCTGAGATGATGCAGGGTTTTTCCGGACGAAAGCGAAAGGGTGGAAACGCGCCGCGGACTGACTGCACAGCTAGAAAAATGGCTAGTAGCTAACATTAATGTAATCCTCCTATAACCAACAGCGGGTCTGGCGTTTGGGAGCACTTTGCTTATTCCGCTTTCAGATCCACTGAAATGGCAGGTGACGGTCAAATCAAGCAGATCTCGGTTTGTATCCACATGTGCTGCCGTTAATCCGTGAGTCAGGTAATCAAAAAATAGGTCGCATGATATTTAAGTATACGTGGGTCACGCGTGGGTAAGATCAATTATTGGTGATGCAAACTTTAACTATTTACTCTAAAATATTAAGGTGTTTCAAGCAATCTTAACAGACTGGCACAAATATGCTTTCATTTAAAAAAAAATCGCTCGTCACGGCTATATGCGGTGAACATCTCCGTTCTCACAGGTTTCTGAGTTTTCTCATCATCAATCACTTTCAGTCTGGGAACATGTTCAGTACTGCGAATTTTGTTTTAAGCCTGTCCTGCAATAGCGTGTATTGAGGAGGATATAGGCAAAGATATTGCGAGAGCTGAGATCTACAGTATGACGACTTTAAAGACGATATTAGCTTGTTTCGCATTAATGTAGATATATTACATGTTTTAATTTCATTATTGAATAAAATGAATAGCATTATTATTTTAATCATCATCATTAATAATAAATAAACTAACAATAATTTGACAGCTTCAGCTGTTCACATCAACATGACCGGCACTTTCAGACTTCAGCACCACATGTCTTCAGCATGAATTGAAATAGACCTTGCCTCCTAAAGGAAAAAATACAATAATTTTTTAAATTGCAATGCGATTAGTCATGTATTCGCAATTTCACATAAATCAGCATGCGAAAATTTAATTATTTCCATTGCGCTCTTTCTCTCTCAGCAGCAGTTCACGCGCTCTGGATAAGCGCACTACACAGCCATCTTGTAGCAAATTAATTTGCAACTTTGTTGTATAAAAAATAGGCTAAATAACAACATTTAATTAACAAACAAATGAAATAAAATTATTTGTAAAAATTAAACTACAGAAAAAAGAAAATGAAAAGAACTGAAACCAGCTCAAATGTTCTGTTCTGGAATAACAGGTGTTGCGATTAAATTTCGATGGAATAATTAACACAGACAGGCGCATTTTCAGAAAATAGCCTATTTATTTTATTTAAAAATATGTTAGGCCTATATTTATTATATATATATATTTTTTTTTTAAATAGCCTATATAAATTACCATTCATTTTGGCTTTAACGAATTATTGAACAGATTATTAATAACTTATCAAAAACATTTTACTGAGCTCAGTGTCGGCCGTCACCGGATAAAGTCCAATCTTTCTTTAATTTTTTGGACTTTGTTTGAAAGCTTAGTGGCATTGTAGAGGTCCAATTTACTGTTGTTTGATTTAAATTATAGCCTATATATGCGCCAATAAACAAGTCAAAGGAATGAGTGAATTAATAAAATTATTCTTAAATGTCGATATTGTTTTTACTAAAAAAAATAACAAATGTTTTATAAAATAAAAGGAGCAATTTTCATAATTTATACGATTCAGTTAAATATAAGTTGGACATTTATGGGGCCATGTAACATGTTTTTGTGTTTGTTTTTTGTTCTAGTGATCTTTAATATACTGGGTAGCTACGCAAAATATTTTCTAAAATGTCAAGCAGGAATTTGTCGATTAGCTTTAATTATGAAGACAAAGAAATATAAAAAATAACAAAAATAAAATGATAAAAAAATACAAAGATAAAAAGAGCAGCATTTTGCTAAATATAATAGTCCTTTATATGCTTTAAATCCTGCTATGTGTTGTTTCATATTCGTTTTTATTTCACTTGATGCATTAGTTATTTAATGTTTGAAAGCTGAAAGAAATAACAGCCGTCCTTTAAATCATTATTTTACCATCAAAATGTAGTATATTTTATATTAATATCAACTTTTGATATAAAACCGCTGTGTAATTTAATTGATTGTTAAAAATGAAATAATTTTATGGCATAACAGTGTTTAGTAGTTGCTTTCGCTTTCGTTCTTCACGGAAGCTTTAACAGAAGCGTGTGCCGCATTCACCTCTGACGTGGCTACTCAGCCTGTAGCCTAGTTTGGGATTTTTTCGTTGTGACGATTAAGCAAGAATCATAATGCATTGCATATTCAGCTCATTCTTCAGTAGCCTCAACACAGGCTGGTAGCCTAGATTTAAACGGATCGTTTAAGAATGAGAGCGATTAATAGATTAATTGATCGTTAATTTAAATGATCATTGATCACTGGATTTTGTAACTGACATCCCTAGTTCAAAGTAAAAAAAAGAAAAGAAGAGAGATCATGCTTTATGATGTTAGTTTTCATACAATAAAAGATTTCAATCAGAGAAATCCTCTGGCTTTTTTCTTTTTTTTTTTTTTTTTTTTTTTTTTGCTGTATCGAAAACATACCGAACCGTGACACCACTGTGTCGTATCGAACCGAACCGTGATTTTTGTGAACCGTTACACCCCTAATATATATATATATATATATATATATATATTATATATATATATATATATATATATATATACACACAGTTGAAGTCAGAATTATTAGCCCCCTTTTGAATTTGTTTTCTTTTTTAAATATTTCCAAAATGATGTTTAACAGAGCTAGGACATTTTCACAGTATGTCTGATAATGTTTTTTCTTCTGGAGAAAGTCTTATTTGTTTTATTTTGACTAGAATAAAAGCAGTTTTTAATTTTTTAAATACCATTTTATGGACAAAATTATTAGCCCCTTTCAGCTATATTTTTCTGTTAGTCTACAGAAAAAAAAACATTGTTATACACTCTCAGAAATAAAGGTACAGGAGCTGTCACTGGGGAAGTACCTTTTCAAAGGATACATATTGTACCCAAAGAGTCCACAATAGTACCTCAAAGGTGCATATTAGTACCCAAATGTACCTAAAAAGTACCTTTGAGGTACCATTATGGACCCTTAAGGTACAATGATGTACCTTTTAAAAAGGTACTGCCCCAGAAACAGCTCCTGTACCTTTATTTCTGAGAATGTACAATAGCTTGCCTAATAGCCTTAACCTGTCTAGTAAAGTTAATTAACGTAGTTAAGTCTTTAAATGTCACTTTAAGCTGTATAGAAGTGTCTTTAAAAATATCTAGTAAAATATTATTTACTCATGATAATGATAAAATAAATCAGTTATTAGAGATAAGTTATTAAAACTATTATGTTTAGAAATGTGTTGAAAAAAATCTTCTCTCCGTTAAACAGAAATTGGGAAAAAATAAACAGGGGGGCTAATAATTCAGGGGGGCTAATAATTCTGACTTCAACTGTGTATATACGCATATATATTAGTGGTGTGAACTTACACTGGTCTAACTGTTCGATTATGATTATCATGCCATCAATTCGACTCAATTTGATATCTCAGTGCATCACGATGCATTGACGATGCTTTACGTGAACAATTTGATATTTTACTTAGCAACACAATATTATATTATAAATATAAATTTATAATATATTTATATTTATATATTTTTGTAATACAATTTTGTCCTTTAATACGAGCAGTCAAATATATGTCTGGTACCTTTTTCCTGTTCAAAGAAAACACTCTTTCTGAATGTATCAAAAAACTCAAGTATATGCACAGAACAACATGAGCATTTATAGCAAATAAACAAATGTAAAAATGATCCCACTCTCTTTTTGAGCACTGTCGAGCAAGTTCTTTAACGCCTATGATTGATTACGCGCTCAACAGAAAGGGCTGCGATTGGCTCTAACAGTCAGCGCGGCTCTGGCGCTGTTCAGCAAACAGTGACACGGACACTGATGTTAAATGGCTGCGGCAATCAGCTGATCCATCATAGACGGCGACACTGTGGAGAAAAGTTGCTAAGCAGACATGCTTGTATCTGGATCCACAAGTAACGTTATTGTTGTAACAACCGAGAGAGGAGATAAAACGTTACCTCACGAACATGCCAGCAGGTCACAGAAAGTGAGAGAGAGAATTTACAGCTTTCAGTTTTTCCTAGCTGGGTCAAGATGTACTTCCCTGTCAGTGAAAGACTGTCCAGCAAACTCACAAGCAGTGATGCACAATTATCAGCTTTTTAAATAGTTGGAGTGTTTTTAATTACTCGTGGTCTCCTCCCTCGCCATAGTATGCTACCACCATATATAACACCATATGTGATAAATGACATCAGTACATAATAACAGGTTATGATTATTACTGAACCGATACTGAATTGTTGAATTATTTGTGTCTGCATTGCGGTGCATTGAAGAAACAACTCATTTTGACACCCCTAATATATATATAATTTATATAATATGAAGGCTACAGGAGGCTTTGTGCTTCACCCATAGTTCAAAAATCATTGCAAGAGCACATGGCGGGATCCTCCATGAAAACATAATTCAAAACTATAAAGAGTAAAAATTAATTTATGTATAACCTACCCTAAAAACAAAACATCCTGGCTTTCTAAGCGAACAAACAAACTATATTTGCCTTTTTCCCCTTTTCCACTGACATATATAGGCTATAGGTGTGTGTGATGTGTCAATGCTGTAATTTCCTATTAATTTAACTAATTCTAACAATCCAATCAAAAAATAAATAAAATGAATGAAGTGATCGAGAGTAAACAGCCCCAGTGCTTAGTGTCATCTATCACATGACGATCTCAAAATATTCCTTTCTTTTTTCTTTCTTTCTTGTGATAAAGGACATGAATCTAGATTTGCCCAATCAATTTATTAAGATTTGTTTTGGCCCTCCTCTGTCAAATAATTCCAAAAAGCATATCAACAATGACAGTCAGAGAGTGTTTAGTATTTCCAATCAATGCTCAGTTGGAGAGAAAACCTCTTATGGAAAGTCTGCCAAGCCATCACGCTTTCAAGCATCCATCCTCAAATGACTTTGATTGAGAGGATCTGGTGGCCAGAAGCAAGATGCGGAGAAGGCCAATAAATTACTTCAGATAACAGTGATGTCAAAACAGTCAGCCAAAGCAAAAACAAACTCCTCCTCCTGCTATCAAAAGCCATTAGCTGGCAGCTAATATAAATTTGATGATAAACCCACGCCTCGATTTCTCATAACTCTTCAGTGACAAGTCTGTTTTTGCAGGAAGATGCAAGATGACTGAATAAAAATGCAGTGTTCTGTTGAAGTAATACTCATCTTTCTTATGTAAGACCTATTGCAATGCTCTTCTGGATAAAATTACATTAATGTGCAATCAAACCTCTTTTAAAATTACCAAACCTCTCGTCCCCACAAGCATCAACAGTTTTTATTGTGTGAATTTAATTTAATTAAAATTTTTAATTATTATTATTTTTTTAAATCGATTTATTTATTTATTTATTTATTTATTTATTTATTCATTAAATTAAATTAAATTGTATTTAATTTGAGTTAATTTAATTTAATTATTTTTAATGATATTTTCCCCAACATCTTCGGTTTGCTGTTACAGTCACATGAAGATTATGAATTAATTATTAATATTAACATTTTCATTTATTTATGTTAAGAGGATAACAATTAAAACATTAGACAAACCCCATTAACATTAAAACGGCTCAACTGTTAAAGAACAATGGTGCAGTTTCAGAAGTTAAAAAAAAAACAGATAAAATTGGAGGGTGTCTAATAGTGATGCGCGGATGGCGGTTAAGTCCGCGGGCGCTGCGGATAATCCGCGGGTCGGGCGGGTCGGGTAATAAAAAAATACATTATGATTAATTGCGGGTGGGTCGCGGGTGGATGTAGCGGGTCATAGCAGTTGACCAGCAAAAAAGCAGAGAGTGGACTTCGCAGAATGTGAAGATGAGAGACGTCCAAAATAATGTATGAAGTGCAAGAGTACTGTGCTAACTTCAGTTAGAGGAGTCATCAGAGGGAAATCTGCTATCATTCTGGGAGAAACAAGATCGCTTATTTACCATTTACACGACTGCAGCGCCTTGCAAGGAGAAGCTTGTGCATTCCTGCAACAAGCGGTTCGCGCGAACGCTCATTTAGTGCAGCCAGCCGTGTTTTGGAGACGAGGCGGAATCGCCCGAATCCAGGCACAGTAGATGCTATTCTGTTTTTGCACAGTGTTAAGAAAAGGGCCAAGTACACACAACATAGCTGCTGTTTAGGCTGAAGGGACGCCGTTTTTTGTTCTCTTTTTCCTGTATATGTAAAAGCTGAATCTGCTGTTAATAACGAACGATCCACTGTGACCTAAGTTGCAAGAGAGGGGAAATAGTGTGGCCGCTTGCCTGCTTTTACGGGAGTTGTAGTCCATAGCATTGTGGGTAGTGTAGTTCGACACGCATGCTGGTGTGATGTGAGCTCTCGCTGTGTGCTGTGCGTGCGGTGAATTAGAGGGAGAAAGTTTATCCGTTTTGTTTTATGTTTACTTCAGTAATTCCACCCGGGAGCTGTTTTGCACTGTGAACCCTGAAAACTCTGAAATAAGTAAAAGAAGGGCATGCATCGAGTACTTTTGTCCGTCTCATCATTTGCTCGAGCATGAATCAACGGGCTGTTACTCTGCCGCCGGACATTGCGGAGAAAGTTACACCTATCATCATGCTTAAAACAAAGAATTAGAATTATTAAAGTGGCGATCGGATGCGGGTCGGGTGCGGATAAATATATCAGATGAAATAATATGTGCGGGCGGGTGGCGGGTGGATGATAAGAATGAAGGAGCGGATTTGGATGACATTTGAGCTGATCCGCGCATCTCTAGTGTCTAATATGGGGTGGAAGCTTATTCCAGTATTGTATAAAAGATTTTAAACGTTAGTTAGTAAGTGTAATCCCTCTTTTTATACAAGCTATGAAATATTGACAACATATGATAAATCTGAATAAAAACATTGTAAATGTGCCTTATGTCTGTGTCGTGGAATGAAGTGATGCCATGCTGCTCTGTTTCAGTTGTAGTGGATTTTTTTTTCAAATTACAACATTCCGAGCCTTACCGCCATTTGATTGGATGACAATCGTCAACTCTCATGGACTGCAAGCTTTAAATTAGATGAAATGCTCAGGAACCACGAAAAAAAAAAAAACATGGCCTGACATGTGATGTACACTGTAATGGACACAGGGTCTGAAGGAGTCATTTTAAGTGTCCATGATATCAATTTTGTTCATGTTCTTTATCACAATATATTAAATTAGTGAATAATGTCTACTCTCTAGCAAACATCACTTGGGCAATATTTGAAAAAATAGTTCACATTTCAGGATACCCTTTTGCAATGATAAGATATGAGTCCATTATAATATAAGAATAAGATATGAGTCCATATAATATAAGAATAAGATATGAGTCTATCATAATATAAAATTCGAGAATAACTTGAGGACCGAACTTCTACGGAAACTTTAGAAAGTTTTACGATGTAATATGCAACATAACCGCTCAAATGAAAACTCTTCCTGGTGAGTACCAATTTACAGTCTACTCACTGCCAGAGGAAAGATTGACAAACCTGTACTCCGCCAGCCTGTTTTTGCAGTCGGTATGTGCATTAAAAATAGCACTAGTCTGAGATTACAAGAAGAAAGATCACACAAGAAATTCCAGGGTTAAAATAAATAAATAAACGTGTTCCTCGGGTTGCCCAGCAACAAAAGGAAAACCCTCATTCCATGCAGGTTGATCTTAAAATCATGTTTTGGTTGTGAACAGCTCTACAACAGTGACACTTCAGTTATTCCCTGTTGATACAGAGACAGAAAATGAGGCGAGCGGCTCCCTGAGGAATTCATTTCACTTATATTCAACGCCCTAACTACAGATAAAGCAAGCAGACGGAGAGAATAAATAAACTAAGGCAAAAGCCTTAGAACGGACACAAAGTAAAGTCTTTTTGAAGTTGTGTTTCATATTGTGGAGGTAATTGGAGATATGAAATAAGCTGAAGCAATTTCTGCACAATATACGATAGGTGTACAGCTAATAGGTTTAGCCTTTAATAATGTGGTCTCCTAATCCTTGCATTAAGGATTGCTAGCGGTATTAGCTTGTGATCACAGAAATAGTCCTATTTGCAGTTTACAGTACAGAATGTGCTAACAAGAACATTTGCTGGAATTAAAGTGCTGTTATTTCATATTCTGTGGATAGGTGTGCTAATGACGATCATGTGCTTGAAGCTCTTTGATCAAACTATGAGAAGTTTTGTCAATAGCTTCAGGAGCTTTTTTGAAATATCAGCAAAAATTACTAGCCCAGATTTGGGTATTAATCGAATATGCGACATAGTGTGATATTATTCATGATACATTTACAGTTCTGTACAGACAGGGTGGAAAATTCACATTCGCCACAAGCTAATTATTCATTCCTTCATTTTATTTTGCTGTCATGAGTGATTTTTCACTTTCAAACGGAGTTGTAATAAAAGGATTCAGCTTTTTTTTTCTACTTCAAAATTAGGGTTACACTTTTATTTAAGTATCAGTTTTTTAATATTGACTATTGGTTTATTAACCTGCATGTTTATTATAAGATATTGGCTATACTTCAAAGTTTCATTTTAATACGATGTTCAATGTTACTTGTCCTTTCTCTGTAATTAAGTGTTTTTCTAAGTGTAAAATATACAAGAGATTAGTTAGGTTTTTTCAAACCTAAATTGCATTTGACTCAGTGTCACTTGCTGTGTTGCTAGTTATTTCTGTGCAATTGCTCTTATACTGGCTATATATACACACCTGACGAAGGTCTTGTCGTTGATCCCAGTTTAAAAAGCAACAAATAATAACTTGATTATTTGCATATATTAATATTTATATCTATCTATCTATCTATCTATCTATCTATCTATCTTCTATCTATCTATCTATCTATCTATCTATCTATCTATCTATCTATCTATCTATCTATCTATTTATCTATTTATAAACTTTGAGGCAAATTGTGATGCTGTGTGCAAGAAGGGGCATCAGCGCCTATATTGTCTTAGGAAGCTATCACGTTTTCACATTGGCCCTAATATGCTTACTCTTTTTTATCGTGCTTTATTGAGTCTATACTATCCTTCGCTCTGGTGGCATGGTTTGGAGGTCTGTCTCTCAAAAACAGGAATAGACTGAGCCAGGTTGTAAGGTGGTCTAGCAGGTTGATTGGTGAATCACAGCTGAGTATTGAATCTCTGTATAGTCGGCAGCTTTTACGGATTGCCCAGAACATTAGTAGTTGTAGCTTCATCCTTGTCTGAGGAGTTTATCCTGCTTCCCTTCGGGTCGAAGGTTTCAGATTGCTTTTTAGTAGGACAAAACAGTTTAGGAATAGCTTTGTCCCATCATCTATTGTCGCGCTGAATAAATTGTAATCTTTTATAAGGTACTTTGTATGTGTATATGTGGGTATGTATATATATGATTTAATTGTTGTATCAAATGCCAAACTTTGCTGCACAAAAGAATCTACCTACGGGTACTAATAAAGTCAACAACAACAACAATCTATATATCTAGCTCTCTATCTAGCTCTCTCTCTCTCTCTCTCTCTCTCTCTCTCTCTATATATATATATATATATATATATACACAGTTAAAGTCAGAATTATTAGCCCTCTTTTACATTTTCTTTTCTTTTCTTTTTTAAATATTTCCCAAATGATGTTTAACAGAGCAAGGAAATGTATGTCTGTATGTCTGATAATAATTTTTCTTCTGACGAAAGTCTTATTTGTTTTGTTTCTAGATTAGAAGCAGGTTTTTAATGTTTTAAAGCCATTTAAGGACAATATTATTGGCCTCTTTAAGCAATTTTTTTTCAATAGTCTACAGAACAAACCATCGCTATAACATAAACTTGCCTAATTAACCCTAACCTGCCTAGGCTAACCTAATTAAACACCTAGTTAAGCCTTTAAATGTCACTTTAAGCTGTATAGAAGTGTCCTGAAAAATATCTAGTAAAATTTTTACTGCCATCATGGCAAAGATAAAATAAATCGTTATTAGAGATACGTTATTAAACTATTATGATTAGAAATGTGTTTGAAAAAATCTTCTCTCCGTTAAACAGAAATCGGGGAAAAAAAATAAACAGGGGTGCTAATATTCAGGGGGGCTAATAATTCTGACTTCACTGTATATGTACACACAACACACATCACACACACACACACCACACACACACACACACACATCTATAATACATATATTACATATATATATAACACATATAGACTATTTAGATTTTTCTATCTCACAATGGATTAAATCAGTGTGTTTACTCTGAAGTGTGTTAAAACTGTTTTTACAATGTAAAATGTGTTTTCCCAAGTTGTAAATAACACAGAGATTATGTTCTTCTTATTTACTAACCGTCTTTTGTGATGGTTTTGTAAAAAGGACCAGCAATTCTGAGTGAAAATGAGCTTTTCTCTGTGTACCAACAACCTGCAGGAAATCTCAGACTAGCCTTTTGACACAACATGCTTAGTAGGAACAACATACTCATACCTTTCCTTTTTTAAGTAACACATTTGATTGTATCCAAAAAACATACTAAAGCAAATCTAGCAAATCACACATCTTTCAGCCGCTGCTGGGCAAAACAAAGTAAATTTTTCCACCCGTGTGTTTATTTCCTGTGAGAATTGTCAGTCCTCACACTTCCTGCTCTCATTCTCACCGCTACACAAAAACAGCCTATGTTGCCACAAACATGCGAAAGGAGGCACGGCGTCCATGTGCCTGCAAATACAAAAAACCCGAAGAGACATTAATATTCAAGATAGTTTCTGATGAGAAGAACACTGTCCGTGCCGCTAATGGGGTGAATAGCCGCCATAAATAACCTGAAAATGGACAGCCTGTGTCAGGCCAGTGTGCTTTTGTTAGATTTGATAATAGCAAGGCTTGACGAATCCCTTTGTCTGTGTGTCAAGCTGAATAGTCAAATCCAATAATGAGTGTCATCCCCTTTATTATTGAAACAGAGGCACAAAAGCTGAGTGACTGAATGATTGAAGATATAAACAGTTATTATTTGAGATGAATGTAGTATCGCGTGAGATGGTTGTTAATTGACCTGTCGTGTTACTAATCTCTCATTGGGGGAATCGAGAAGGACGTGCTTTTGTTTAACCAGTTGCATACACGGGTGTTTCTTTTTTCTTTTTTTAGTTTAATGATCTCATGAATTCTGTATTTATTGTTTTTTCAAGAAGGATTATTCAGCGCAGGTGTCAGGTTTGAATTATATTTGCACAACGGTGTCTTGAATATGGAGGGAGGAGAAAGCGAGTCTGCTTTAACTCTTTTTATTCACTCTGACTTGAGCATCAGCAGGTTTCTAATTGGCTGAGGTGTAGGTGAAAACGTCTGCTGCTTTTGGCATTGTTTAGCTGAAGCTCTACACGAGACTACTAAAATTATAATGCAGCAGGACTTGGTGAAATTCAGAGTTGAAGAACTGGATGAATTTGAAATGGTCTCATTGTGCAGGAAGTCAGACGTGAATTTGAACTGGGATGGCAGGAAATGATTTTGATTATTTAAAGTAATGCAGCACAGGTAATGCAATCTGAAATGGTTTATCTCAAAGTTGAACATTTATTAATATGCACTATGGGATATAAAGTTTTTTCCTTTTCATTTTTTTAGGGCTGCATTTTTCTGATCAAAATGCAGTAAATGCATTGAAATATTATTAAAATTTTAAATAAATTAATTGCTTTCCCAGAGATGGGTTGTGGCTGGAAGGGCATCCGCTGCGTAAAATCGTGCGGGATAAGTTGGCGGTTCATTCCGCTGTGGCGACCCCAGATTAATAAAGGGAATAAGCCGACAAGAAAATGAATGAATGAATAAATTAATTGCTATAATGAAATATTAGGGCTGGGCGATATGGGCAAAAAATCATATCTCGGTATTTTTAGGAGGAATGGCGGTATACGATATATATCCAGTATTTTTCCAAAAATGGTTACTTGAGAGTAGGCATGGGATGATAACCGTTTCCAAGGTATACCGCGGTTTGAAAAAGTCGTAAAAAAAAGTTGTTTTTGTAATACCGTTCCTAAGGTATGTGTACAATTTTTAATTTAATTTTATTTTATTTTAAAATATAATGAAATCTATGTTTTTTGAACTAATGAATACAGCAGAAGTCAGTGATTCATTTTAATTATTAAGCTGACATGTTTACTGTTCAAAACATATTATACATCTTTCAAAAAATAAAATATATAGTTTTCAAAGGGTAAAAAAGTTTTTGTTTTTTTACCCAGACATTATAAAGAATATATTTTAGAGCTGTCATCACAATACAGTGATCCTGTGAAACCGTGATATTTTTATCCAAGGTTATCATACAGTCAGAATCTCATATCGGCCCATGCCTACTTGAGAGATAAGCATTATTATTATGTTTATTAAAACATTATTAAACAGTTTTTGAGCAAAATATAATTCAAACACAGGGGTTTCCCTCCCTGTTTACAAATAAACAGCTGCACAAAAAATAACAGCTGCAAAAAATCTTTTGATAAATAAAATACAGTACAGGTTGTTCACCTGCTTAAAACTATAAGTTGCACAACATTTCAAACTATAAAAAAATCTTTGATAAATACAGTACAGTTTTTTTTTTCATGCTTAACACTATACACAGCACTACTGTGCTGTTGTGCAAATAACAAAGTAAACAGAACCATATAAAACACAGCTACATTGTCAGAGCAACACTTAAATTGTAACACAACAGAAAGTATTGTAGGATAGAACCACATTGAATGTAAATATGAAACACACAGTATTTTATGTCACAATTACAGTGTTAAAAGTAATCCTTTATACCACAGTTGTGTGATTTATAAACAACAATTAAATCAGCTGTATATGTTTTTTAGTTACACATTGACATGTATGTATTGTGCACAATTATTAAACGGTGCACATATCGAAGATATCTAAAGATAAGCCTTTCACTCCATGTAAAAAAATCCTACACCTTTTCTTTTGTTTTTGTTTTTTGACTAAACTTGTTTTAATATTAAATAAGGAGATTAAAATGAATAGACTATAGATATGAGAAGAAACAAAATTGTTTCAGAGTACTGTGATGAAATGCTGGTTAAGCATATAAATGTAAGCCGTCATTATAACAGACCAGAACGCAGAGCTAAATGTGTTATAACGTAAATGTAAAGAAGAGACCGTCATGTAATAAATACTGAACTTATAATCAGTGAATATGAGGTGGTTTCACTTTCAAAATGCGGTATAAATTTGTCCCATTTTGACGTTTTTAATTCTTTTGAACGCATTCAGATGCTGCTTGTCATTTGACAATGTTTGCTCTTGGTGTCAATTGCGGAAGAAATGATCGATAAAAGGTTTCTGATAAACCGCTGTGACAGCTGCAGGCACTGTGTGACATGCATGCACGCGAGGAAGAGTCAGATTAGTAATGGGTGATATAAACGATATGCGATATAAACGATACAAAATTGGCCTACGATAGAGATTCTAATTCTATTGCACTATCGCGATAATGCATGTTTGATGACGCAATCTACCCGCGAAATTAAGAGCAACGAGCTGCAGCCGGCGGCAACGCATCATCTTGAATAAACAAGGACAGGGCTCGACAGTGCGACCATTTCGCTCGCATATTTTCTTTTTAATAAGCTCGATTGATAACTTAATTCACTCGGCCACGGTAAAACAACATGCTCTTCACACTAACTTATGGTGTATTACGTTGGAAATCTATTGTGCCTGTAGCACATGCTGACGCTCTCAACAGCACTAAGCAACGCATAGCACCGAATGGCGGACGTTGTCGCACAACTGCGAGCCTCATGCATGGCATATCGTGGCTTGTCACACAGATTCCCACACAGCGCTTCCCACACAGATTTTACCTGGGCGGCCGATATATTATTGGGGCGGCCCGGTTCTGTGTTCGCGAGAAACTGAGACCCCTCTGCCACAGACTCACATGCTCTGCATGCAGACCCACAGAGACGCGTATGACGCGCTGGATACAGAACTGTTGTCCTGCCTTTATAGCAGCTTTGAGAAGAGCGCGAAGACTAAATAGACTGATCCAGCTCATTATTTGGGTGACAATACATTCTCTTTTCCCTGGACATGTCCGAGAATCTGCTTTCGCTTTCGATATTAATTGTATTCATTTTTGCATTACTTTATAAGCAAACTTTGTCTGGTGCGTCTCAATCTCTCCGAAGCACCAACACTGTCTACAGCAGACAGAGACAGAGAGAGAGAGAGAGAAAGAGCAGATCAAGACACCAGTTTTAATTTCATTAGGAGACCAAATGTTTAAAATCAAATGCGTTACCTTAGGCTGCAGGTTAGAAATATGTTTTTATTTAAAGTATCTGCAATACACAATTTTATTTGACTAATTTAATACTGGAAGTATTTTCAGTACAGTGTAAGTTCCTTAACGAAACACCAGTTTTTTTGTTCTCTGCAACTTGGCATTTAGGAACCAAGGACTTAAAAGAAAAGTCTTTCTTTCTGAAAGGCACTACATTTAGTTTATTTATCTGCAACATTGTGTTGTTTAATTACAGTTTTGCTTTTGCACAATAAATGTTCTCGAAACGACATGCAACGTTTCTTTATTTCCTAAAAAAAAATAGCAGTTTGGCTTTCCTAAGGGTCTATGTAGCCTGTTCTGAAATGGTTCTATTATAATTTATATATCGCAATATATATCGTTATCGCAAGAGGCTGCAATGTATATCGCAATATGGATTTTAGGCCATATCGCCCATCCCTAAGTCAGATATGTCCGGGGAGTCAGATTTCAATACAACACAGGCGCTGCATGTCCTCCATGTCGCGTCAGTGATGGGTCGTTCTTGAACGATTCGTTCATTTTGAACAAATCTTTTTTTTATGTCTCATGAAGAGAATCATTAATTGCGCATGCGCACATTTGTGCAAGTGGAGCTTGCATGCTACCTTGGAGTGGTCTGTTTCGCACAGAATGCGCACCTGTGGCCTCAACCATATCGATATGAAGATATTGGATAATCCCGCATCGCATTGGGGAATCATATCGATATATCCCCAGAACTCGATTATACCGCCCCAGCCCTATGAAATATCATTAAAATTTATAAATAATGTTTATATTTTTACTTATTCCTGATATGCAAAGCTAAACTTTAAGAATCACAAGTCCAAGTCGTGAATGTCACATGACCCTTCTGTAATCATTCTGCTGTGCTGATTGTGTGTAATAATTAATAAAATGATTCTGTGATTAATAGTTAATTGAACAGCATATTTTGCTAATTTTTTAACATTAAAATGTCTTTACTGACATTTGCTTGTCAATTAATCGTATTTTTAATTTTTTTTAAGTTGTAGCAGCCTCTGATTATGGACATGGCAACCTTGAATTCTGGTGAAAAAAGCGGTTACGTCACGCACAACACAGAGGCAGCCCAGGTTGCCAGGTGTGTGCAAAGCACTCGATGTGCAGGTTTAAATCCAACCCTGACTCCAATCTTCAGTGCTAAATTCACCCTCACGCTGCATCATAACATCACAACTCATGAGACAACTATTCACCTCAATAAGAAATCTCATTGCGATTTACTCTCACGAGATCTTGTATTGTAGCCCAAGATCTTGTCACACCCCTAATTTTAGGGGTAACTAATCACAACCCACGATTCGGAACACACGTGACCTGTGGATTATTATTTTTTTACTTGTACACTAATCCTAACTTTGTAATGATTGCAGAGAGATCACCTCTCTCATCATTCAAATCACATATATGAAAGCATTTAGGCTTTCCTGTAAACTATAATGACAGAAGACGTCATGGTAGGTTATTTGAGATGTGGTGGGTTTCTTGGGTTAAAGGTGTTTTCTGTCACTACTTATTTAGCCTGCGTTAATGCATTCAGTGTAATTCAGCTGCACGATTAATCATTAAAAGATCGAGATCTCAACACCCACCAACAAATTATAAATGATGATTTGCATATTTTATTAATCCTTTTAATCGCTGCATTCAAATATGTTTGAAAAATGCAAAAATCAAGAAAGAGATGAGTTTTTAGTCTTTTGAGTTAGTTATGAAGTTACCGTCAAGTAACCAATTATTGTTTAGATAAACCCACTGATGTTTATAAAGTAAAATCACTGTCATGTGCTCAAAAATGAAAGCTGTGGGCAGCAATTACATTATTTAACCAAAAGATGGCGACAACCAGCCATCAGAAATATGCCATTGAATAATTCTTCAAGAATAACACATCTAGCAATGAAACATTAAGTTTTGAGTGAATAAATGAATCATTTATTGAAAATGAGACTAAAATAAATATGGGTTGTACAAATTATAATGTTAGATTTATACATTTAGTGTTATCAGCAACAATAGTAACTGTGAATTTTTCACATTACTGAATATTTTACAATTAATTTTTATTCAGCTGATTATTTCTTCATTTTATTTTATGAAACTAAAAGTTTCTTGCAGTAATGTCTTTGTAATAAATTGAAAGCAAATTACGTTTTTTCCTCCTCTTTTTGGCCGATCTGAAAAATGTTCCAATCTGTGACTAAAAAACAACAATGTGATCGAACCCGTTGGATTTGTTATCTGTTACACCACTACCTAATCAATTACCCCACTACCTAATCAATTAACCACTACCTAATATATATATATATATATATATATATATTATATATATATATATATATATATATATATATATATTAGTGGTGGGCCATTATCGATGTTAACTTGCTGTGTTAACGCGAGACTGTTATCGGGTGATAAAAAAAATATTGCCGTTAAGCTATGATGACTTTCACCTTGATATTTTTAGCGCGGATGTATACCTGGCGGAATTGCACTGTAGGTGGCGAGAACGAGTCTTCGAACCTGTGTGTATTCCTACTGTGAAATTACCACATCAAACGAGACTTGCTAACATGGATGCAGTTCACTAGAGTGAATCTTATTAATGTTAGCTCCACATCTAACTATCAGGCACCTGTAGAGTTTATGCGTTCCAGTAAAACATATACAAATAAAATGGACTGGATGCTTTTTAAAATGAATGACGGTGAATGAAAGTCAAACCGGTGAGCCGTCTGACAAAAAAAGTGCCCCTTCTCTATCAAATCAGCAGGATGCCCTTCTGGATCTTTCACTTACTTCGAAGACACTACTGACTACGCTTACATGGACATCTGTAATCTAGTTATTTGCCTTAATTGATAATTATATAATAAGGTGTTTACGTGAAGTGCTTTCATGTAAGAGTTTCCTGTAATTTTGGGTGACTTTAACTGCAGTTCGGCAGTTTTACTTTAACTCATGAACATTTCATTCATGCCCCCATGACAAACTGGATATTTGACGCAAATACGGAGTAAGGACTGGTGAGAGTGTTATAGAATTTAATAACGCACCCCAAATTAATGAAAAGAACTTTCGCATTTCATGATGTGTGTGTGTGTGTGTGTGTGTGTGTGTGTGTGTGTGTGTGTGTGTGTGTGTGTGTGTGTGCGGTCCTTTACTGACAGCCGAGTGTGGATCTTGTTGGAAAATATGGCGAAAAGTCCTACCTGACGGTAATAGTTTGTTTGCGGTGTTTACTTCAGTAATGCCACTAATATCTGCATACTCCACGTCTTAATTCCATTTCTGTTTAGTTCAGTTATGACTTTAGTCAGATTAAGGTAATCAAAAATCGCTGTTTGGAGCTTATGTAGGTCTACAGTTCAACATTCACGTTTAACTGAATAAACAGTTAGTAAACACAAGTTCATCATATTGAACATCATTTATTTTTATCACCAATTATCATAGTAGAACAGTTTCCCAAGCAGTTTGTGAAGCATTTTGAAAACCGGAGATGAGCCCCTGGTCTAATGCAGCACCTGGCTTGAGAAACCCGTTCTCAAAGACTTACTTTTAGTCATTATTTGGGTAGCACACATATTCTGAATGCCTTCGGCAGAATTCAAATGAACCATTTTAATCTAGATTAATCTAGATTAATCCCAAGATTACAGTGAGATTAATTTAGATTAAAAAAATGTATCTTTGCCCACCTATAAAATTATTATTATTATTATTGGCAAAAAAGTTTAATACAGTAGGAAATCTTCTCCCAGTTACCGTATATCAATCCAATGCACAGAACTAATAGCTAAAGTGCTTGATGCAGATGATTCCAGTGATCCTCCTCTGATATTTGTCTTCAAATATACTTTACATTTACCCGAAGGTACATGACGGAGAAATGCAGAGCGAAATGGTAGCTGTCTAGGTTGTTAATATGGAATATCTAACACTTCCCCGAAGAGGAGCAGAATTGTGATGAGCTAGCTGAGAGGATGCAGAATCGCAGGTTATTATAAGCCTCCGCTGAGATGCAGAGTGGGTGTTTTTCAGCCAAGCATGCTTTTTAACTACAAATGCATCACACGCTCCGACATTCACGCATACACGCTCATGCAAACACTCAGCCACATACTGTTCCTTTGAGGAAAATTCAAGCTAATCCTTTGGAAGACATGACTTCACAGATCGTTCTTTGTCAATTATGTAAGATGTAACTAAAACTGTCATTTCTAATTGTGGCTCGCCATCGTTCAGCGCTTGTTCGTAAGTTTGATGTGAGGATGACGTGAATGAGATCTTCACTAATGTTTCAATGTCTTTCACAAGTATCGCCACTGACTGAGTTCATACAGTACAGTCATTTTTTATGTTGAGGACATGCATGTCTACACTGTGTATAAAACTACCCACACGGACAATGTTAATTGGTGATGATATGTTGTGTATCCACTGTTTGTGTATGCAGTGCTGGGTTCCACACAATTTCCATTTAGTTCTTGTTATCTACTTACAAATTTAAGTGAATTGAACATAAAACAGGCGACGCGGTGGAGCAGTAGGTAGTGCTGTCACCTCACAGCAAGAAGGTCGCTGGTTCAAGCCTCAGCTGGGACAGTTGGCATTACTGTGTGGAGTTTGCATGTTCTCCTCGCATTTAACCCACAAGCAGCAGAATGAGTAAGAAACAGACGTCTTCAGGCCCAGTGAAGGACAAATCAGGTGAACCCACCATGTCTGTACAGAAAGCTTAACTGCTGGAGAGCGCAAATTTTGGTGGGCTTTAGGGGTCGATTGCCATATCGTGTTTTTTTTTTTAGAGTTCATGCAAGTTTGTTATTTCCAATAGAAGTGTGCGGCTTGTGTGCACAAGCAGCATGACGTGCTCATGCCTTCCAGACGCACCCAGTTAAATGAATGCCATGAGCGCATCGCGAGTCACGTGACAAGAACTGACCGTTTAGCTTCAGCCAGTTGCGGTTCTAGACCAGAGTAACTGGGGGGCCGGGCAGGGGCCACTTGTACTTTTAGGGGGCACACTTTAACATACATCAGAAACTACTTAAACAATTATTCGAAGTCATTGTTTTCATGTATCACTCTGCAGTCTTCATAAACCAGCTAATTAAATAACTTAAACTCAAGATAAACTTCCATGTTAATTTATTTGACAAGTAACTTTTTATTGTAGACATTTCTAACATTCAAGTAGATTAAGGCACATTTTTGCACATGTAAACTTGAACAGATGCGGTTGAAGTCAATTTTTTTGCCCTCCTGTTAACTTAAAATAATGTTTTCCACGAGATCTTTCACAAACCAAGGAGATCTTCACAGTATTTCCTATAAAACAAACAAACAAAAATATTCTGGAGTCATAATAAGTCTTATTTCTTTACTTTATTTCTTGAACAAAAGCAGTTTTTATTTTTTTTAACTATTTTTAAAATATTTTTAATAGTCAGTGTTATTAGCCTCCTTAAGAAATATTTACTGTATATTTTTTATTGTCTACACAACAAACCAGTTATACAATAACTTGACTAATTATTCTAACTTTCCTAGTTAAGTCTTTAAATTACACTTTAATCTAAATTAAAAAATACATAATACTTAAAGGGACTTTGTCTGAATACAACTTGCAAAATCTTGCAAAATAACAAAAATATTATGCACTGACTGTCACCATGGGAAAGATAAAAAAGTAGTTATTAGAAATTAAACTATTCTGTTTAAAAAACGTGTTGTAAATGATCATGTTTGAAGACTCGTGCTTGATGTCACAACTGAAAACAAAAATGAAATGAAGGCAAAACTAAACGAGTTGATTATTATACCTTTACATGAGCGTGACTGAAAACTAAATTTAATCATTGTGTTACATCTGTTCTCTGGTACTTGCCGACTGTTTGTAAATTCAAGAGCTTGCATTTCCACAGAAAACTATGTACACTCAATTTCTGATTAATTATAGCCTCTGCATAGCCGAGGACTTCCTATATAAAAGTGTTAAAATCGCTATTGAAAACAAAAGTCTAATATAATCAACAGTGGGACATTTTGAACATGACTGAATCTTTTATTACCCGTGTCAATTTGGGTGTTATCTTTGATGAATGCGGGGAACTGATGCGCGCAGCACCGTCACTGACAGAGAGTGAGTGCACGCGACACAAGAGCCTGTGAGAGAGGCCTCAGTCAGTGTTGCCAGATTGGGCAGGTTTGACTTTGATTGCATGCATGTATGTGCATTTCAGCGGGTTTAGGATAGTTTTTGGGCTGGAATCTGTCAGCTACATCTGCAACACTGGCCTCAGTCATAACTCCGCAGTCTGCCACGATGGACTGATCCCGCTTCTCCGTGCCGTTTTGACACAAAAATACGCATGATATTATTGAAATATAGGGGGCTAGAGGGGGGGCCAAGCTTATTGACTCGGGGGCACCTGACCCCCCCACCCCAGAACTGCCACTGGCTTCAGCTTGTATGGAATATACATATTTTGGTAGACTAATTATTTCAGACAAACACCCAAACACTGCAGTGCTTTATAATGTTCTCCATAAATACAACTTGTATCAGAGTGACAGCAATGTTTCGTCAACTTGTCATTCTTTGAGAATTGATGGTCGTCAAGCAACCTAAGAAGCATCACCCAAACCCACCCCGGTAAAAACAGTCACACATTGATAAAAAGGTTGGGGACCACTGCTATAGAGCTTTAAATGGCTACACACTTTAAATGGTGTAATGGGTTTTTTTAGTTATCCATTGCTTTTTTTTTTTATCTTCAATGTATAAACAGCTTACAACAAAAAAAAAATGACACCTTCCTCAACGTATATAGTCTAAAAAGGCCTGTAGACTGAACGAGAGAAAAATCCAAAGGATGCACATTTACATATACATTTACGTATACACACTTCTGAAAGCCTCTCTTCTGTTTATGACCCATGAAATCAATGCGTTTTACAGTATGGTCAAGTTATTGCTGATAGAGCTATTCTCTACTGTAATGTCAATATATACAGTAGTTTATAGTTTCATAAAGCCTGATCTAGAGTCTGTAGTCTCAAAGTATCATAAGTGGCATTTTAATAACTTCATTTGTTGACATGATGTAGATGACATGTAGAAAGTGTTCAAACATATCCATGTTGCTATAATCAGATACTATGTTTATTAGTTTTCTCAACTCTGTCCTTTTGTCATGTTTATGTAATGTAATTACTCATTTATATTAATATCCCTCTCAGTAGTGTGGGTGACATCTAGATGTTCAATATCAGTTTCAATTTAAAAAGATCTTTTCTTTTTTTCCAATCGAAGAATGAATAAGAATGTGCACAGGTGTGAGCACGATTAATACATTGCGGTCTGCAGTTCACATACTGGCCACTGGTGTCACTAATAAACAAGAGTTCGAGCTCTGCATACTGCCCCTTTAACTCTGGATCATTCTAATCTAATGAATGCAATCCTGGGGTATTAACTTACTTTTCTTCGGCCTTGATTTATCAGGTGTCACCACAACAGAATGAACCACCAATTACTCAGGCATATGTTTTGATGCAGCGGATACCCTTACAGCTGCAACTCAGCACTGAGAGTAAGCTTGTGATCTCCCAGTGCTGGGAAACACTCATACACACACTCATACACTCCAGCCATTTTTTGTTTATCCAGTTCACAAGTACCACGTCTTTGGACTGTGGGGGAAACCGGAGCACCCGGAGAAAGCTAGAAACAAAACTAAGCCAAGTAAGAAAATATTTTTTTTGCATTGTGATTATTCAATTTCTGTACCTGAATAGTTTTAGACTCCCCAGAAAATCATCAAATAGCTATTCAAACTATCTTCTGAAACTGTATTTATATCACAATATGTATCGCAGAAAAATAAATATTATTTAAAATTCAATGAATATTCAGTGTTAATACTACCAATGCAAGTTTGAACACCATTTTACATTAGATTTGTTGCCATACTAATACCAACTAAGCAACAGCAGATTGTTTACCTACAGATTAAAAATAATAATAATAATTTTAATTAATTAAACTAGCAAACGCTTTGAAAATGAAAGTCAGTGACTCAGCCTATGTACTTAATAATGTTAAATTGGTTTCATATGTATTAATTATTAATGGAAGTCTAGCGATCTCCAGCCAATGGTACCTAGACTGCAGCTCTTTTGTTTGACTGGAGGAGAAATAGTCGTGCCAAATTGAGCCTGGTTACTCTCAAGTTTTTTTTCTCTTCAATTTCGTCAATTGGTGTACCTTGTCGCTGTCGCCACTGGCTTGCTTGGTTTGGGACTTGTGGAGCTGTGCATCAATGAATTTGCTCTTCAGTGTTTGGACTTTCAGCAGTGAAAATTAAACCACACTGAACTGAACTAAACTGAACTTAAACTCTGAAAACTGGACTGACACGGTTTCAATTTACTAGACCTTCTATGTTAAGCTGCTTTGACACAATCTACAATGTGAAAGTGTTATAGAAATAAAGATGAAAAAGATTTCTGAGATGTCATGGCAAAACAACAGTATACACTACAAAGACAATGATTATTGAGTGCTAAATGCTATCAATGTGAGTTTAGACACAATTTTACATAAGATTTATTGCCAAACTAATACCAACTAAGCAGCAGCAGATCGTTAACCTCAGATTTTGAAAAAAAAAAACAAATTAGATAAAATAGCAAACGTTTTAAAAAAATGTAAGTCAGTACTATGTTTTCCATCTAAAAATGTGAATTAAATTTATGCACAAAACTGGAATATCGCATAAAAGACATGCAAATAAAGCAATGTTTCCATGCAACAAGTCAAAGAGAACAAAAATCATCACTGGGGAAAACTGGGTAATTTTTATTAAAATAAATTTTGGAGCGGGATCAAAATCGGTAACGTAGCGCGCATCTGCTAGTGGAGTGAGGAAGCGTCGGTTTCTCATTATTATTCATAGCGGAGTTTTCTTATCCTAGTGACAGCACATGCTTTCCGAAGGCACATGTTTTTCTTGCCAAGCTGTGAGATCCAATGAATGGGTGAGACTGCGTCCGTCACAGCACATAGTATTTATCCGTTCATAAAGGGTCGTATGTGTTTGTTTTTCACGATCCACGGAGTATGTTGAATGTTTTTCTCCACAATGCTGTCAGGGCCGATACAGCAAAGCTGTTGGTTTACAGCAAGCATTTTTTGTCGGGAGAGCTGTAAGAAAATTGGAGAATGGCATGCAGAGGCAGAGTTTGTCTTTTATCAGTTTGAATTCATTACCATTCAGACAACATCGCCTATATCCATGCTGCTGTTCACACATGTTTGAAATCCTCCAGATTACTGGCAAGGCTAACAGTTGGAATAGATAGGGCAAGAGACCCTGCTGCACTGCTATCCACTGTGTCTGCATTCAGACTCGGGGATTGAGAGGAAGAGAAAGAGAGAAGTCCTCCTCATTTATAGTGTTTTATTAAACACAATTATGTTTATAATGATATAACAAATTGTGGTTATGTGTATATGAAATTACGAATAACAAATGTAGAAGGGTATTATTAAATCACTGTTTATTTCTTTGCATTTTAACTTTGTAAACTATAAAATAATGGGTCTTCTCAAGGTTTGTGTTTCATTTTATGAGCCAACTGACAACAGATGTGCGCTCCCCTCTTTTTCCCTGCTCCGTCGGCCATGCCCACGCCCCATCATGAAGCATTTTCTGAGGTAACTGAAAGAGGGGGGTTTTATGGCCCTTTAAGTTGATTTAATATGTATTAATTAGACTATAACATTACTATTCATTGGGAGTGTAGTGGCTAATATTTAAATGAATAGCTAGAGTATTTAAATGTTTCTTTTGTGTCACGTTGTGTGTTGGTGCAGACAGCTAAATTGCTTGTCGATAGAATCACGTGTACTGTATTTAGTATGCTGTGTCAGAGCGGTAACTCATCTAAAATCAAAATGCTTTTGATATTTTTTAGCACCCCACTGTAGAATTTGGAGTCTGAAATGACTTTCATAACCCATTGCTCATCTCATGTTGTTCCCTCTCTAAGTTAGTAGTAAAAAAAAGTTAAAAAAGAGCGAGTTAGCCTTTGAAGCAGTGCCGTTGACAAGGAACGTCCCATTGATGATAAAGGTGGCTTCTTAGTTGTGTGAATCTCCCACCATCGAAGGACAACACTCGCCGTGGGCTGCGAACTAGCATTTACTGGGAACGTCTCATTAATTCTCATTGGTGCCAGTGATGGACTCAGCAGGTGGGAGAGGGCATCATGATATTAAGTGGGATGTGATGATAGAGTGAAAATGAAATGCTAAATATGCATGTTTTGAATTCTGACGGACCCCGGAACACAAACTGAATGCAAATTCGAGGCGGCGCCCACTCGAGGTATTCGCATCTCCTCCATAAGAGTCTCATCATACTGGATAATAGACAACAGAAATGGAGCATTATCAGAGATGTGAGTTCAGTTGTGTCCTTGAAAAGCAGTCATTGAGTAATCTGTCCAGGAACTTGTGTTGCTTGAAAGTGGGGAGTAAAAATAATAGAAATTAAATCATGTTCAGGGTGACAAGGTGGCTCAGTGGTTAGTACTGTCACCTCACATCAAGAAGGTCACTGGTTCGAGTCCCGGTTGAACCAGTTGGCATTTCTGTGCAGAGTTTGCATGTTCTCCCCGTGTTGGCATGGGTTTCCTCTGGGTGCTCCAGTTTCCCCCCACAGTCCAAAGACATGCACTATGGGTAAACTAAATAAACTAAATTGGCCGTAGTGTATGTGTGTGAATGAGAGTGTATGGATGTTTCCCAGTACTGGGTTGCAGCTGGAAGGGCATCCACTGTGTAAAAACATATGCTGGATAAGTTGGTGGTTCATTTTGCTGTGGCGACCCCTGACGAATAAAGGGACTAAGCCGAAGGAAAATGAATGAATAAATAATAATGTTCTGTATGAAAAAGAAATGTTGATGAATTAGACTGAAACCATTGAAATTCCAACATTCTACCCATACAAAGACCAGAGAAAAAGATGTTCAGAGGTATTTAAAAAGAAATATTATTAGATTTTTAAGGGGCTTTTCTACTTTTAGAGAGCTTGGGGTAACGCCTGCCCTAGTAAACACTATCCTATTAGCTCCTGCTGGTAGAAGCTATGCCTATAAATGTATGGTTAAACACTTGCATTGTTATGATTGAAGCTCTTTGAATTTTTTTGTAGATTATTAAATATGGCTTTATGAATTTTCCAGGATTGGTGTGCAAGTGAGTGCTATTTGTAAAAATATTAAGATATAATTTAAAGTAATTAAATAATAATAACAAAATAAGAAAGAAGAGTGAAGAAACATGCAGGATGTTCCTTATTTTTTATTTAAAAGGTGCTGTATGTAAGTTTTTGACTTTTCTAAAGCATAAAAAACCATAATATGTTTGCAGATATTTAAGAAACATCCCAAGTGAACATACTTGTTTAACTGAAAAACAATGCTGAAGTCAGATATTCTGCTTTGAAAATGGGTTTTCCGTGCCGGAACGCTTGTCTTTGTTAGATAAATTTCATATGCACGATGCCAGTTTAGCCAATTATATGTCAGCACCCTGGGTTGCCTTGTTGGAAAACAGCGTATTTCATTCCGTCATTCAGAAAGACTCTGAAAGCATGCGTCCGTGACCAAAAAGAACAGTATGGGGAGACAGATCCAGTTCCACATAAATATAAATATTATGAACGTAATCATTAGGTGAGCAGGTTACATTGTAACCGCGTGTCCTAACAACACGCTGTGACGAGAGAGGCAGTGATCAGCTATTTGGCTGTTGCACCAGACGAAACACGGCAGCTTTCAGAAGCACAGAATATGCACTCGCTCACGAAATGGTAAGGTTTAGAATCTATTTAATACATGTTAACCCACTTTAACATCAATGTAGATGCTGAATCACTCATATGTGTTTAGTTCTAAAGTTCAATTTCAGACGGTTTCTTGTATTTTCAAGATCTGAGGTGAACTTCCTGCTTTCAGTATATGGCAACAAATGCCATGTAAAATGCATTCAAACTCGCATTGTTAGCATTTAGCACAGAATAAAGCACACAAGGCTTACCTGAGGTGATCTAACTGTCATAGGTTTCTGTTGTTCAGCTGTGAGAAATAGAAGCCATTTCTAATATATCAATTCGAGGTGTTGGTTAGGACAAAAACTCCTTTTAATATGGAAAATATTCCCTCTATCGCGTGTCGTTGCTTTTATTTAGAACACAGTTTAAATCACTCGCTCCTGTACACAATCTGGCATCCCAGCGTACTTTTATTATGATCCAGGAGTGCAATACCTAGTTCAACCACTGGGTGTCAAACTTACATACTGCACCTTTAATTCACTTTATTTTAACACTCAACAACACTGTTAACAAACAGAGCACTTCTGTGAGGTAGCTTGAACAATCAAGTAATAAATAACATAAATTCTTCACTTTTGGACTTTAGTGCAACAGTAAATAAAAAAAATCTAATATAAAAACAAATAGCACCCCAACTTAAAATACCCAATAGGCAAACCCAAGTTTACATATCTCACGCTTTGCTATGGCAATGTTATTGTCATCATCTTTATAATACTCCAGACCACAAACATACTTGCACTTTCCGCTTCAAGCTGCTTCCGTGTCTTACTTTGCCGCCATTTAACCAATAGCAACTCTGCAGCAAAGTGATGTCATGCCACACACGTAGTCAAGAAAGATGTCTAACTCTGTGCCACCGCATAACTATAGATGTGTTCAAAAATAATGAGAATGTGTATACATTCGAGTCCTGATCGGGAGGTAACGTCCGATTCCTATTGAGTCTGAAATTGCATGATCAGGCCCGATTTCCGATCACATGATCGAATCTGGACATGCCTAATAATTTGTATTTGTTTGTTATTTAAATTTCTTATTTTGTTATTATTATTTAATTACTTTAAATTATATCTCAATATTTTCACAAATAGCACTCACTTGCACACCAATCCTGGAAAATTCAACCAGAGATCGTTGGTAAATACACTCACATTCACATGAACTACAAATCCATCATGTTATGGATTACAACACCCAGTCATGCAACACACACACAACCGGTTCCAGATCTTGACTGATTACACTCTCACAGCTGAAACTGCTCAAGGACTGATTCATGGACTATAGGTACTGCTCAAACACACACACACACACTGTTGCTGAGTCTTGCTACTGTTTGTGACACTACAACGTGTTTTCCCTTCTCTTGCTTTGCTGTGTTTTTTGATCCTTGCCTCATTCATTTGTTTATTCCTGTCTGCCTCCTGCCTTTGACCATCTGGCTGGCTATTGACTACGGATTCTGGATACATCTGTTTGCCCCCGTGTTGACCATTGCTTGCCTGACTATTCTAATAAACCTGCATTTGGATTGACACCCCTGTTTTCAGCATCACACCCTCATTACACCAGAGGCCGCTGTGTGCGCTTTCTGAGATCTCAAATTTCTCTCGCTAGTACTATTGTGCAGGCTGTTCTCACATAAATCCACCAGAGGCCGCTGTCGACTGACTGATCGAAAGACCGCCCCACACTCCCCCTTGCCTAAACTCAACCGATAGTGTTTTCAAAAGCAATCTAGGAAAAGAACTCACCACGTTCTCACCCCTTTATTTACTTGCTTATTTCATCTTTTGCCTTTTGTTTTTGTTTTACAGAATCGTTCTTCGCCGAACTTGAACCTCGTTGTCGCACTCAACTCTGCTCTGCCTTCCAAGTCCGTCGACGTACACGGCGAGCCACTGGGCAAACTGGTAACAGCGGAAAAGCTGTCCACATGGAGGAAAGCGGTCAGCTGGAAGCGTAAAAAGAAAAAAAGCCATCGGCAGCATCATGCCACCTCGTAGCTTTCGTTTTAAAGACAAAATTCAGCCATGCATACCTCTGGCTTAGGGTTGTCACGATAATGGAATTTGGTACCAATTGATACTGAAGTTTTAAAAACGTCTATTTCCTGCTGACATTCGAGCGTCACTTAGCACATTCTTAAACAGCGCTGATTTGCCATTGTGTTCACATGCTCAACAGAAATCACTGTGATTGGCCGTGAAGGTCATCAGTTCACCATCTCACAGCAGTTTACTGAGTTTAACCACAGATACAGGGACACTGATGCATTTTAAAGTCACATCGATCAGCTGGTTTGTCTATAAGCTGACCAACGCAATCTCACAGCAATTCGTAACTTTTTGATTTTGTGGCTAATTCGTATGAATTTGTACAATCTAATTCATGGGTGACCAACCCTGTTCCTGGCGATCGACCTTCCTGCAGATTTCAGCTCCTATCCTGATCAAAAACACCTGAACCAATTAATTAGAACCTGAGGGGCACTTGATAATTACAGGCAGGTGTGTTTGATATGGGCTGCAACTGAAAACTGCAGGAAGGTCGATCTCCAGGAATAGGGTTGAGCACCCCTGATCTAATTCGTACAATTTAGTACGATTTGCTCATCACCCAATGACGGTTGGGGTTAGGGGTGGGGTTGGGTGCCACACCTCCTTTTTAAAATCGTACATTTTCGTACGACTGAACTGCATGTGAACACAACAACAAATCAGCGCTGTTGAGGAATGTGCTCAGTAGCGCTCATATGTCATCGGGAAATGGACGTTTTTAAAATGTCAGTATCGATTGGTATCAAATTCCAGTATAGTGCAACCCTACTCTGGCTACATAATTCACGCTCTCCAGAAATGTAGACGGGGGTACGTATTCTAAATGAGCCTGTGTTGCAACTCAATAAATGATATAAAGTGAATGCCTTTTAGATATTAGGGTAGGGGTCTTTTGAATAAGAATGATCATATTAGAGGGTCTGTTGCATCTAAAAGATTAAACCCCCCTGCTTTATGGCTAGCTTTAAGAAATCTGTCAACATTTTTATAAGAACACAATTACAAAACAGTACACAAAATAGATCTAAAATCTAAACTAATAAAGTATTTCTATTAAAGAAAATCTAATTATGAGACATCATTGCTTACTTTCTTAGCAGAAGTTGAGTCATTGTTGAAAAAGAGCACATGAATTTACCCCTTTCAGCTACTCCGTCAAAACAGCATTTTATTTATTCCAGCAGCCACTGAAGCGAATGTACTAGATTGTGGGATATCATGGGTAGTGAAGTATACAATGCTTTCAAAAACCAAGCAGATAAGACATCTCAGAAGACAGGATGTAATGCAAACTTTGGATATGAAATGTGTCTTGATTCAATCCTCTATTTTTTTCATATGCCAGTTAAAGTAGCACCTTTCGGATAGATGCCAGTCACAAAATATTGGGTTACTTGAGGACCACAACTGAAAATCACAGCACTAACTAGTAAGCCTCAACTTTTGCAACAATACACACTACAAAAACAGCATTGCATTGTTCAGTGAAGAAATAAATACACAGATAACCTCTTAAGGCCCAAGGTTTTTTTTACATGCATTTTTTATTTCTCTTTGCTATTTGGGCTTATTGGCACCTAATTAGAATAAAAATCTAAGTATCATCTATTGATATTATGTACTTTTAGAGAAAAATGGTATTCATATATGTGGACTCGTGGTATGAATTTACATAAAACACTTTTTCCCGAATTTTCTTTTCTGCATATTTAACATAGAATTAATTTTTTTGAACTTGCTTTGACTATCAGAGAGTAAAAACAAAATTTTTCCCATTTTGGACAGTTAAAAATAAGGTTTGGGACATTTCATATGCTGCAAAACAGTTGCAGGATAACACTGTATGTCTGTAACAAAATAAAAACATTCAAAGTATTTTAAATGGCCACTTAAGAGCTAAAAATGTGATGTCCACATATGTGGACACTCGGGCCCTAGGAAGTTAAGTCATTTTTCTTTTATGTTTTGGAACTTAATTTAAAAAAAGCTTGTATAAAACTTTATGAAATGTATTTTAAGATGGAAAAAAAGAGTGAAAATGTAAGTACAAAACATAAAAATAAACATTATACAACTATATTTAGAATAAATGTGGTCTAAACAATAGAAACTAGCTGCATGTGGAAAATGTGCTACACAATAAGTTACGTGCCTCTTATGTGTAGTACTTTTGTACATGTTTTGCCTGCTTGACATTAATTGGATTATGTAAGCCTTTTTGGAGTCACAGCACATTTCAGATGAGTAGCTGATCAACAAAAGTTGCTTACCATCAAGGAAAACTTTCGAAGGGAAAGAACACAGAACCAAATTCTAGGTGCATAGCTGACAATAATGCTAACAAGCAAAACCATTGCAATGAACACTGTAAAAATAACACAAAAGACAACAAAAGCATAAAACAGCAAATCTTCAAATCCAAACACAAATCAGCAAACATTCAATGTTTTCAGATGGGATCCAGAGATGGGAAGTAACAAAGTACAAATACTTTGTTACTGTACTTAAGTAGATTTTTCTGGTATGAGTACTTTACTCCACTATTTATTTTTTTGACAACTTTTTACTTTTACTTCTTACATTTTTACACAAATATCTGTACTTTCTACTCCTTACATTTTTAAATCAGGCTCGTTACTTTCGTTTTAATGTGTTTGGTGGCGCGACCTATATTATTTCTTGTCATTGCGAAATTTGAGCACCTTTTTGATGCAGTCAGTCTATTTTCCTCATTGCGTGCTCCAGCATGTGGATTTTTCAACCAAGGCTATCAAGCACTGTATGTAGGCTAGTTTATGAAGATTACAATGAAAAAGGCAAAGATGACTACACAAATGAGACTGATGCTGCCCTGTTTACACGGTAATAAGACACATTTTGCTTGATCAGATCACAGGTAAACAAGAGAGACACGTTCCTGTTCAGAATTATACTGTTCAAATGCTTAAGGTTAAGAGTCTTTTGTCCACTTCCGATCATACTGCACGGGAGTGCACCAGTCTCAGGTCTTTCAATCTAATACTTCAAAAAAATGCATTTTTATAAAGATTTGTACATGTAGTATTAAAACAATCAAATACTTTATTAAAAAAAAATATGCATTGAGATTTATTTCCTTAGTTTCCCATGAGTTCATATTTTCTAAAACAGAATTTATGCTGTTTGACAGTTTTTCAGTGACTTTTTATGATTTTACATAGAGGCATATTAATCTTCAATTAGTTTTTTTTAACAAATATCTTACAACAACAAAAGTAACTATACAGGGCAATTCATAAATAAAAATATAATACAAAAGGTTCTGAATTTATCATGTGAAAAAAGATCATGCACATGTAATCACGCCTGTGTATGTAGCTTTTTGCATAGAATAAATGTATTAACAGAATTAACGTTTATCCATTAACTAAAATATCCCCAATACCCTGGAAAAAAACACACTAAAATAATGGGTGAGAGCTGCTAATGCAAAAAAGAAAAAAAAAAAAAAATTCATTCATTTTCTTGTCGGCTTAGTCTCTTTATTAATCTGGGGTTGCAACAGCGGAATAAACCGCCAACTTATCCAGCACATTTTTAACCAGGCGGATGACCTTCCAGCCGCAACCCATCTCTGGGAAACATCCATACACTCATCCACACTCATATACTACGGACAATTTAGTCTACCCAATTCACCTGTACCGCATGTCTTTGGACTGTGGGGGAAACCGGAGCACCCGGAGAAAAACCCACGCTAACACAGGGAGAACATGCAAACTCCAAACAGAAATGCCAACTGACCCAGCCGAGGTTCGAACCTGCGACCCAGTGACCTTCTTGCTACCTTCTTGCTACCTACTGCGCTACTATATATATATATATATATATATATATATATATATATATATATATATATATATATATATATATATATACCTAATATATATATATATATATATATATATATATATATATATATATATATATATATATATACCTAATATATATATATATATATATATATATACCTAATATATATATATATACCTAATATATATATATATATATATATATATATATATATATATATATATACCTAATATATATATATATATATATATATATATATATATATATATATATATATATATATATATATATATATATATATATATATATATATATATATAAATAATTTGCAGTCAAATACGAGAAGTATTTATTTTAGCAAAGAAAATATATTTTCAATATATTCAATAAAAAAAATATAATACATTTTACACTGAATACTGTCCAAAATATAAGACATTATTTATAAAGATATACAGGCCTACAGAATTATTTTTAGAGTGTATCAACATGAATGGCAGCTGTTGTTTTTGATCCAACAGCCACAAAACTAGATGATGAATGCTGTGAGTTTACGTCAGGATGATACATGGGGTGGGGGACCAGATATTTACTTACCTAGTGAAACTAAAACATGTATTATTAACAGGTACGTTTTACTTAAGTACTATTTTTGTCTCCTTTCCATGGCTGTTGCAATTTCTAGCCAAAAATTATTGGTCATCTGGTTATCTCTATGATCACGCATGGTCGGATCGTTAGGATGTCTGTTCAGTCGTACTGTTTCAGACAAATTCTCTACAAAGTGATTCATATTCAACTCAAATCAAAGGCGGCGCCGCGCGAACTGTTCACCCGAAATCATGTTGCGTGCACCCAAGCGAACCTCCGCAAACACATCGATGACGTCACATTCGCTGCGCGCACTATTGCATGTTCGTCTTATTTGTAGTTGTAATACTGCAAATTACATTTGGACTAGTGAAATAAAGAACTACAACACCACGAAAAGCAACAGCAACAAAAAAGTATTTAAATGAGCATCAACCAGGCTTCAGATGTATTGTTACATGGACATGGGAAAAATAAGACCTGTGCAAAAATATTTAGGACATAGAATAGCGAATTTAAGACTTTTTAAGGCCTAAAATATAGATTTTTAAATTTTAGACTTTTTAAGACCCCGTGGAAACCCTGTGTAAGCCGCTTGGCACAGCAGAGGGCAGGTTTCATCCACTTATTTTATGGGCTTTTTGGATATGCACATAAAAACGGTTGATGGAAACGCCATGATGAACATACATTTTGAAAATGTGTGTGAATGGACAAACCAGCAGGCTGAGCACATTGTGAAACATCTAAAATGTTGTTTTGGTCATTCTAAAACGCCTTAACCATTTCAGTATTAGTGTTATTATATTATTAATGACCTCCAGAATTGTCAAGAGCATCTGCACTCTGTGTCTCGCACCTTCAAATGCCAGCACGCATCTCAGGATTGCCTTCCGAGGTGTAAGTCATTTATTAAATGAAGATAATATATTCACGCAGCTTCTCCTACCACAGTAAATTCCGTTTTTACTGTTGATATTTGTCACCAGTTAACAAGTAAGTGGCGATTTTGTTCTCTTTGACTTGTTGGATGGAAACGCTGCTTTATTCGCACGTCTTTTATGCAATATTTCAGTTTAGGGCATACATTTAATTAGCATTTTTAGATGATGGGCATGGGCATTCATCCTCTGCTATTTCTTCCTCATTTCTGCGTTCTTCAGATTCATTATTGCTGTCTTGATTCTCCATATGTCAATCGATATAACTTTGTGACTGTATAATGACGGTCAGCTCACATAAATCTGCAGTAGCCTGAACTTGTTTTTCGGTTCAAATAATGTACCAGGCTTTTCATTGGTCCGTTAAGATGAGATTTTTTTTATTGGCTACCAAGTCAGTGGTTGAAATATTAATTTAATTACAGTACTCTGTAACAATTTGTGATTCTAAAAGTAACAAAGTAAATTACCCTGCTTAATTTGTACTCAATTACAAGTAAAATTACCGACTTAAAATTATACTCATGAAAGTACAAATACCCCAAAAATTTACTTAATTACAGTAAAGTGGGTAAATGAAATTCGTTACCTCCACCACTGTCTTTCACCAACCTAAAACATGAACAAACTGCCTTGTTTACCTATTATCATCACTTTTTGGACTATTATGTACTATATTAGTTTGACATTTCCTTGAGCGAGAATGACGTCGACTGAAATTTTCAGTCGTACACCACGTCCACCAAAAGAGTACCCTTGGTACCCTTTAGGCAGTGGAAATGCAATACCCTACTGTACCAGTCAGTGGAAACGAGTCATAAAACACCATAAATGTTGTGGAATACAATATGAAGACATTAAATACAGCCAAAGTCCCTTTAAGGCAAGCCATTTAACTCGGCGGTCATCTTTGTAATGCCTTTCGGGCAGTATGCTTGGGCATTTTGTCTGAATGGGGAAATATCAATATATTCTGCAAAACTGTTTGCTAAGCTTATGATCACATTACATATTTGGAATCACCAATAAACTGCAACAACAACTGTCCATGTGGGCCTAGCCATCAGCCAATTGTTGCATTGTTGATTATGATTTTGAGGATCGACTGATCAGTCCTTGTTTAAAGAACCAAATTAGCCAGAGATCAGTTATCAAGATTAAAAGATCCAAGATCTGTCAAATCATCTTAGATCATTTAAGCGTGGTATGAAGAATGGACCCCACACAAACACATTCAAAATCACCAAATTTGCCACAACTGTGAACATCATGATCACAACATGACCTTGTTAAGTGCTTGAAATGTTCTACAGTATCGTCAAATCAAAGGCACATCCCAGAAAATCTCATATCGTTTTTTTTTTCTTTTCCACTGCAGAACCAAACAAAACATAACACAGCGCAATTAAAGTGATTAAGAATTAATGACTCTAGAAATGAATCCGATCAAATTATATTTCTCCATTTTCTCTCTAATAACGCTTACGAAATCATTGATCTGGACGTTTCATTTGGCTCTCTTAGCAGGGGGTCCACAGAGACTTTCTAGGAAGGAAATAAGAAGGCATGGGGTTTCGGTTGTGGCACCAAGGCTGTTTTTACACATAACTGGAAATGTGACTAACGGTCTGAATCTGTAAATAAACCATAGCTGTGGTGGTACAGACACTCTGTGTCGATGTAGAGAACGCCTGGCTGCCGTTCACACGCTGACTAGTGTGCGGGTGGAGAGGAGGCCTGCCTTCCTCACATCCCCTGCCAGGTTTGTGTCTGCAAGCCTGCTGTCTCTCGTCTCGGCGCGCCTGCCCACAAACTTCTCCATTTCATTTTACCCCTCGCCATCGCTTCCCTCCCACACAGCAGGTTTATTTGCACGACCACTAGGGGGCGTTTCAATTCTTCAGCCTTGAACTTTAACACTGGATTCTGGAACCGTCGTTCAGAGACACTCTCGCCTGACAAACCATCAAAGCAAAGCCTTTTATCACCCTTTCGGAGATTAATTTTGGCTTGGGCTGCTGGATACCTTCAGGCGGCCATGTTGTCTGTTTTATTATGGCACAACAGACGCGGCAAGGTGCTCAGGGCTTGACTTTACGAGCTAAGCGGCGCGCTTGTAACTCCCTGGATGTGTCTCTAAACAAATTATAATTACAGAGCGGCGGGCGACTGACTTCATAAGATACCATGACAAATAAGCAGCCGCTGAGCAAGCCAATCGCATGGCGCCACCTGAATAGAGAGAGAGGACGGACCTCTGGAACATAGATTTAAAGCTTTGGACCCAATTGAAGTAATAACACTCACATCAAAGGCCGAAGAAAACAAGTGTCTCTCTGGTCCCCTAAGCCGGTATACCAACAATGCATCATTTGTGACATCCAATCAGAAGTGGCCGCTCTTCCCTCGCGCTGCTTCCGAAGTTGTGTCACTGTTGTCTCTGGCTGTGAGATGATTAATTGGTTGATTAACCCTGAGGACCGGTTGCTCTCTGTTTATATATAATAAGTCATCTTCCCTTCTGTCTGTCAGGACCGTGAGGTAAACATACATTTTAGCGATAGAAATTAAATTGTATCAGGAATGAAGGTCTGTTTGCGCATTTCTTTAATTCTCCTCATCCTGTTTTTGAATACATGCACAATATTTCTCTCTCCCACACTCAATACTTGCAGTCAGATGATAAAAGATGAAAAAGCACAATGCAGTCTGACAAGGTTATGGGCAACAGCGAGTAATGAGAGAAAGAGAGAAGCTGTGCAATTCATCATTTATCAGTACAGAGCGTTCACTCCCTCCCTTTCTATCACACTCCAAACTTTACTTTCTCTCTCTCTCGTGCGCTCTCTCATATCGGTTTCTCACTCTATTAAAAGATGGGCTAATTAATTTTTGCTCCAAAAAATAATAAAAATAAGGACTGAGGCACTTCCACATAGACCTACATATAAATATGACCTTGATAGTAGCTTTTTAATCACATTATGTAATTGTTAATTAATGTCAACAAAGCCCTCTATAGGTTGTGAGAGTTGATCTAAGAAGAGTCTGTAGATTAAGGTGTTATCTTGAAATGTCTAATGTATTAGAGCTATTACTTTCTATGGCAACCATTTAGATGGAGGGGGGAGGAGAAGAAATGTTAGAACGTCCTGCAGCACAAGGCTACAAACAAGTACACAATAAGAAAACAAACTGGGATTATTAAAAAAGAAATATATTTACACTATGAGGATAACTGAAAAGTGAAAAGTAAACACTGAAATAAATTAATTAATTCATTTTCTTTCGGGTTAGTCTATTTATTCATCAGAGGTCGCCACAGCGGAATGAACCGACAACTATTCTAGCATATGTTTTACACAGTGGATGCCCTTCCAGCTGCAACCTAGTACTGGGAAACATCCATACACACTCTACCACACATACACTGATACACTACGTTCAATTTAGCTTATTCAATTCACCTATAGACCTTTTTCTTGGCTGCTGCATGGAGGGCGCCTTAGCGAATGTGTAGAACTTCCATTTACAGCGTTTACAACTGGTAATTTGCGCTCCTAAAATGGGTTTCAATAGCGTTTTGAGTGGATTACGGAGTGTTTTTGTGACACACAACTTTGAAAGGTGTGTGTTAAAGCCGTTATAATCTGTCAGATGTGGTTCAAGCGCGACAGAAAAACGTTCTCCTAGTTCACGTGTCTGCCGTCAGATATACAGTGTGTGTGTGTGTGTGTGTGTGTTTGTGTGTGTGTGTGTGTGTGTGTGTGTGTGTGTGTGTGTGCGTCACTGCATTATAGAGCAAACCAGATTACTGGCATAAAACTTAACAGGTACAGTATGTCAGTCATGCAATTTCCAAAAATGACCAATAAAAGTCAGTTTTTGATACTCTGCTGGCTGATTTGCATGTTGATTTTTCATTTAGTTAGCTTGTGTGTAGTATTTACCATGGTATGTGTTTTTCTGTCATTTCAAACGCCTCTTTATTTTCATTTTGTGCCAGTATTTCAATCAATGTGTGAGTGGGATAGGACGTGTGTGTGTGTGTGTGTGTGTGTCAAACATTTATGTGAATTACATTTGTTTAAGTTTTTGTAAAAATGACAGAAACTGTTCACTTTAACAATGGCGAGGCTCCATTAACCCTTTCATGCATGAATTATAAAAATCATTATCTGGATTTTTTTGTTATTATTTTTATAACTTTAATATGAAACTAAAATTGAAATCCATTTTCATTTTTACAAAATTTTGTTTTATTTAAAAAATATTTAACTGTCCACATATGTGCACACCATGCAACAAAGGTGTACATTGGGACAAAAACATAGCTGACAATATAGAATATTGTGTTTTTTAATAGCCTGTTGTTCTATTCACATCAGCTCATTTATTAAAAACAATAATGGTACAATATAATAACAATAAAACACATATTGTCACTCTCTGCTTCACTGTCTGTCTCAGAGCTGCTATTTTCCAGTACAAACTCATCACTGCTGTCACTGTCCTCTGGAATATTCTCAATTATTCTGTACTGACTTCTTGACCTATTCTTTTCCTGTTTAGAAGGCAAAATGCTAATTTGTTTCCATATGAATGTGTAAAATTGCCATTTAATGCTGTAATATGTCACTTTAAATGACTATTTATGTTGATATATTTGTTAAATGTCTGTTTTATTACAATATAAGACAATTTATAACATCTTTGAAAAAAAAAGAATAGCTATACTAGCAGCTTACAGAAAAAAAGGACTGTTATTCAATCTGACTCCTCTGTTGTATGACGTCCACGTATGTGGACACGTGGACACAAAAAAACTACATCTCGCTAACGGCCATCGCATCTGGCCCGATTGACTCAGGCCGGAATCGGGCAGTGAGTCCATAGGCAGTAGGTAAGTAGATACAGCAGACAGAGTCGGGCCAATGGGTAAGTCTCCGACAGGCGAGAGTCTAGCCGGTACTGGCCCGAGTGTATTTTGCTACCTGGGTGGTTGGGCGTGTATCAGCAAACTGATAAACCCCTGACCTTACCGAATAAACTGTGTTCCAACAGATCCTGTATGTCAGAAACTATAGTTTAATTCTGAGCAACTCATTTTATTATGGTAAAATAACACAGAAATCGAATAATAACACTTCAGTCTCCTGCCAAAGCTCCGGCATCTGAGAAACTGATCATTAACACGGAGGAGGCGGGCTTTATGACTTGTACTGCAGCCAGCCCACAGGGGGCGATCTAACGGCCGAGATCTTTACTCAAAAGCAGGCTTGTGGCACACTTGGTTGGGACTTGTGAAGCTGCGCATCGATGGATTTGCTCTTTAGTGTTTGGACTTTCAGCAGTGAAATTTAAACCACACTGAACTGAACTAAACTGAACTTCAACTCTTAAAAACTGGACTGACACAGTATCAATTTACTAGAACGTCTATGTTAAGCTGCTTTAACACAATCTACAATGTAAAAGCGCTATATAAATAAACATGAATTGAATTGAACATTGCGTATACTCGTGATGTGACTATTGCGAATAATCACATTGCGATATCAATGCTGAAACGATATATTGTGCAGCCCTAGTATGAATGCATAACCAAATCCAAATGCTTGTAAATATGACATTACTTGGAACTGATACAGTAACTCTTTGAATAAGCCTCTAAACCTCACACTGCTTGTAAAAGCAGATGTACAGCACAGAGCACTTGGAAAGAGCTCGTAATAAAAGCCGACAAGACAGGTTCCTGACTCTCTTCAACCTCAGACATGCGATAAGTCCAGCCAGTAAGAATGTCAGAGCCCCAATGGCTTCACTAACCCCTGGAGTCAAGCTCCTGTCTGTCACCCAGAACACCTAACCAACGCTGCCTGCCAAGTGGAGTCCACTAAGCACAGATAAAGCCCAATTAATTTCCAACACGTTGTCCTTAATAGCATAATCACGTTGAGTCTGTCTTGTTTTACAGTAGGTGTTTCTCATTTAAACTCAGCCGTTCAAACACAAACTGATGCATTCATGTTGTCATTAACATGTTGACAACTCCCACTCATCAACGGATTGTTAGTTTGAGCCGTAGAAACATTAGGCTGAAAATACATTCTTTATTTGCTTGTATGTGATCACACTACATTGTAAAACATATCTGTAAGTTAGCGGTTATCTGTATTTTGTGATTTATGTTTTCATTTCATGTTATTTCATGTTAGTTACAGGAAATCAAACACTATTCATATTTTATTCAACATAGAAATTAATACACATTAACTTTTATGTTAGTACAGGCTATTTGTTGATATTTAGAAATAATTACAGAATTATTGTTATTATGAAGTACCTCACAGTAATTTACTGAATTTACATACAGTACCTTACTGTGAAAGTAATGAAATTATAAGCCAGTCATTTACTGTAAATTTAAGGTAAAATGTTTTAGTGTATATTTATCTTTATTATATTATGAAAGCTTAGTTTTATTGTATGTTACACGTAATCATGCATACTTTTGTTTCAATTACAATATGTAATGCGTTAAATTTGTACTAACACTGTAAAAAAATGTTATATTATCCTATATTATGATTATATTATATTTATCTGTATAAGGTTATGTAAGCTTAGTTTTATTGTGAGATCCACATAATTATGCATAATTGTGTTGCAATTACATAATGTAATACATCAAATTTGTACTAACACTGTAAAATAAATTTTATATTATGATTATATTATATTTATCTTCGTTACGTAAGTTTACTTTTATTGTGTTACAACTAATTACGCATATTTATTTTGTTATTATTACAATAAATGCATCAAATTTGTACTCACACATTGTAAAATAAATGTTACATTATATTATGTTCTTTTTTATGCTATGTAAGGGCGACGCAGTGGCGCAGTAGGTAGTGCTGTCGCCTCACAGCAAGAAGGTCGCTGGGTCGCAGGTTCGAGCCTTGGCTGGGTCAGTTGGCGTTTCTGTGTGGAGTTTGCATGTTCTCCCTGCGTTTGCGTGGGTTTTCTCCGGGTGCTCCAGTTTCCCCCACAGTCTAAAGACATGTGGTACAGGTGATTAGGCTAAATTGTCCGTAGTGTATGAGTGTGAATGTTTCCCAGAGATGGGTTGTGGCTGGAAGGTGTGAAAAAATGCTGTGTTAAACGCTGTGTAAAAATGTGCTGGATAAGTTGGCGGTTTATTCCGCTGTGGCGTCCCCAGATTAAAAAAGGGACTAAGCCGACAAGAAAATGAATGAATGAATGCTATGTAAGCTTAGTTTTATTGTGTTACACATAATTATGCATAATATTGTTGTTATTACTATAATAAATGCATCACATTTGTACTGACATTGTAAAATAAAAGTTATATTATGTTATATTTTGATTATATTATAATTATCTGTATTATGTTATGTAAGCTTAGTTTTATTGAGATACACGTAATTATGCATAATTGTGTTGCTATTACAATATTTAATGCGTCAAATTTGTACCAACACTGTAAAATAAATGTTATATTATGCTATATTATATTATATTTATAATGGTATGTAAGCTTAGTTTTATTCTGAGTTACAACTAATTATGCATATTTCTTTTGTTATTATTACAATAAATGCATCAAATTTGAACTCACACATTGCAAAAGAAATGTTACAATATACTATGTAGTATTATGATTATATTTATCTTTATTATGTTATGTAAGCTTAGTTTTATTGTGAGTTACATGCAATTCTGCATAATTTTGTTGGTATTACAATAGTGCATCAAATTTGTACTGACACTAAAATAATTGTTATGTTATTTTATGATTATATTATACACTATTATATTATATTTATCTTAATTATGTTACGTAAGCTTAGTTTTATTGGGAGTTACACATAATTATGCATGTTTCGTTTGTTATTATTATTATTATTATAGATGCATCTAATTTGTACTAACACTAAAATCAATGTTATATTACATTATATTATATTTATCTTTATTATGTTATGTAAGCTTAGTTTTATTGTGCATTACACAATTATGTATACTTTTGTTGTTATTACTATAATAAATGATTTAAATTTGTACTGACACTGTAAAATACATATGTTACATTATATTATGCTGTATTATGTTTAAAGTGATATATTGTCTGGGTTGGTGTTGTATATTACGATAAAAACCTTGTAATAAACTGCCAGTTTCTGTTATTTTACAGATGTATTTCTCTATATATTATTTCCTACACATTATATTATTTCACATTACTAAAATGTCATTAAAAGTCACTTTGTTAAACTGTAGAGTTGATTTCTCAACATTAAAAGTTGACAGATCAGAGATCAAGCTCCCATGATGTAATTCACAACCATAAATAAATGAAAAACCCTTGTAAATCACAAAATACAGAAACTGTTAATTAACAGATCTTTTATTTTACAGTCTAGCTCTCACACTAGTCTAAATTAAAAACTGTTGTAATATAAATCTAACAGTTAACAGGAGAGAAATAATACTTTGCAGACACAAAAGTGCAGTCATAAGAAATGATATATTAAGTCATGAGAAAAAAAGTCTAAATCACAGAAATTCCCAATATAAAGTCACCTGATGAGATAACATTTGAGAGACATAATGCTGCAGTTGGAAAAAATACAAAACCAGTTGCAAGGAATAAAGTCATAATTGTAGGAAATAAAACTTTTTTGTATTTAAATTGTGAGATTGTAAAGTAAAGATTACAGAAATATCCATGTGCAGAATGTTGCAATTTATTCATTCATTTTCTTTTGGCTTGGTCTCTATTTCAGAGGTCAACACAGCGGAATGAATCGCCAACTATTCCAGCATATGTTTTTCGCAATGGATACCCTTCCAGCCTCACATTCACACACACGCACGCACACACACACGCACGCACGCACACACACACACGCACGCATGCACGCACGTGCGAACGCACACACACTCAATGGCCAATTAAGTTTATTCAATTGACCTATAACACATGTCTTTGGACTGTGCGGATATAACTTTTTTTGACCACACTTCGTTATTATTGTCCATTTATTTGTTTGCTGGAATAAATAGTTTTGAAACAAATCTTTGCACTTAACAAATAAAATTAAATATGTAGGCTAATAGATGTCTTCAGTGGAGTGCGAACAACACCGTTTCCTTATCCACTAAAGTAAAGGAGTAAAAGTAAAGAGAAAGTAAAGAGGCCGAATGGAGGAGGCTCGTTCTTTATCCTTGCTCTGCAGATGGTCTGTTTAATCACTTTCTTGCTAGTGAAGTATTCACTTTTTCTATATACAAAGCCCCCTATGTAAATAGCAAATGCTCCATGGTGCGACGCAACTGACTCTTAAAGGGAATGGGAGATGAGACTCTGATTGGTTTAATGCATGTTATGCTCTAAACACACCCATACCTCATTAAGAGAATAGGCACAAACCTATTAGACCATGCGCCGGGGAGCAGACCATATTTTTCCATCCTTAAAATAGCAAAAGTGGATTCAGACATGCCCTTAATGATTTCGCACCATGCTCTTTAGACTTTGCACCTAGATTATTAAAATAGAGCGCATAGAGTCAGAATTAGGAAAAACGAAGTCTAAATTACAAAACTTCCCTATTGAAAGTCATACAGTATATCAAGATAAAATAAACACTGAAATAACCAATTGCAAGAAATAAAGTCAGAATTGCAAGAAATGAATGCACAGTTGTGATGTATAAAATCAAAACGATTTCCCCATCACATCTGCAAGATGCATATTCTTCCTTTATTTTCATAGCAAACACACACTGATGCATTCATGTTTTTGATGGCGTTGACAACTCCCACTTATCAGCGAATGTTAGTTTGAGCCGTAAGACCATTAGACTGAAAATCCATACTCGATTTGCTTGATTTTGATCACGCCAGCTCTCATCCATTCATGCATTTGTCCTTTGTGAGTCCCAAGCAGTGCAGCAAAATGTGTTTATCTTTACCCAGTGGTGCAGCAAAATCAGAGAAGACTTTTCTCATTCCAGCGGAGGCCCCCAGTCGCTCAGTCTATGACCACTGTCAGATCTGTCTCTGTGATGTCCTTTAGAGGCAGAAAAACATGACCTTTGTGTGGGAGCATCTTTATTTGTTAGCTGTCTTTCAATACCAACAAGAAAGGTCAGAGCAGAGAGGTTTAAAGCACGTCTACAGTTATGAGAAGCACAAGCCAAAGTTTAAGAGTCAACTTCATCTTTGACCCTTATCAGTATATTTGCTAAAAAAAAGAAAGAAATCACATGGATGGTCCTTAGGAGACTTTCAATAAGCTATTGTGTTGCAATTATTATTAAAGCCAACTTGCTATGTACCTTTTTAAGATGTAAAATAAGTCTCTGATGTCCCTAAAGTGTGCATGTGACATTTCAGCTCAAAATACGCCGCAAATAAATTTGTATACCTCTTTGAAATTGCTCCTTTTAGGTTTTGATCCACATTGTGCCATTTAAGTGACTGTAGCTTTAAATTTGATTGTGCTCTTTTCAAAAGAGGGTGGAGCTACAAATGCCTATGTGTCAGCATAGTGGCAGACATCCTAAGTTGGACAAATTAAATTCCAGTAGGGGGGTGTTGTGCCGTGTAAATGAAGAACAGGGGTTGGGATGGGTTTGGGCGCATGGGTTGGGGTTGCACGACGTAGATGAAAAGTGTGTGTGTGTGTGTGTGTGTGTGGGGGGGGGGGGGGGTGACGCCTCCATTTCTGGGACATTATAACTCATTTGCGGGCATCAGGGAGTCTCTATGCACATGCAGGAGATACCCGGACTCTCGGATCTGCAGTGGCAGATTCAAAAACAAGACTAACACCTTATGCTAATGAGGGAGAGATTGTCACTAATGGGTGGGGCTAATGATGGGAGCTAATGAGGGAGAGATTGTCACTAATGGGTGGGGCTTCCACTCTACATGTACAAAGGGAGAATGTCAATCAAAGTGTTTCTGTGCACTGTTTTTATTTAAGTGTGATTATAAAAATAATTGATTAATACATTTTTACCATTAGAACCTGGCTATATTCACACATTGTTGTCACACAACTGTTTAAACCATCTATCTGCTTGTTAAGTGGTGACGTATGGAATACTGTATACGGGTTCAAGCTGCTACTCATTTGAATTGAGAAATTATTCGTTTATGACCACTTTTTAGTCATATCACACTTTAAAGTGAATTTTATATAAAATCATGGTGTACACAACAGTCTCTAGACTTGCACTATTCTCTTCATCGCACTATTATGTCGTTTCTTTTTCATTCTTTATACTCATTATTTGTTTTTACTTTATTTATACTTGTCTCTTTTATTCCTGTTTATGTAAAGCACATTGAATTCCCACTGTGTATGAAATGTGCTATATAAATAAACTTGCCTTGCCTTGCATCAATATAGACATCAATATTTTATAATTGATAATTGGCCATCGGATATTAGACATGAAGATATATATTGCAATCATGATTTTCAAAAAGTATTACAGCGCTTTATAAACGTTTATTATTACCATTTGTTGAGTCTCCTCATACAGTTTCATAGAGCGATTGGACTCGGAGGCCGTGACGTCACGCTTAACAAGTGGATAAAAGTGATTTTTACGTAATAGGACCCCTTTAAGTGCCGATTTGGCTTTTTTAGACATCACTTGTCATGCAGTGTGTGATTAGGAAATAAAGATGCAGATTCAGTGAAATTTTTTAGAAACAAAGTTTAAATTACAGAACAAAAACAGAAATTTTAATATAAAGTCATATGTTGAGATCGGGGGAAATAAAGATTTAACTGTTGAATATAAACTTTGGAATTGTGAGTCAGAATTATGAGGAAATAACATCTAAAAGACAGAACTTCCCATTTTTTTCACAATATGAAAAAACAACAACTGTGAAAGCAATTTTAAGAAGTAAACGTCATAAGTGCAAGAATTAATGTTGGAATTATGAAATATAAAGTCATGGGAAGTAAATCTGAAATGACAGAAATTATAATGACAGAAATAATTACAAATGCATATTTTGAGATCTAAATAGCACATGTCAGATAATGTATAGCGTTGCAATTGTAAGACAAAGACAAATCTGCAAAAACAGTTACAATTGTGAGATATAGGGTTCTATTTTAATGATCTAAGTGCAAAGTCTAAGGGCCCCATCATACACCCAGCACAATGAGACACAAATCATGTATAACGCGATGTGTTGCTATTTTCAGACCAGCGTAACAGTAATTTTCACCTTTTGCACCACATTGTTTAAAAAGCAAGTCCATTTGCGCCACTTTGTGGACTCATGGGTGTGCCAGTCTATAAAGGAGATGTGTTAAGGCACATTGTTGATGCTATGCTATTTTGAAGAACTGAAATAGACCTCGCCATTGACCAAATAAAAGCTGGTCTAAAATCCAGCACAGAGCAAGTTATGCACCAGTGTGGGTCCAAATGTTTACACATTGCTTAATACACAGGATGTACAGCAATGCACAAATATCTTTACATATGAAAAAAAAATTAAGTATTAAAATGTTACAAAAAGTATTATTTTCTACATAAATATAAAAACCACAACAATGGCCCTAACACACCTCTTTTTTAGACCAACACTACCATGAGCCCACAAAGTAGCACAAATAGATTTGCTTTTTAAACAATGTGGTGAAAATTTGTGAAAATAGCAACAAATCATACCAAACACAACTTGTGCATTAATGCGCCAGGTGTATGATAGGGCCCATAAAGTCAGAGAGACGTGAAACCAAGTGCAAATTATGGAAATTTGAAAAAAGTAGTTAGTAATAGATTTACTTCAAACAATTTTCGACCCATTATATTTAGTTTGTAAATGTTTTAATATCATTCATTTTGGTGGCGTTTTGGCCACAAGCCCTCATTAATTTCCCACCCCAATGGACAAACACTTTTTGAAGCTGTTGTAGACAATGCTGATGTGTACTGTATTCTTGTCATTTTGTGAAAAAGCAAAAGCATGCTGATAAACAAGGCAAAAGCTTGCATGAATGTCAAAGATTTCGAAGTAATTCTTAATTTTAAAATTGCACGGTGTATTGTTTTCTTAAGGGCAAATTGTGACTCGCATATTAAAGAGAAAAAACAGAAGTACTCATCATAAACATGTAAAAATAACAGATACAAACAAACAATGACTAGTGCAGTTCAATGAGTAAAACAAATTAATTCTGAGCTGCCGGTGTGAATCAGGAAATAAAGCACCAATGCTAATTATCACTGCTAAACTATTATACTTTTTTTATTAATGTTTTGCATCTGTTTATTTATATTTTTTCTATTCTTAATTGTCATTTCTGTGTGCATTGTTGCTGTTACTTTTGCTAATTACTTATTGCTTGGTCTATTAAATGTCTAGATCATTTTTGTTGTGTTTTATGTTGAACTTATTTTAGAACACCAAGTTAAACTAAATTACAATGAGACATTGGAACTAAGTGAAACTGTTTTACACTGGTGCAATTCATGATCAGGTCAGAGAGCTTTTATGAGCTCATTGTTTTGGAATGAATGAATGAATGAATGAATGAATGAATGAATGAATGAATGAATGAATGAAGATCAAAATTATGCAGCAAAACCAGTGTAGTCTGAGTCACAAATTAAAAAAAAAATATATTTTTAAAACATTGGTGCAATTCACGATGAAATGGCGTTTATGTCCTCATTCATTTGGCTTGAATGAATGATTGAATGAATGAATGAATGAATGAATGAATGAATGAATGAATGAATGAATGAAACTAGAACAAAAAAATTGCAGGAAAACCAGTGCAGTCTGAGTCAAACGAAAATAAAACTAATATTTTAATAACACTGGTGCAATTTATGATCAAGTGGGTTTTGTGTGTTCACTCTTTTACCATGAATGAATGAATGAATGAATGAATGAATGAATGAATGAATGAATGAATGAATAGATGGATATCAAAATATGCAGTAAAAACAAGGCAGTCTGACTCACGATTAAAAAAACTAATATTTCAAAAACATCGGTGCAATTTATGATGAAATGGCTTTATGTCCTCATTCATTTGGCTTGAATGAATAAATGCATGAATGAATGAAAGTAGATAAAAAAATTGCAGCAAAACCAGTACAGTCTGAGTCACAAATGAAAAAAAAGCTAATATTTTAATAACACTGGTGCAAATCATGATCAAATGGATTTGATATATTTGATATATTTTATATATTACCATTAATGAATGAATGAATGAATATCAAAAATATGCAGCAAAAACAGGGCAGTCTGCATCACGATAGAAATAAATATATATTTTAAAAACATTGGTGCAATTCATGATGAAATGGATTAATTTCCTCTTTTGTTTGGCTTGAATGAATGAATGAATGAATGAATGAATGAATGAATGAATGAATGAATGAAATTAGATTAAAAAATTGCAGCAAAACCAGTGCAATCTGAGTCCCACGTGAAAATAAAACTAATATTTTATTAACACTGGTGCAAATCATGATCAAATGGATTGTATATATTGATTCTTTTACTATTAATGAATGAATGAATTAATGAATGAATATCAAAAATATGCTGCAAAAACAGGGCAGTCTGATTCATGATTGGAAAAAAAAAATATTTTTAAAAACATTGGTGCAATTTATGATGACATGGCTTTTATGTCCTTATTCATTTGGCTTGAATGAATGAATGAATGAAAATAGATCAACAATTTGCAGGAAAACCAGTGCAGTCTGAGTCACAAATGAAAATAAAACTAATAGTTTAATAACACTGGGACAAATCATGATCAAATGGATTGTATATATTTATTCTTTTACCATTAATGAATGAATGAATACACGAATGAATGAATATTAAAAATATGCAGCAAAAACAGGGCAGTCTGATTCACAAGTGACAAAAAAATGAAGATTTTAAAAACATTGGTGCAATTCATGATAAAATGGCTTTTATGTCCTCATTCATTTGGCTTGCTTGAATGAATGAATGAATGAATGAATGAGTGAATGAATGAATGAATGAATGAATGAATGAATGAATGAATGAATGAATGAATGAATTAATTAATTAATTAATTAATTAATGAAAGTAGAACAAAAATATGCAGCAAAACCAGTGCAGTCTGAGTCACAAATAAAAATAAAACTAATATTTTAACACAGGTGCAAATCATGACCAAACAGATTTTGTGTGTTCATTCTTTTACTATGAATGAATGAATGAATGAATGAATACACAAATGAATGAATATCAAAAATATGCAGCAAAAACAGGGCAGTCTGATTCACAAGTGAAAAAAACGAAGATTTAAAAAATATTGGTGCAATTCATGATGAAATGGCTTTTATGTCCTCATTCATTTGACTTGAATGAATGAATGAATGAATGAATGAATGAATGAATGAATGAAAGTAGAACAAATATATGCAGCAAAACCAGTGCAGTCTGAGTCACAAATGAATATAAAACTAATATTTTAACACAGGTGCAAATCATGACCAAACAGATTTTGTGTGTTCATTCTTTTACTATGAATGAATGAATGAATGAATGAATGAATATCAAAAATATGCAGCAGAAACAGGGCAGTCTGATTAACGAGTGAAAAAAAAACTAATATTTTAAAAACATTAGTAAAACTCACAATGAAATGGAGTTTATGTCCACATTCATTTGGCTTGAATGAATGAATGAAATCATGAATGAATGAATGTGGATTAAAAATATGCAGCAAATCCAGTGCAGTCTAATTCATGATTGAAATAAATAAAACTGTTTTACGACATGACTCTTTTCATGAATCAAATGCATACTGTACAAGCAGCATATAGTCTCATAAACAAATAACGAATATGCACTGGTTCATTATAAATCAACAAGTGCATACAAATTCCCTTTAATGAGTCAGATTTCCTAATGAATCATTCAAAAAGACTCATGGTGCACTAGTTTCACTCAGTCAGACAAATCCTTCGCTGAATGAACTCTTTTAGAGTGGTTCATCAATTAACGTCACTTAGCCTAATGAACTGCAACTTAGCATTACTTTAAATCACGTCCCACTTGAAAGCCCCAAGCCCTCCTGCTAGAAAACTGATTTCTGTCCAAAAAAAAAAACAGTACAACAAAATGTATTACTTTGTCATACTGTATACTTTTTTTGCCAATTTATAAATATGTATTTCATCAGTCATCTGTGTTCCTCAAAAGAAATCCGATGTATGGCAATATATGCAAATTTAATATATGCATACAAATTCATATTTGGATTTCACATACATAAAAAATATATAAATATGTCATATATAAAACATATTTTAAAATATAGTGAAAATGGTCAATATATATTATTTATTTATTTATTTAATACAAATTATATGTTATATATATTTATATTTGGATTTGTATAATGTCATATATGCAACATATATTTCAAAATGTTTGCCAAATTGATGTTTGCATATATATTTTTGCAACCATCATACAGTACTTGGCCATATATATGGCCATATATAAACATATATTTACAATTATAGCTAATATGTTTGAATATATGTACATTTTTGTAATTCTAATGGTTGCAAAAAATATATGTAAACATCCATTTTGGAAATGTTTTTAAAATATATGTTGCATATATGATATTTTAGCCAAATTCAAATTTACCTCCAAATATGAACTTGTATATCGCATATGTCATTTGTATACATTCACCGGCCACTTTATTAGGTACACTAGTACCGGGTTGGACCTGTTTTGCCTTCAGAACTGCCTTAATCCTTTGTGGCACAGATTCAATAAGGTACTGGAAAATTCCTCAGAGATTTTGGTCCATATTGACATGATAGCATCATGCAGCTGCAGATTTGTCGGCTGCACATTTATGATGCAAATCTCCCTTTCACCATATCCCAAAGGTGCTCTGTTGGATTGAGTTTTGGTGACTGTGGAGGCCATTTGAGTACAGTGAACTCATTGTCATGTTCAAGAAACCAGTCTGAGATGATTATCGCTTTATAACATGGCACGTTATCCTGCTGGAAGTAGCCATCAGAAGATAGGTACACTGTGGTCATAAAGGGATGGACATGGTCAGCAACAATACTCAGGTAGGCTGTGGGGTTAACATGATGCTCAATTGGTACTAATGGGCCCAAAGTGTGCCAAGAAAATATCCCCAACACCATTACACCACTGCCACCAGCCTGAACCGTTGATACAAGGGAGGATGAATCCATGCTTTTATGGTGTTGGTACCGAATTCTGACCCCACCATGTCCCAGCAGAAATCGAGACTCATCAGACCAGGCAACGTTTTTCCAATCTTCTATTGTCCAATTTTGGTGAGCCTGTGCGAATTGTAGCCTCAGTTTCCTGTTCTTAGCTGACAGGCGTGGCACCCGGTGTGGTCTTCTGCTGCTGTAGCCCATCCACTTCAAGGTTTGACTTGTTCAGAGATGCTCTTCTGCATACCTCGGTTGTAACGAGTGGTTATTTGAGTTACTGTTGGCTTTCTTTCAGCTCAAACCTGGCTATTCTCCTCCAACCTCTAGCATCAACAAGGCATTTGCACCCACAGAACTGCCGCTCACTGGATATTTTCTATTTTCTGACCATTTTTTTGTAAACCCTAGAAATGGTTGTGCGTGAAAATCCCAGTAGATCAGCAGTTTCTTAAATACTCAAAACAGCCTGTCTGGCACCGACAACCATGCTTGAATCCCCTTTCTTCCCCATTCTGATGCTCGGTTTGAACTGCAGCAGATCGTCTTCACCATGTGTACATGCCTAAATGCATTGACTTGCTGTCATGTGATTGGCTGATTAGAAATTTGCGTTAACGAGGAGTTGGACAGGTGTACCTAATAAAGTGGCTGGTGAGCTTATTTTGCCATGTAACCCATTTCTAAATGGGGAAATTAGAACAAACACGAGGATAAGTAAATATGACAGTTTTCATACAGTATGTAGGTGAAGTACACTTTAACATATTAGCGAGTCTTGTGTGACCTACTGTATAATCACATAGATTTCATGTCACGAGGAACTAACGCCCTGCATGTTAAATGTACCTATAACCATGACTGACATTCATTTCAAGGTTAGATGATGACAGGAATCATCAAAGGAGATCATTTCATTTCACCAGGGAACAGTGACTGACATGAAATCTGACTTCAGAACAGACTGGCAAAAAAAAAAACAATGACGGCCCAATGAACCTGTCCCTTTAGTGTGCACATGGCTCGAAAAACTATTGTTCATAAGGGGTAAAAAATAGGGAGATTATGATTCCTTGAACGGGCATTAAAATGGATTAAAGATAAGTAACAGGATTGGTGCACACAAGAGCACCGGGTGAAATCGTTTGAAGTTCATTAATACTGGCAAAGCTGGGATCAAGATGAGCTTGTTTTTGAGCTATAAAAGGATGTTCACACTGGGAAAAAAAGAATAAATAAATAATATCATTTGCTAGTATTTTGTATCCATTTTCAGTACAAATAATAATTTAAAAACAAATTACATAAATTCAAATATGTGAGTGAGGAAATAAAAGTAGGGTAAACAACACATACTAGCAACTAAATATACAACTGATATCTATTATTTTAGAATGTCTAGCTAATTATAAATGGCAACTCTATATATATTAGGTATGTGCATTTCAGAACTGATGGAAATACAATATGAAACTTGATGCATAGCCAATGATACAATACATTAAAGATACACATTAAGCAGCTAGCAATATAATATGATTCCCTCTACCCATGATGCAGTGCTGATTTCTGATTTCAATTCAACACAATGCAATTAGATGCAATAGACCAATTACCAACCTACGTCACACATGACGTCACACGGTTGCAGAAAAAGCTGTTTTGTAGCAGAGCAAAGACAGTTGATGTTGTCCATCCTAGGGTTGGGCGATGTTGACCAATTTGGCATCGTATGATGTCTAATGTGAACATCGGCGATGGACGATGGCATCATCATCGTAGGCAGGGTGGGGGTGGTTGTTGTTAAATATCAATTCATTCATAACGAATTTAATAATTGGAGCCTATCGTTTTCACTACCTGACCCACATAGTCTTTGCTTTACCCATAACCAAATCATAAATAAATAAAGTTACACACAAATTACCACCTGTCAATCACTTTTTTTCCGCGGGACTCTGGCGTGAATAAGCAGAGTGATCTGTGTCCTTATAATGGCTTTTCCCCACAGCTGGTGGCGGAGACGAGACGAGAGTTCGTTTGGAGTTCACTTGTAATTTGTATTGTGATTAATGATAACTTCCTCATTTTATTGTTATTATTATGAGGAAATAATAACAAGTAAAGATGCTAGGGCTGGACCGTTTCGGCGAATGTGCCCGAAATTGTATGCGACCTAAAATATATATTTGAAAGCATTTGTGCTAATGCATGAATTGTTACCGTGCAACCTGTTTTTACTGCAAAATCCTCACCGCGTGCGCGGATTTAGGAGACATTTATGCAGGATGCATCTTTGCATCTAAAGACGCCAAACGCAGCGCTTAGGAATAGATCAAAACAGTTGTTATGCAAGTGTGAACTTGCTGAAGTAAAACAAGCCCGCAATGCTTGCCCCGCCTTTGCCCACTGCGCTAGAACTGAACGCGAATGGATTGGTTAATATCAGCTGTCAATCACTCAGTCAACGCCTTCTGCCTTCACATGACAGGAGCTGCAACCGCGGAAATGTGAAGCGCTGACAGATTTAGTTTTAGAAACCCTAACGTTACTAATAATGGCACATCTTATTTGTGATCATGTGCTGAATGTTAATCCACCATTTTCTCTTTTCCAAGAGTGGATAAAAGACTCCCAGTGGCTTCAAGTCCGCTATGAAAATAACTAAAGCCATTCACTGTAAAGTCTGTGGGATGGGGTTTGCAGGTAACAGCGTTTGCCACTGAATCTACACATTTTAAGCGTGAGAGGTACTGTATAATCCTCACAATGTATTTAATCCTCACGATGCTGTCAGCCGTGCAAGCGGCAGCTATAAGTAAAATATAACACAGCTCATGAAAAGACCGTTATTGCTATTAAGATGACATGCAAATAATAAGTTATATATCAATATAAATGTGGGGCGGGCGATGGATCATGATGCCGGCTCAGCATCGTGAAGTTTATCGGCCATCGGCGATGGAGGATGGCATCGTCTATCGGCCCAACCCTAGTCCATCCACAAGATGACGACAGAGACTGCATAATAGGCCCTTAGAGGAGAAAAATTCAGCAATATAATACTTGCTACAGCTGACCAATTTTTTATAAATCTGGTAAGTGACATTCTAAAGTAATTGTAGTGTATTGAATGTGAGATGGGAATCATATCAGGAATGTATGTATTTTGTGTTGGCCACTCTTCGTATAACCCGGAGTTACTTTTTTGGTTGGCCAATGAGTCGGTTGTTTCTAACGAGTCTCCTGTTTTCATTACTGCAAACTAGTTTGATAAAAAGAAAGAAAGAAGAAATGCCCGCATGTGTTTAGCATTTTTCCTTATCGTAAACATAACAGTAATCTGCTAGTGTTTGCACTGCTTTCACTATTTCAGGGTTAATTATTGTGATATCCCATTTGCAACAGAGAAATACTGGGAAATCTCTGTAGACTGATGGCATTTCATGCCGTTCAGCCTTAAGCAAAAGCAAAATCACCTGTTTTGTCATCACTTTAGACATTTTGCTAGAGAATCATTCAAATACTAGCTCTAAAATGACGATGTGAAGTAGCAATGGTTTCTGCTGTTCTGGCTGTCAGCTGCAGATGTGAATGAATGGCAGAAGTAGTTAATCTCCGTGTTTGATTATCTTCATTATAAACATGACTATTTCATCAAACTGTTGTATAAACACAATATCAGACTCGTAGCAGTGAGTGTATATATATATATATATATATATATATATATATATATATATATATATATATATATATATATATATATATATATATATACACTCACTGCTACAAGTCTGATATTGTGTTTATATTGTGTTTATAATACATATATAGTTGAAGTCAGAATTATTAGCCCCCCTGAATTATTAGTCCCCCATTTATGTTTTTTCCCCATTTTCTGTATAACGGACAGATTTTTTCAAGGCATTTATAAACATAATAGTTTTAATAACTCATTTTTAATAACTGATTTATTTTATCTTTGCCATGATGACAGTAAATAATATTTGAATATATATTTTTCAAGACATTTCTATACAGCTTAAATTGACATTTAAAGGCTTAACTAGGTTAATTAGGTTCACTAGGCAAGTTAGGGTAATTAGGCAAGTTATTGTATAATGATGGTTTGTTATGAAGACTATTGAAAAAAAAAATAGCTTAAAGAGGTTAATAATTTTGACCTTAAAATGGTTTTTAAAAAATTTAAAACTGCTTTTATTCTAGCCGAAATGAAACAGATAAGACTTTCTCCAGAAGAAAAATATTATCAGACATACTGTGAAAATTTCCTTGCTCTGTTAAACATAATTTGGCAAATATTTAAAAAAGAAAAAAACTCAAAGGGGGGCTTACAGTTCTGACTTCAATTATATATATATATATATATATATATATATATATATATATATATATATATATATATATATAAACAAAAAATACTACATTTGACCACAATTGCAATAAGAAATGCTCAATACCAGCTTAGTACTGTAGCTTACATATACAGTACATTACCCATTACTCATTTTACACCCTAAACCCTAAAAATACTTATCTAGGTTTTAAATTCTACAGAAGGCACAATTAATGTCAACAACAGACATTCGAGCACAATTCAGATTTTTTTCAGAGTTATTATATTGCATATGTGTGTTTAGAGTACATGTGCCCTTGTTTAGTCTCTCACTTCTGCTTACTCCTGACAAATGGATATGTTTGCATGACTTTGCAACATTTACTGTACAGATGAAAAAATATACCTGTGACAAGTTGATTATGTACTGAGAAAGACTCAACACCTCAACATACATTAAACAGAGTACACATTTTCACTATTTCCCACAGTGAATTGACTTTAAAAGACTTTAATCCACGCTTCTCCTCAGATTCTATCCACATCAAAATAAATGTATATATTTATAGACTGTTAACAATTTTCTGTATAATCTACAGTAACTTACTGTAAATCAATTACAGCTAAATTATTATATTTACGTGTACAGCACCATTTTCCTTGCTGTATATGTAAATGGGCTATTTAAAGTTTTATATATCTTTACTGTAAAATACAGTAATTTTCACAATGCAACTTTAAAATACAGTAACATACTGTATAACTGACCTACAGAAATATAGTTCCTATTACAGTTAAATATTGTGTAGTTTACCAAAATTGTTAACAGTGTACCATATTAAATACAAGTAAAGTGTCCAGTTTAATGTTTGAAATCATTTTAGTGACACTTAAAAGCCAAAATATTGGTGAAACTACAATCCATCCTCATCTAGTGTAACATATATTTACGTAAAAAAAAAACTCATAGACATACTTTTTCTGGTCTTTGCTTAAAATAAAGAACAAGTGTATATTTTAAATGATTAAAATGCCATCAAGTAGTCCTGCTCAAAATGTACACGTTGGTGCAATCATGATGCTTAAACGCAATCAGCTTTACAAAAAGTGCTCTGCACTCAAATGGCCTACATATGCCCTACTTTACACAGTCTCTACATATTAAATTTGCATAGGAGAAAGTGTTTCAAAAGAATAAAAAAGACGCACTTCAGCTTCAAATTGATTTTGTTCAGGCTCTTCGCTTGCTGACAGGTATATACCTTCACATTTTAAGAGCCTCTCATCATTAATTTCTCCAAGCCGCTGGTCATTTAAACAAACAGAGAAGTCTAGCTTCCCACCGGGCCCACAAGCGGTGGTCTCATCATTATGAAATGATTATGATTCTAATAACTCTTATGTCTTTTAAGCTCTTATAAAGGCAGAGGGCAATTAAAATTACCTCCTACCTCTCGTTAACTTCTGAATCTGATGATCTCTGCGCATGTAGGAAAAAAAAAAAAAAAGAAAATCACTAAAGCTTGTTCCTCTCAATCCAATCTTTTTATGTAAAAGTCATCTTGACACATTTCTCATTAAAAGTCATGCACGGTAGGCTTCTTCCCAGAAACTGGGCACTCAAAATCTGGGATGCTATTCTGATTTGTATGAGTCCGTCTGACACTAAAGCTAGGAGACAAGTCCAGTCTTGAGATAATGTCACAGACAGAAGCTAGAACAAACACCATATGTACTTTTAAGTTTTATCCTGTTTTGGAGCAGCACTGAGGCTCTTTTATTCCCCATTGTTTCTTCACTCGCTGGTGGGAAAGGAAGTTAACAGTCGTGCTGCGATTTGCACAGATGTAGACACTCGCTGCATCTGTTAGTGGATATAAAAAGCTTTGTAATCAATAGCTGCATGCCAATGATAGAACGTATGGGTTTCAGAATGTGGGATTGGGTTAATTGTACATTGGAGACTTGAGATCTAGGTACATCTGTTCAAAATAATGCAAATTTCTAATCATATAATGAGATGGCAGCAATTCAGTGTATGTAAATGTGGTCAAAATAATCAGCTTAAAGGGATATTTAACTCAATTTTTTTATTCTGCCAACATTTACTCATCCTTGACTTGTTCCAAACAAGATAGAGGTTTTTTTTTTCTGTTGAACACAAAAGAAGATATATTGAAGATAGTTGGATACCTGTAAATATTGACTTCCATATTTGTTTTTCTACAATGAAAGTCTAACAGTCTTTAAAATATCGTCATTTATTAACAGAACATGAAAACTCAAACTGGTTTTGACAAAGTAAATAGCAAGTAAATGATGGTAGAATTTTCTTTATTGGGGTAAACTATCCCTCTAAGTTTTAATTGACCAACTGGGTGATCAACTGGGATTTTCGCACATAACCATCTTTTGGATCTACATACAATGTTTGGAAAAAGATAATATACAGTGAGCTGCAGATGTATGGGTCAATGTTGAAGCCAGAGATCAGAGGAAAATGACCAGACTGGTTCGAGCTGATATAAAGACAACAGTAAGTCAAAAACACTGGTGAAGGTCATTTTGAACACACAAATGTCAAACCTTGAAGCAGATGAGCTACAGCAGCAGAAGAAGAAGGACACACCAGTGACAATA
>LR812532.1:51799540-51814540 GCA_903798195.1 Danio kyathit | reverse complement strand
CCCTCAGTGAGAGTGCATTTACATCGATCTACGCACAGAAGTTGAAAATCACCCACATACAGTTAACATCTATATTCTGCCTTTCTCCACCAAGCCTAGGTATGAATCGATTAAAGAGCAGAATCTAAACTCGAAAGCAGAAGAAATATAACAACAGCATCACGAAGAGAAGCAAATCTATTGCAAACCAAAATACACAGCTAAATATTTCACATCCAAACTCATCGTGGAACAGATGACTTCTAGGCAAAAGCAGGAAGACAAGTGTGTCTCTCTCACAAATGGTATCATTTATTATGTGACCTATTTTACAAAAAGAAGTTTACTGGCTGCAGATGGGCCCATAAATTTCTGAAACGGACAAGCCAAAGATAGATTCACTCTTACATATGCTCTCGAGGCGATGGCAGTGAATTGTTATTAAATCCAGATCGGCTCTTAAACGCATCTAGTTCGCCTGTACCGTATGTTGCCAATAAAGCTGCTGCTCGCAAACCTACAAAAACAGAGATAAAAACAGTAACAACACTGACTTAATGTCATCTCTCAAGTGCATGTTCCTAGTCACATTACCAATAACGCACACCACTGAACATGCCTTTGAAGTCGGAATATACTGTGTAGAGGTTATGTAATATCAGTAAATACTTAAAATAATGGTGGTGGTGTTTTATTTCAAGACCTCAGGGGCCAGATTTACAAAACAAATTAATGCACATAAAAGCACCAGTGGGAGTGCAAAGTTTAAACTCTTTCAAATGACAATGTGCAAATTTAAGAACAGGGACCACATAAGTTCCATAATTATGAGCTTAAAGGGGTAGTTCACCCAACAATACAATGTACTCTTCCTCATGTGGTTTTAAACATTTGCAGGTTTCTTTCTTCAGCTGAACACAAAAGAAGATGTTTTTAATAAATGATGGATGCTGGAATTCATTGACTTTCATAGTAAGATAAAACTATTATGGAAGTCAATGGGTTCTAGTAAATAGGCTTTAATCAAATCATTATAAGATTTAATCATTTATTATATATTGGTGGAACACCCCTTTAATCCACCAAGAACATTATAATTATGGAAATTATAAAAATAAATAAAATAAAAATAATTAAATAATGCTTTTTTAAACATATCATTATATATATATATATATATATATATATATATATATATATATATATATATATATATATATATATATATATATATATATATATATATATATATATATTATTTAATTTTTTTATTTATTTATGAGTTGTAACTCTCAAGATACATTGACTGTTTAGGGCAGAGATGCCCAAGTTGGCCCATTGTAACCTTTGATTTGGCCCACCATCCCATCTGAGAGGAGAGTGATAATGATGGAGAGGGTTAGGGCGAACAGAGGTCGTAATTTCTAATTTGACATAACCTTTTTTGTTTGTTTAATTGCTGAGCTACAAAAAAAAAATTAAAAAAATAAATAAATAAATAAATGCTTTAATTAAATGTTGTAAACGAATCAGAGTTTTTATAATGTAAATACTGTCACTCGTCGGATAGAGGACTATACAGAAGATATCAGCGAGCAAATCAAGGCAAAAAACTAGTGTTATTCTGTTATAAATGCAATTGTTTTGTTTTTACTGAAACAGGTTTATTATAAAATGTAAAAAAAATACTGTTTTATTTAACAAAACAATGTTTCTAGTCATTTTTACATATTATTAAACAAATTTGGATATTACCCATGGCAACTATATTTACCTTCAGCCCACTAGCCTCAATCAAGTTTGGTTTTTGGCCCTTCATAAGAAAAAATTTGGGCACCCCTGGTTTAGGGTATAAAAAAGGAACCAATTATTTATTTATTTATTTATTTATTTATTTATTTATTTATTTATTCATTCATTCACTCATGCATTCACTCGCAGCCTAAAATTTGTAATTTTGACTGATCTCAAGTCGAGGCAAATAACTGAGAAAGTACCAATAAGAGGCCACATTTTTATAATGTCATCATGTACAAAGTACAAAGACTTCTTACAAAGTATTTTACAGTATTTTAAAAATACAAAAAAAAGACTCTAAAGCATTGATACAAAAATATTAAGCCATTTTCATAAACCCCATAAAATATAAATTACAAAATACTATTTTGTATTTGTAATACGTGTTTAAAATACATGTATCATAAATACTGTCCATCCCTGTTAACAATAATGTGGCTTGCTAATCAATATGTCGGGATAACAGATGAAAACTGGAGAAAAATCAGACTATTACTCCTGCATTCTTCCTCCTTCAGAAACAATAACAGTGATTAGCGAAAAAAAAAAAAAAAGAAGTAAATTCACAATGTTATATGGCTTACTGGAATGGAAACAACAGCTGCAAAAATGACTATCTATACCTTACTATTTTTTTTTTTACTTTGTGTATTTTTTTATGCTGACACAAGCTGTTAGTAAACCTGGCCCCAGAATTCAAACTTGCTCTTGAGTAAAACTCTACCTGCAGGTTGTGGCAGAGCAGATGGCAGGCATCAGCAATGTCATTGAAGTAATGATCAGTCAGCTGTTGCCAAATGAAGCAATCCCCTTTTAATGATAAAGCACCTTTAATGAGGCGCTGAGGTAAAACATGATGGTCTACACACATAAAACAACATCATACTCGCATTATACTCTCCTTCAGGACAATCAGATGTGAAATTCTGCTCTCTTTACAGAATCTGGGAGCATAAACTAAGATAAATGCACATACGGTACAAAACAACTGCAAGGTTGAGTTCAGATAAAGCCAATTCATGCATTTTGGGTCAACTTGGCTTTTGTTGTTTTTAGTTCTTTTCTTTTCTCTTTTTTTGGACTTTATCTGTGCGGTCTCCCTGCTGTTTTTCTTTTCTTTTCATTTGTGTGGTCAGTCTGCCTGTGAGAGATTTTGCGCTGTGCACACTAAAGCACTGTGAAACTCCATGGGAGACCTCATTTATACATTCAGCGAGAGCGACTGGTGCATTTCATTTTTGATGCCAAAAACATCCACTTTTTTCCCCACACACTTTTAAAGAGGACAAGACAGGCACAAGTGCTGCTACTGACAAGCCTGACAAGCATTTATTTTCCTCTGCCAAAAGCAAGATGCTTGATCAATTCAAACTAGAAACAGTCAGATCAAAAGTACATATCCTTTCACTTTATCAATGTGCACTTCCAACAAATATAAAGGGCTCTATTTTAATCTAGACGCAAAGTCTAAAGAGCATGGCGCAAAAGCATTAAGGATGTGTCTGAATCCACTTTTGCTATTTTAAGGACAGAAAAATATGCTCCGCGCCCTGGCGCATGGTCTAACAGTGTTGTGCTTATTCTCCTAATGAGTTCTGGGTGTGTTTTCAGCATAACGTGAATTAAACTAATCAGAGTCTTATCTCTTATTTGCTTTAACCTCTTAAATTCAAGTGCTATTTTGGGGTTTCCACCTGGATTTTGCCTACCCAAATTAAAAAGCTTCCCAAATCCACACGCAGGGGTGTAATTGCAAAAGTAAATTTTAAAGAAAACCCTTTGAATTGTCATAAAACACTGTTGAAAGTAATTAAAATAATAGTATGTGTTGTCATACTATTATGATGATATTACCTCCAAAAAAGAGGCGCTATTTTTTTTTTTTGTGTAAACTCATATTTGAAAGTGTACCTTTTTAGGTTCTGTGATGTCTTGGTTGCTGTAATTAATTTTGGTGGTTCCTACACATGTCAGTAATCATAGGAAAAAAAGAGAAATGTCTCTATCATAATCTATGCAAAAGTTATTCTTTTCCAACTAATGGGAGAAAGGAACCACTTATGGGGTATTGGGGCAATATGGACCTTTTAAATTTAAAGAATGCATAGTAAATGACGTCACAGAGGTTAGGAGATTAAGAGTGAGTTGCATCGTGCCATGGGGCATTTGCTATTTACATGGTGGACTTTGTAAGTGGAAAAACTGAACGCTTCACTAGCAAGTAAACAGTTAAACAGATCGTCTGCTCGAGGATAAAGAATGAGCCTCCTTCATTCGGCCTCTTTACTTTCACTTTACTTTTACTCTTTACTCCTTTACATTCGTGAATAAGGAAACGATGTTGCAAGCACTCCACTGAAGACATCCATTAGCATATATATTTAATTGTATTTGTTAAGCACAAAGATTTGTTTTAAAACTATTTCTAAATTCAGTTTGAATTTCCAGCAAACTAATAAAAGAACAATAATAATGAAGTGTGGTCAAAAAACTGAGTTACATCTAAATGCACGTCCTGTTCTTATGCCCCATATGGTAATGTATACGTCTTCAAAACCCAACAGGTGGACAAATCTAAACTTGTTTTTATTAAAACTAGTATAAACACGCATATAAGAAATAATACTATTAATAACATTAGACAAATGCAAATGGACATGAATAAACAGAGAAAAAAAACCCTGAGATGAGGTATGGAGGCAGTGTTTTTTATATTTATGTTAAATTTTTGCAACATTTCAATCCTTTAATTTTTGTTCATATGTAAAGATATTTGTGTATTGCAGTACATCATGTGTGTATTAAGCAATGTGTAATCATTTTAGACCCGGATATGCGCATAACTGGATTTAGACCTGCTTTAAGTTCGTCATTGGCACTGTCTATTACAAATCCTCAGAATAGCAACGCACCAACAATGCTCCTTAACACACCTCCTTTTCAGAACAGCACACCCATGAGTTCACAAAGTGGCGCAAATGTATTTGCTACTTAAACAATGTGGCGCAAAACATGAAAATTACTGTTGCGCTGGTCTGAAAATAGCAACAAATCGCGTCAAACACGTCTTGCGCCTTATTGCGCCGGGAGTACGATAGGGCCCACAAATGCATTTGGTTTATATTGGTTAATGTATTAACCTTGTAAGTGAAACATGTCTTCAACACATCCTCCATAAATCAGAGTTTTTCCAACTGGTGTGTATCTACAGTGCAATCTTACTATGTGTGATCTAAAATATCTCTTGTCATATTACAGTCCAATGTGATCACAAGAAGATAAAATTCTCTGCAATTGGTTGGTTTACTAAGTGATTCTGTATCCAGCTTCTGCTGCATGGTTTTGGAAAACTAAGTAAATTTGCACTTAGCAGCACTGGATTTTGCTTGGAGATCAATAGTCACAGTCATTTAAAAGAAGAAAGGCTGAGAATCTCTAGTGCATCACTACTACACACACTGCTTTACACTGGCAAGATCAGCTTGAAAACTGTGCTTCCAAAATCAAATGCTGTGCATGGATTTAAAGCTGCATATATTCTGGCAAAATCTGTACTTTAAGGGACAGTTCATATGAATGAATGAATGAATCAATCAATGAATGAATGAATGAATCAATCAATCAATATATTAATTGACATAAATAAATCTTTAAACAAAAGGCAAATCAAGGAATTCCAGAGACTGAAATTAGAATGATTTACTGTTAACAATTTTTTGTAAATTACACAGTATTTAACTGTAGTATTAACTGAATTTTACTGCAGGACAGTAATGCAGTATGTTACAGTATTTTAAAGTTGTATTTTGAATATCAATGTATATTTTACAGTAAACATATGCAATACCGTAAATGCATATACAGTACAGCAAGGTAAATGGTGCTGTAAATGTAAACATTATTTTTATTCTGTATTGATTTATGGTACGTTACTGGTGAACTGAATTGTAATATGAACTGAATTTTACTGTAGGACGGTTATATAGTATGTTACTGTATTTAAAAGTTGCATTGTGAACATTACTGTATATTTTACAGTAAAGATATACATTACTGTACAGGTATACATAGCAAGATAAATGGTGCTGTAAATGTAAATACAGTATTTTTACTATAATAGATTTACAGTAAGTTACTGGCAAACTGCTGCCAGTAAGTTACTGTATATTATAAAGGAAATTGTTAACAGTGTTGTTAAAACATGAATTGTGAGAAACTAAATAATGTAATAGATAGCAACAATCAAGTTGTAGACATAAAACTCATTTATTTTCTCCACTGGAAAATATATATTTTTTTAACCCTAAAAGTGTGATTAAGACATTTAGATACAGATTATGAATACAAGTTCATAAAAATCTGCATAAACATGTCTAGCTAATGCAACAACAACAACAACATAAGATATGTTAACTACAAATGTTATAAATATGTAAAATGGATCAACTTTAACCAGAGGGGGAGTAGTTTTCCTGCCACAGGCAGCCATGTTGTTTTTAAGTGCTGCCTGTCAGCTAAACACTGAATGTGTAAACAAAGTCTCCTGATCTAAGCATTTGCAACAAATAACTTCAAATTGCAACCAGGAAATTAGACTCAGACTTCCTCTGTTTCTTCCCACAGTCTCTCAGATGTTTGCATACTCAAGGATTTGTTTTAGGGTTAAAAAAAAAAAAAAAACTGGTAAACCTGCAAACACAGAACATTAGTGAGCTCTGAGGTTTTTAATCCATTGTATATTTTGGTGAACCTGCTAATTTCAGTTCAATGTCATTTAATGTCTCTTCAATTTCAGTTAAATTTCATTCGATGTCTCTTAAATGTGTTTCTTAGCACAATCTGTGCAAAAGACATAAATAAATAGCCATTGGAGTCACCAAAGCAAAAAAAAAAACATAGAAAAGTACACCAGAAGAGGTCTTACTGTAGCTCCACCCACTACTATAAAGCTCGATGTAGTTCTCATATTTAAAAAAGTTATTTTGCAACACACTTTTAAACAGTTCGTTCTCTCAAATTTTTTTCTTACTTTTCAGTTTAGTCCCTTTATTAATCAGGGGTTGCCACAGCGGAATGAACGACCAACTTATCCAGCATATGTTTTATGCAGCACATGCCCTTCCAGCCACAACCCAACACTGAGAAACGCAACCATTAAATTGTTTATGCTTTTTTAAGTTTAGAAATTGCAATGCTTCTGCAGTTTGTTGTTTGTTCCTCATTAAAACCATTAAGTAATCTGTCTAACATCCATGTGCTTATCTGCTTCAAATAAAACTTTGAAATATTCTGATTCTCTTCATACCTCATATTTTTCCCTACACTCTCAGAAATAAAGGTACAAAAAGCTGTCAAGCTGTTCCAAATGCTACAACCTTTTCAAATGGTAAATTTTAAAGTAACTTCTAAAGGTTCATATTAGTACCCAAAAAGTACAATAAATACACAAACAAATTGCAAAAAAAAAAGTCTTTCTACTAACATTTTTTATCTAATTTCTAGAGCAAATATCTAAAAAAAAATTCTTATATCAAGAAGCATTTTCTAAACAAGCACAAAAAGCTGTTGCTTTCATTGACATATGATTATGTTGCTTACCCCATTGGTATATTATTTAGCTTGTTTTAGACGGCACCTACTGTATGATGAAAATCAACTTTTGCAAGCTGTTTGGACAGAACTTTGTGCAAGTATAGTGTGCCCACAGTCATATTGGGGTGATATAAACACAATAAGTCTCTTTTTTAAAATTTACTGATGTTAAAATAGGACCCAAATCCCAGTGATTTTGAGGCCCACTGCAACGTGACATAGGAGTGCAGTTTTCCCCACCCACCGAATTGATTGACAGGTGTCATGTCTCCATAATAACATGTATACACATGTCCACAGAACCTTTTTTTTTTGCAAATAAACTAGGACTAAAACATGTTACGACTCTCTGTGATCAGCTGCACCTCAATAATTAATTTAATAAGTATAAAGCGTTTTTAAAACAGAGCATGTTTGTAATAAAGTGAGTAAAATCGCTAATTCTTTACCAATATAATCACCATGGCCACGCAAGCAACATACAGTGCTCAGCATGTATAAGTACACCCCTCACAAATCTCTCTGTTAAATTCATATTTTTAATAGGAAGCTATACAATATTATATTTGTGCATATTCATTACATTAGTCAGTGCTTAAGTCAAATTTGGAGCTCATCTAACAAAATAAATTATGATAACAGTCCAAAAATATTACACCTAAATTTATATGTTATAGAAATATATGAAATTCAAATTTAAAAGAGGACAAATCAAGAGAAGCAAAAAAAATAAAAAAATCATTGAAATTTTGTAGGTTGTAATTTTATTGTGCAATATTTTGCTTGAATTTAATTGTATTATCTTTCAATTTACAAATATGTTTGGTGACTAAAATATTATTTTAATAAATATATCTGTTTAATAAATCAGTTTTGTTTAAATGCACCAAAATACATTGCCTACATTCACTGAGAAATGGATACAAATATTCATTTTCAAAATGGGGTGTACTCAAGTACTGAGCACTGTACATATATATATATATATATATGTGTGTGTGTGTGTGTGTGTGTGTGTGTGTGTGTGTACTGCAAGTGGCATTTGTGTGAGACTCATCGTTTCGGAAAGGCTTGAATAGACTCCACCACAAATACATCAAATAAACTTACTTGGTATTTTTGACTAGTGACCTATTTCAGCTTCATCCGTGTCTGTCTCTATCACTGAATGCTGTTTATCTGACGTAACGCATGAGAAGCAGACCCACAGAAGCAGCTTATTTGGATTTAAAGCCACAGGCTACAAAAACAGCTACATACCCCTCAGACACCAAAATGGGCAGATTGTACATTATTTAATAAATAATCTGATGGGTATTTTGAGCTGAAACTTTACAGAGACATTCTGGAGACACCAACAATTTATCTTACATCTTGTAAAAGAGGTCAAATAAGTGCCTTTTAAAGAAAATAATAATAATTTTGCCATATTATTTATTATTATACGTATTTCTTATATACATTTCTTAATATTTTTAGCTTCTCTAGAAAATACTTCGTGATTTAGGAATCTTTAGATATTTGGATTAGAAACTAAATTAAAAATCTAAGTAAGAAAAGCGTGCAGTTGTGTATCTTGAGTAACACTTTATTTTGATGGTCCATTTGATTATTAGTAGACTACCTGCTTAATATCTGTTGATACTGCTCCTTCAACACACATTTAACTGACTATAAGAAACATTGAAAGTACATATCAACTTACACTAACCCTAACCCCAACCTAACTGTCACGATCACTAGCGATCTTCACTCCATAGATCGCTGGTAAACATGCACATTCACATGGATTACAAAACCGCCATTTCATGGACTACACATATGTTCCACATCTCGACTGATTACATAAAATGTTGACAATCAGTCAATATTTGTGCACAGTACCATGTACTTTTATTGTATTGTTATGAACCCTTGTAGGTGCAAAACATACAATTTGAAAAGGGACCTCTATTTCTTAATGTGCCTTTATTTTTGAGAGTGTATGAGAAAAATGAATAAGAAAACAAAATCCAGTGCTAAAAAAAGTGGATGGCCATTTTTGCACTCTAACAAACCGTAGGTCTTGAATGTGGAGCTGGGTTCATAATTCTTTATCAAGTAAGAAGCACTTGATTTGACCTTTCTAATCTATGAGAGAGATATGAAGTGGGATTATTCCAACAGTGGATTGAGGTTTGCAGTTTATGCTGACGGTGTTGAAGTGGATTGCTTTAATTTCCAGACATGCTTCGTCAGAACTTTCCTGATCAGCGTTAGCATAGGTGATCCTTTTGAAATTCCACTGAGTGGATGTCAGTAAAAGGTGCACAACCTCCATTTGCTGTTCCTCAGCCTCCTCTCGCCTCAGAGGAGCAGTTCTCTGTAGAAATATATAACAGTTTCTTCAAGCCGAGCCTGAAAATGTGCCCTACATTTTACAACCGTTCTGACAAACAGCTATTAAGTAGCAGAAGGTATGTGAGGTGAGCTTGAACACTCTTGGGAAATGGGGATTGTCTTTTATCCCCCCACACAACGTGACAGAATTCAGCCATGTGGAACAGAAGGATAAAAAATTATTATCTTCGTGCATTTTACATATAAAATAATAATAATAAAAAAACTCAATCATTTTATGACATGTTTTTTTACTGAGTGACCATGGGAACAGTTATTCTAATATAGCTCTAAAGGTTTTAATCATTTGCTCTTCTTTGTGAATTTGCCCTTAAGGTACGTCAGCTTGGTGCTTAAGATTTCTCAAGGTTAATGCAATGGGTAAAACAGAACAAAAGAACAGGAGGATTTTATTTCAAATATGAGTTAATGACATATTTGAAAGCGTTCAGATTGCCTTGAGTCAAATGAAATGAGTTCCGAAGCAATCAATGTGTTTGTTGCATGTCTGGAAAATTAGAAAAAAGCACAGCACGTATGCAACATGAATGCTTCATTACAAGACTCCATCGAATCATCTGAAATTTATGCATATATTATAAATGGGAAACAAAATAAAGAAAGAAAAAGAAAAAAATCTGATTCCGGAGATGCAATAAAGCCCCTTAGCTAACAGCATTTTTTTTTTTTAAATCACCTTTGTGAAAATACATGCACTGACTATTAAGAATGTAACAGCATACATGGTTTGGAAAAAAAATGAACATAAAATTGCTTAATTTGATTATATTTACTTATATACACAGACTACAAAGATCAAAACTGAAATTTACATGCACACACACACATACATATATATATATATATATATATATATATATATATATATATATATATATATATATATATATATATATATATATATACACACACACCGTGCATTCACACGGGGCTTCAGCGTCAATGCGTGACATAGGGTGTGTCTGAAGTTGGGGCTGACGCAATCATCATAGCAGCATTAACCAATGAAGTAAGTCTGCAATCAGCTACTATCTGAGCTGGGGTATTTGCATAAAGCGATCTGATTGGCTGACACTTCTGTTGACGCTTGAAAATGCTGCTGCTGCTGAAGCAGCGCTGAATATCCCATAATTCAGTTCGGCAACGCTTGACGTGAAGGGGCGTAAGTGTTCCACCAGTGACAATATACAGCCATATCCTATTGCTACGAGTGTGATATTGCGTTTATACAACAGTTCGACGCCATTATCATGTATATAAAAAGAAAATCAAACACGGAGAGTCTAAAAATCCTTTTGTATGAGGAATTACTTTCTTCCACCATTTAATCACGTCTGCAGCTGACGTCAGAACAGGCAAACCATTGTTACTTCACAAACGTAACTTTAGTATTTGAATGATTATCTAGCACAGTGGTTCTCAACTCCAGTCCTCGGGCCCCCCTGCCCTGCACATTTTGTATGTCTTCCTTACTTAACACACCTGATTCAGATCATCAGCTCATTAACAGCGAGATCCATGAACTGATTCTTGTGTGTCAAATAAGAGAGACACAAAATGTGCAGGGCAGGGGGGCCCGAGGACTGAAGTTGAGAACCACTGATCTAGCATAATGTCTAAACCAATGACAAAACAGGTGATTTTGCTGACATTTTAAGATTATAAGGCTGATTGGCATGAAATGCCATCAGTCTAGAGACATTTCCCAGTATTTCTCTGTTGCAAGTGGGAGATCACAATAATTAACCCTGAAAAAGCCAAAGCAAAGCAAACACTAGCAGATCACTATGGCATAAATACAGCACTAAAACATGCAAAAGAGAAAGATCAATGTCACTTACCTGTTTTATAATGATTTGATCAGCTGTAGTTTGCAATTTATGTTGAGTTTTACCCCTCTAAGGGCTTATTAAGAGGTCTCTGCCGCCGTGTATATTTAAAGTAGGCACTATCCTTATAAATAAACTGCATAGTTGCAATCTAAACGATTACATTCTCACCTAAATTTTTTTGTCCAACAGCTGCAATATTAATAAAACTGTAGTGAGTTTATTGATCTCCTGTCACTGTATGTGGGCAAAGTAATACAGAAGGGTGAGGAGGCTGTACGAGTGCTGCCATTGAATATCGCATGGCTAGCTAAAATTATAAATTATATTATATAAAAAACTAACAAGAAAAACAAAACTAATATATATATATATATATATATATATATATATATATGCGTCATTAAATTCCATAACACTCTCAACAGTCCTATTTGCGTCTAATAGGCCAGTTTGTCACGGGGGCATGAATGAAATGTGCATGAGTGAAACTGCCGAACTGCCGTTAAAGTCACCCAAAATTACAGGAAACTGTTACATGAAAGCACTTCACGTAAACACCTTAATTATATTTTTGTATATTATTATTAAGGCAAACAACTAGATTACAGATGTCCATGTAAGCGTAGTCAGTAGAAGTCTTCGAAGTAAGTGAAAGATCCAGAGCGGTATCCTGCTGATTTGATTCAGAAAGGCACTTTTTTGTCAGACGGCTCACTGGTCAGGTATACATTCGTGCTAAAATATCAAGGTGAAAGTCATCATAGCTGGCATAGAATAGACCCAGCTCGATAACGGCCCACCACTAATATATATATATACAGTGTGTGTGTGTGTGTGTGTGTGTGTGTGTGTGTGTGTGTGTGTGTGTGTGTGTGTATATATATATATATATATATATATATATATATATATATATATATATATATATATATATATATATATATATATATATATATATATATATATATATATATATATATATATATATATATATATATATATATATATATTATAGGTGGGCATAGATTAATTTTTTTTAATCTAGATTAATCTAGATTAAAATGGCTCATTTGAATTCTGCCTAAGGCATTCAGAATATGTGTGCTACCCAAATAATAAGTCTTTGAGAACGGGTTTCTCAAGCCAGGTGACGCATTAGACCAGGGGCTCATCTCCTGTTTCCAAAATGCATCACAAACTGCTTGAGAAACTGTTCTACTATGATAATTGGTGATGCAAATAAATGATGTTCCATAAGATGTACTTGTGTTTACTAACTGTTTATTCAGTTAAACATGAATGTTGAACTGTAGGCCTACATAAGCTACTAACAGCGATATCATACTTGCTTTTGATGTACGCACATACAGAAAATGCTGCTTCGCAAAGGCAAGTTTACAGAGCCCTGACGGTGTCAAACATTGAGTATGTTTATATGGGCAACAATACTTTAATACGATTTTAATATGATTAAAACAATACTCTGATTAAGAGTCTACCATGTAAACAGCGATTTTTGATTACTTAATGCGACTAAAGTTATAACTGAACTAAACAGAAATGGAGTTAAGATGTGGAGTATGCAGATATTAGTGGCATTACTGACAAACTCTTGCTGTCATGTAGGACTTTTCACCATATTTTCCGACAAGATCCACACAGGCGGTTGTCAGTAAAAGGACACACAGACGCACACACACAAACACACAAACACACACACACACATCGCGAAATGCGGAAGTTATTTTTCTTCTCATTTGCCGTTCGTTATTAAATTCCATAACACTCTCACCTGTCCTTACTCATTTATTTGCGTCTAATACCCCAGTTTGTCACGAAGGCATGAATTAAATGTTTGTGAGTTAAAGTGAAACTGCCGAACTGCAGTTAGAGTCAGGGTCATCCTGCTGATTTGATTCAGAAGGGCACTTCTTTCCCAGACAGCTCACCGGACAGGTATACATCCACGCTAAACTATCAACGGGAAAGTCATCATAGCTTGCGTAGAAAAGACCCAGCTCTCACCCAACTTTGAGAATAGATTAACGGCGATATTTTTTTTATCGCGCGATAAGAGTCTCGCGTTAACGCAGCACGTTAACGCCGATAACGGCCCACCACTAATATATATATATATATATATATATATATATATATATATATATATATATATATATATATATATATATATATATATATATATACACAAACACAAACACAAACACACAGTATATAGTGTAAAACAAAATGTATACCCAAAGACAAGGTGTACCATCACACGATATCTACTATAATCATGATCACTTTGTTTTGTGGAAAGGGTCTGTCTAGGAAATAATTAGAGATCAATTATTCCTCTTGGCAGGAGTAATTAAATAATACCAGAGCATCAGTGATCACTCTCTGCATTTCTGCAAAAGCCAATTCAATCAATGGTGCAAACTCCAACCCAATTAATCAACCTCAGTCTATACTGTTTTCAGCTCTTCTTTGATTTTAACACTCAGTAGCAAGCATTTCTGTTGCATGGAACAAAACTGCTGCAACTAAACAAAGTTATGCCATTTCTATGTGGAGTTTGCATGTTCTCCCTGCGTTCGCGTGGGTTGCTCCGGGTGCTCCGGTTTCCCCAACAGTCCAAAGACATGCGGTACAGGTGAATTGGGTAGGCTAAATTGTCTGTAGTGTATGAGTGTGAATTAGTGTTTCCCAGAGATGGGTTGCAGCTGGAAGGGCATCCGCTGCGTAAAACATATGCTGGATAAGTTGGCGGTCAATTCTGCTGTGGCGACCCCAGATTAATAAAGGGACTAATGAATGAATGAATGAATGAATGAATGAATGAATGAATGAATAATATGCATGCACATTGGATTAACTATAGCAGCAGGCCGTTCACATATTGTGTCTTTTCCGCACGCAAGTTCATCATTTCCAATGGAGACGTGCGCATATAAGCGGACCGACGAACTTACGCCCTCTAGGCACACACAGGGGAAATTATCTCACGCTGAAGTCATGAGAGTTGAGCGTGGCTTTCAGTGCAATGTAAACAAAAGATATGTTAGATGAATTATTACAAATTATTAAAATGATTATGTATGTATGAACACAGATAATAACAACAGTTCATTTAAATTCTTAGCTAATATATAGCTCAAATTAACATTAGACAAAACTAAAAAATTTTTATTTATTCTTATTTTTATTTATTTATTCATTGTTCTGCCATTTATTTTCATTGTAAAAGTATCACTCATGTTTAAATCAAAACTCTTTCATTTATTTTTAAGTCCACAGAGAGAAATGGATTATTGTTTGTGTTTTATTAATATTTTGTGCTGTATTTGGTTACTGAGCAGCAATAAACAACACTTTAAAATATAAGCAGTTTTCTTGT
>LR812532.1:51734540-51794540 GCA_903798195.1 Danio kyathit | reverse complement strand
CATTGCCTATGGATCTATTTTGTGTTTATAATCATTGGTACACTGTAAAAATATCCGTAAATTAGTTTTCCATATTTTGTGATTAATGTTTTTATTTATTTTATTTTTCCTCATTTATCTACTCTTTTGAATTGCATTATGGGACCCTGATCTTCCTTCCTCATCTTTTAATCTTGAAAAGTTACTTTTATTATTATTTTGAATAGTTTGTATAAGTTAAAAGTGATATATTGTCTGGGTCGGTGCTGTATATTATGGTACAAAAACCTTGAAATAAACTGCCAGTAAATTTTCTGTTATTTTACAGACTTATTTCTCTTGAAACTCGCCAGTCACTTTATTAGGAAAACCATAGTGGTACCGGGTGCCAACACAAAACTCAATTGGTACTAATGGGCCCAAAGTGTGTCAAGAAAATATCCCCCACACCATTACACCAGCAGCAGCCACCTGAACCATTGATACAAGGAAAGATGGATCCATGCTTTCATGTTGTAGATGACAAATTCTGACCCTACCATTTGAATGTCACAGCAGAAATCCTGTTCTTAGCTGACAGGAGCTGCACCCGGTGTGGTCTTCTGCTGCTGTAGCCTATCTGCCTCAAGGTTGGACAATTTGTGAGATACCTCAGCCTTTCTATCGGCTCCAACCAGTCTGGCCATTCTCCTCTGGCATCAACAAGGCATTTGCACACACAGAACTTCCACTCACTGGATATTTTCTCTTTTTCGGACCATTCTCTGTAAACCCTAGAGATTGTTGTGCGTGAAAATCCCAGTAGATCAGTTCCTGAAATACCCAGACCAGCCTGTCTGGCACCAACAACCATGCCACGTTCAAAGTCACTTAAATCACCTTTCTTCCCCATTCTGATGCTCGGCTTGAACTGCAGCAGATCGTCTTGACCGTGTCTACATGCCTAAATGCATTGAGTTGCTGCCATGTGATTGGCTGATTAGAAATTTGCAGTAGCGAGCAGTTGAACAGGTGTATCTAATAAAGTGACCGGTGAGTGTATATTATTACTTACAGTATACTATATATTATTACTAAAACGTCAATAAAATTACTATTTAGCAAATTACTATGTATATACACTGTAAAAAAATGGCCATGATTTCAACGGTAAAAAACTGTAAAAATGCTACAGTAAAAATCCGTAACCTGGTTAATAATATGTTTCCTTAATCTACTGTATACAGCGAATAACCTTAAATTGACTTTCCCAGAATTCCCTGTATGGCACATCACTTTTTATGCTTTTTTGTTGACATTACTATTGATCTTTTTAGTTGTTTCCCCACCAGTAATGTATATTAAAGATTTATGTTACATCTAATGTTGATAAACAATGTTTATTTCATGACTTTAATTTCATGCGTGTTACCATACTGGTGTTTAGTAGCTGTTTGAATGACACTGAGCACCTTCTTTACACTGATACGCTTTTCTGATTGTGGGACAAGTTGTTTGTGATGAGCATTGGTTCATTATGTATGAACTTTTTCATCACCACCTGCATGTGGCTGTGTTATCATGTCTATCTGTATAAGAAAAGATGTGTAGATGTTGCAAATTTAAAATACAGACATATTACCTCTATAAATTAATAAAATACGGTAGTTTACTGTAAAAATGAGAAATTACTTTTACGGTTTGTACTGTATTTTTTACAGTTAAATACTGGCAACCACAGCTGCCGTTTTTTTACCGTAAATTTTACAGTGTACAGTACTACCTGAAACATTATTGTACCACAGAACTGCCACTATTAGGTTCTCAATTATTCAACTAGTAATTTGTAACTCCAAAATGATTATAATAATATTAATATTAAATAATAATAATAACAACAACAATAATAATAATAATTATTATTATTTATTTTTATTATTATTATTATTATTATTATTATTAATATTATTATTATTATTATTATTACTTTCTCATGAATTAATGCTGCACACTCAGAGACGTCACAATGTACTCGCAGGTACAAACATCCACTCTCCACGCTGGACTACATGCAAGTATCTAATCACCGTGACGCAGCTTTAAAAATTTGTTTCAAACCGGAAGAAAGAATTTGCTCAAAATAACGCAAAAAGAACCAATTTTCACTTTTTAGTGAAATATATGTGTCCTAATAGTGTTTATAGCAGCGTGGGACACGTATATGACTGTCAACAGCTCAAAAAAATGTGTTTTGGTGTTTCGTAACCCTTTAAACTCAAATAAAAAATAAAACAAGCTTTGCACTGTTATCTGCCAGACATTTTTAACCACAGTAATAATAATAATAATAATAATAATAATAATAATAATAATAATAATAATAATAATAATAATAATAATAATAATAATTCCTTACATTTATATAGTGCTTTTCTAAACACTCAAAGCGCTTTACACATTTTTGGGGGGGATCTCCTCATCCACCACCAGTGTGCAGCATCCATCTAGATGACACGATGGCAGCCATATTGTGCCAGACCGCACACCACACACCAGCTGATTGGTGGAGAGGAGACAGAGTGATTAATCCAATTATGATATGGGGATGGTTAGGAGGCCACGATGACGGAGGCTGGTGAGCAAATTTGGCCAGGATGCCGGGGTTAAACCCCTACTCTTTTTCGAAGGACATCCTGGGATTTTTAACGACCACAGAGAGTCAGGACCTCAGTTAAACGTCTCATCAAAAAGACAGCGCTCACTGAGTATTACTTTCTAATGATGGCTTCATGTTTATTCCCCTTTTTAGCTGTCTGATCAAGTTAAGTCACTATCATTAGTGTAGTTTTTTTTTTTTGTGTAATTTTATTTTATTATCAGATTTATTAGTGTAACAAATGATTTTGCTGATGAGCAAGGTGCCGATGTTGGAGAGTCGAATGATAATTACATCATCATTAACCTGCAGGCTGCATTCTGCTCATGGAGCTACGAGAAATTAAATTTAAAATAAAAAGGGGGGGGGGGGGGGGTGCTGCGGTAAAATAATGAATTAAAAGAGTGAGGCTATGGTCAAATAAATAAATAAATGAAAAAAAGTAGGACTGCTGAGAGTGCAGGCAGCTTGGGACACCGGTCCTCACGGCCAAAAAACATACAGACCCACCAGGAATACTCCCGGTCCTCCCGATTAGCCCATCCCGGCCTGACAATAACAGATAACATAACAGAAACTTTTAAATGTCAAATATAAACAATAAACACCATTTTCCCTTCATCAACTATAAATAAATTAATAAAAAAACATTAAATAACACATAATTTAAACATTTATTGGTGAAACTAGCAATCCACTGTCAAAAATACCACATTATCAATAATTTATTTTATACAATTTTAATTCCACACATCAAGATAATGATCTATTGTGTCAAAACAACTCAAAATAATAAAAGCCCATGTTGTTTATTAACTCTAATGTGCATCATTTATTAGTAAATCTGCACCACATATGGCTATTTTATAGTCTTGACTACCATAGGCATGCCAAAATAGACAGAACTAGCGCATGCATAATTGCCAATGGATCCGTGTCACACAAGACAGACTAACTGCACCGGGATCAATCTTCTTACTGTTAGCTCTCTTTAAAAAAGACAAGCCGGTCAATGAGCTTCACTGAAATAAGAGGTGATGGACAGTGATCCATGACTTTCAAAGTGATTGATAACCTGCTCTCAATATACCAGAGTTTCTGGAAGTCCTATGAGGTTCTCACTTACAGGAGTGGTCAATCAGCTGTCTTTAAAGGCTAGAATTTGTTTAATGTGTACACTATAATCTGTTCATAATATTAAATGATGATGATGATAATACTACTACTACTACTACTACTACTACTACTACTACTAATAATAATAATAACAACAACAACACAAACAAACATTTAAGCTAAATTAATATTTATAAATAATAGAACTTTATAAATAATAGAAAATTCTGTTCTATGAACGCCCTCCCTCAGAACTAATTAATGTGCTCTGATTGGTCAGCTGACCCAATGTGTTCTGATTATCTAACTGCCCAGTGCTTTCCTGCCTACCTGCAGCTTCTCCACGTTGGATGTCCAGCATTCTCCAGCCTCCAGCGCTTGGACTTTCAGCAGTGAAAATTAAACCACACTGAACTGAACTAAACTGAACTTCAACTATGAAAACTGGACTAACACAGTTTCAATTTACTATAATCTTCTATGTTAAGCTGCTTTGACACAATCTACTTTGTAAAAGTGCTACAGAAATAAAGATGAATTGAATTGAATAGTGCAGGAAGAAAATGACATGCCAAGAGGTGGGGTTTATGTAAATTGCAGGGTGTGTGATGTCATTACTAAAAAGAAGAAAAGGTTCTTTACCCTAACATTACTCTGGGCTCTACTTTAACAATCTAGGCGCAAACTCATTAAGGGCATGTCAGAATCCACTTTTGCTATTTTAAGGACGGAAAAATATGGTGAGTGATGACGAGGTTTTGGGCATAACGTGCATTAAACCAATCAGAGTCTCTCAGAGTCAGTTGTGTCTTGCCATGGTGCATTTGCTATTTACATGGCAGACTTTGCAAGTGGAAAAACTTTTAATTTCATTTGTTAAGCGCAAAGATTTGTTTTAAAAAACTTTCTAAATCCAGTTCTAATTTCCAGCAAATGAATAAATGAACAATAATAACGAAGTCCTATACTTATACTCCATATAGTGACGCATACGTCTCTAAAACCCGACAGGTGGACAAATCTAATCTTGTTTTTAATTAAATAAATGTAAATATGCATATAATAAATAATACTGCTAATAATAATAACGTTATACAAGTGCAAATTGCCATGAATAAACTGAAAAGCCCCCGAGGTGAGGCATGGAGGCAGTGGTTTTTATATTTATATAGAAAATAATAATTTTTGTAACATTTTATCCTTTAATTTTGTTCATATGTAAAGATATTTGTGTATTGCTGCACATCCTGTGTGCATTAAGCAATGTGTAAGCATTTGGACTCGCATAGGCATACAGTATAACTAACGTGCTCTGCACTGGACTTTAGACCAGCTTTTAGTTGGTCAATGGTGCGGTCTATTTCAGTTCCTCAAAATAACAACGTGCCAACAATCCGCCTTAACACACCTCCTTTTTAACACCCATGAGTCCACAAAGTGGAGCAAATGGAAATGAAAATGAAAATTAGGGTTGGGCTGGTCTGAAAATAGCAACAAATCGCGCCATACATGTCTTGAACCTCATTGTGCCAGGTGTACGATAGAGCACTATCAACACAACTCAACACAATAAAATGCAAACTTTTTAAATATCTATTTCAATTGTGGAACCAGGTGCTTGAATTTAGTAGACTGTTCAATAAGTAAATAATTAAATAACTTATAGATATCAAAAAAACTCTGGAGGTAAACAAAAAATCTCATGCTATTCATTCACTTACTAAGAATTTTAATATATTAGTAGCCACACATCAATCAAAAGTAAATATTGTAAAACAGCTTTTCATTTTAAGACACTTTTTTCCCACCACATACTGTATTTTCACTTTATTTTACACCGCTGTTTCAAACAAGCTGTTGACTTTCTGTGTCTATGAATCCCCTTTCTCATAATTATCCACTGGGCTCTGAATGGTCAGCTGGCCCAGTGTGCTCTGATTGGCTAACTGTAAAGAAACATCACACCAGAAGTGGTGTTTATGCAAATTTGATGGTTGCCAAGTTTAAGTTCGTGATGGAGGAGAAGTGAGCTGTGAATAAGCGTGCAGCAGCTGGAACTTGTCAGAGTCCTGGTGTTTATCAGCAGAGCTCTTTGTTTTGCAGTATGGAGCTCTGGTTGTTTCCGTTTCAGATCACACTCCCACAGACCTCCCACAGCCCATTCATTTAGTATCTGATGCAGAACGAGCACAGAACTGAAACTGGACAAAAATAAAAATCTCAGAAAAAAAGTAAAAAGGATGAATGGATGGATGGATGGATGGATGGATGGATGGATGGATGGATGGATGATGGATTGGATAAAACAGGAAGCATTGGGATAGATTAGCTGGAATGGATGGATGTTTGAAATATTTTGGATGGATGGATGGATGGATGGATGGATGGATGGATGGATGGATGGATGGATGGATGGATGGATGGATGGATGGATGGATGGATGGATGGATGGATGGATGGATGGATGGATGGATGGATGGATGGATGGATGGATGGATGGATGGATGGATGGATGGATGGATGGATGGAAGCAAAGTTTGTAATGGATGGATGATGGATTGGATAAAACAGGAAACATTGGGATAGATTTGCTGGAATGGATGGATGTTTGAAATAATTTTGAATAGATGGACTGGAAGGAATGGGTGGATGAATGATGGATTGGATAGAACAGGAAGCATTGGGATGGATTAACTGGAATAGATGGAAGTATGAAATAACCTAGGATGGATGCATGGATGGATGGATGGATGGATGGATGCAACGTTTTTAATGGATGGATGATAGATTGGATAAAACATGAAGCATTGGGATAGATTAGCTGGAATGGATGGAAGTATGAAATAACTTTGGATGGATGGATGGATGGATGGATGGATGGATGGATGGATGGATGGATGGATGGATGGATGGATGGACAGGTGGATGGATGGAAGCAAAGTTTGTAATGGATGGATGATGGATTGGATAAAACAGGACGCATTGGGATAGATTTGCTGGAATGGATGAATGTTTGAAATAATTTTGGATGGATGGACTGGAAGGAATGGATGGACGAATAATGGATAGGATGGAACAGGAAGCATTGGGATGGATTAACTGGACTAGATGGAAGTATGAAATAACTTAAGATGGATGGATGGATGGATGGATGGATGGATGGAATGGGATGGGATAGAATGGGATAGATGGACTGTAAGGAATGGAATGGACAGACCAGAAGTAATGGATGGATGGATGGATGGATGGAAGGATGGATGGATGAAAGCAAAGTTTGTAATGGATGGATGGATGGATGATGGATTGGATAAAACAGGAAACATTGGGATATATTAGCTGGAATGGATAGATGTTTAAAATAATTTTGGATGGATGGACTTGAAGGAATGGATTGATGAATGATGGATTGGATGGAACAGGAAGCATTGAGATGGATTAACTGGAATAGATGGACGTATGAAATAACTTAGGATGGATGGATGGATGGATGGATGGATGGGCTGGATGTACTTTTTTGCATCCATCCCATTCTGGTCCATCCAAACTATTTCATTTACTAATCTGGCCTTCAAACAAAGTCACATGTACAAAGTTAAGAATGAAATTACGAGATAGAGTCATGTATGTAAAATAAGCATACACATTTTTGTGAGGTCATTATAGGGATAACATTGACAACTGGTTTCATGCTATAGTGAATAATAAACCAGTAATGTAGACAAGAATTTTAATTACTTTACATAAACATTAATAAAAATACTATATTATACTGTATATAATAATATACTATAAAATGCTATAAATATATCTACTTTATAGTTAATATTTATTTAGATTTTTAAAGATTACATTTCTACATTAACTATGTTGTTTTTAAACAATTAAGTGATTAAATGCATAGGGGAAAGTAATATAAAGGTAAAATACATTGAAATAAAATAAAATAATAATTAATTAAATACAGACAAGTAAAAAAAAGTTATTTATTTATTATATTGTTGTTGATTATTAAAATACTAAACCAAAATTACAATATATACTGGTATTGCTAGGAAATGAAATAGGGATGTAGGAAGACCATCTTGATTGACTGTTTGTCTGGATATTTCTAAAGCTTGACAGAGAGGTCTTTAGAGGTGCAGTCATTTGTGTAATAGAGATCACACACATCTCTGTATGGGTGCCAGTGCTGACAGCACAGGTGCTTGATGGGAGGTTTTCCCAACCTCACTCACTGCTGTCTGTCTGTCAGAAAGTTGGTGACCCATTGACAGACAGGGAGGACACAGAGAGATAAGATCTTTACATAAATCCATCAAGATGTTGCAGGATTGAGCAAGCACAATCCCACATTGACAACATCATCATATTACTGATGCTATAGTTGTATGACAGTTTAGTGAGCTTTAATGAGTGCACTAGCCTATACGGTAAAAAAAGACATCATAATTTACCACTTTTAAAGAGCCCCTATTATGAGTTTTTGAAAATGACCCTCCATGCAGTGTAACACAGAACTAAGTGAAAAAAAACATCCAGCTGAGATTTAAATCTGATTCCATAGTTCACCATGTTTAAAACTATTAAGTCTTTAATGAAACGGTCGACTCGGAGTCGAATAAATGAATTGTGTTGGGTTTGGATCATTTGCTTGAACACGTTCACGTCGATATGATACATCCGCATATATGTAGTGCTGGATCTGGTAAAATGTGATCAAGCACTACAGACACTAGCAGAGCGCAGGGGATCATGGAACTGATCATGATGCAAAGATGACAATCACTGACAGATGGAGATTTGGCTGCAGGGAATAAACGGTTAAAGTTTATTTTCACAAAAATACCACAGTATAGCCAACCTAGTGCTGTGTTTGTTACTGTCATTTTTTCTGACGATTGATACAATAACCTACACTGCAACGCGGGATTTGCCGGTCGTTTGCTATTAAAGAGCCCCTATTAGGGGTTTTTGAAAATTACATTCTATGTAGTGTGTAACACACCTCTAAGTGAAGTGAAATATCCAGCTAAGGCTTAAATCTGAAAGTGGACAGTGTTTAAAACTATTGATTCATCTATAAAAGAGTCGACTCATAGTGGCTCGAATCAATCGTCTTGATAACGAATCTTTAGCTGTTTCGGCGTGATGTGGATACGAAACATAAGCCCCGCCCAATTGCTCGCAAACCTGGGAAAATTTAAACCTGTGGTCCCACCCATTAACACAGCAGCAAAGACAAAGAGGAGGATAAACAGATCCTGAAGTCATGAGTCATGAAGACGCTGTGCTTAACTGGATATTACTGGAAGTTTGAGGGAAAGTTCGTGTTATATTCTCTACCCAAAGATGAAGCTGTGAAGAGTCAGTGGTTGAGGTTTATTTTTGCAAAAAAGGAAGGATCAGAAAAGACTACTGATGTATGAGACTTTGACAGAGCTCCACAGGAACTATCAATACACAGCTCATGGATTATTCCTCCATTTTGTAATGAGGGTTGGTGATCGTTGGGCAAAGCAGAGTACAGGTAAGCCCTGAGAACATATAACACTTATACATATTACGACTAAAACCACGCTAAAAACGCGATGCGTGCTGCTTTCTTTGCGGATTTAAACATGTTTGTGAGCTTGCAATTCTGTCGTTTGTCATTGCTATGGCTACCGTCAGCTGTTCTTACACACGTGCGGTGGTCAAGGTTCAGAATAGTTCAGCTTTTGCCACTGTGTGGATTAATACTGAATGTGTGTTATTGTTAATAACAGCAATATGCTGTTGTTTAACTGCACTGCTTTAATGCACTCATGCACGCACAAAAAATCCGGGAGACTGGGGGAAAGTGAGGACCGGGATGGAGGGGGTGAGTGTCGCGGATGAAAGTGAGAACCGGGGGAGTTCGCGGACGCCGCCCTCACTATTCTATGGACGCGCTGGCCCTGATAACACTGGTGGGAAATGGGTACTGTGTTCTATGGTGTTAGTAACTAATGTGAAGTTGTTTCTTTAACATACATTCTATGTATTCTGTTTTTGAATGTTTCTGTTAAGGACTTTTATTTTTGTGTTGTGTCCTCTGAGGAAGAGGGTAATGTGTGTGCGTGTGTGTGTGTGTGTGTCTGTGTGTGTGTGTAAAAAAGAGCAAGTAGAGCAGTGTTGCCAGATTGGGCGGTTCCCTGCTCAATTGGACTGTTTTTAACTCGATTGTGCGGGTATAAACACTTGTCGTGTTTTTTCGCGGCTGTCACAACCATGTTTTCCAGATGAGTGGGTGGGTTTTTTTTGCATTTTGGTGAGTTTTGGAAAGTTTTTGGGCTGGAATCAGTCAGCTACATCTGGCAACACTGAGGTAGAGTGTGACGGGCTAGGAGACTTGTGTCGATCTCCTCCCCAGTTCTTGGAGTTTTTGCTCAATAAAATAGTTAGTTGTCAGTATTTTCAAGTCCATCGTCTGTATTTACATTCACCCACTGCCGAAATCCACGCCTTACACTAATATGAAGCGTGTATGCACTCTGACTACTTCTATATTGTTGATAAGCTGTGCTGGGCATTTCCCTCTGTCTCGTGCTGAAGGCTGTCAGTGTCGACCAATCGCAACAGGCTGTCATCGGTCCAATCAGCGCAGATTAGCTTCAGCCTAAGGAGGGGTTTGGGAACAATTGAATCGCTGAACGATTCATATTGGAGTCGCTGGGATAATTAGGTAAAAATAAATGCATATTAAAAGACCATGAAAGTGTTTGTTGACCTTGCATGCATATTAGACTGTTGTTGGAGACCTTTACAACCAAAATATGACCCTATTTAATGTATAATAGGGGCTCTTTAAAGGAAGGTGCAGCAGAGACTATTATGTATAGGACTTTTGACAGGCCAGCAGTGTGTGAGTCCTAATGCCCCAGTATAGTGAAGGGGACACAATACCGCTCTTTCGGATGAAATGTTAGATTGAGGTCTTGACTCTCTGTGGTCATTAAAAATCTCGTAAAGAGTAGGGGTGTAACCCCGGTGTCCAGGTCAATTTCCCTCTATCATGACCTCCCAGTCATCCCCATCCACAGAATTGGATCTACCACTGCTACCAATAGCTATTGTGTGGTGAGTGCACTGGCGCCGTTGTCCTGTGGCTGCCGTCGTATCATCCAAATGGATGCTACACACTGGTGGTGGTGTGGAGAGACCCCTCACCCTCATGGTTGTGAAGCGCTTTGGGTGTATGGCCATACATCAGAAATGCGCTATATAAATCTACATTACATGACAAACATATTATATTAAAATAGCTAAAGGCTTGAGGACCATCCAATCTTCCAGCCTCAAAAATGAAGACCTTTTTATTTTATTTACTGTAGACGAAGACATTTTTCAACCAGAAGAGATGACTTTATTCTAAGCTAATTACAAAACTTGGACTCTGTTCTGTAATATACAGTACCGTCAAAGCCGAGTGACATGCAAGCAAGCACAAAACCTTGAGATGACATGTCTACTTTTTAACAAGCTCAATGCTATCTGCTCTAATGGAAAAGGCCCTGTGCCAAGGCTCATAAACCATTCTGTATCATTCTCTTTGAACTATAATAGACCTTCACTCTGCGTAGGTTACCTCACAGCCAGTGCTTTTGTACCCTCTGTATTAGTAAGCTTTCATGTATATGTGTGTGTGTGTGTGTGTGTGTGTGTGTGTGTGTGTGTGTGTGTGTGTGTGTGTGTGTGTGTGTGTGTGTGTGTGTGTGTGTGTGTGTGTGTGTGTGAATGAGTGTGTTTATCATCGCAAACATGGACGCACTAACGAAACAAGACTTCTCTATTAGCTGTGTACAGAGATTTCAGGACCTAAGGCTGTAACATTTACAAAAATATGTACTGTCTGGAGCCAAGTGGTTAATTTAATAAAAATTAAAGGCAGACTGTAAAAACAGGCTATAAATACTGATAGAGGGATCCGGGCAGAGAGGAATACCAAGCGTTATCTCTATTAGCCTGAGCTGCCTGCTTTTCACTGAAATTTTAATGCACACCAGGGTTGAGAGCAAAACATAACTGATTTTGAGAATAACATTTACATTTATGCATTTTGCGGACACTTTTATCCAAGGAGACTTACATTGTATAGAAGGTACACTTTATATGTTCTTGGCAATGGCAGTGTCACAATTTAAGTGACAGCAAGGTAATGTTCACAATTAAATATGGATGGATGGATGGATGGAAACAAAGTTTGTAATGGATGGATGAATGAATGATGGATTGGATAAAACAGGAAGCATTGGGATAGATTAGCTGGAATGGAGGCATGTATGAAATAATTTTGGATGAATGGACTGGAAGGATTGGGATGGATTAACTGGAACAGATGGAAGTATGAAATATTTCGGGATGGATGGATGGATAGACTGATTACCAAAATTAAAGATGGATGGATGGATGGATGGATGGATGGATGGATTGCCAAAATTAAGGATGGATGGATCAACTGGAATGAATGGAATGGATGGATGAATGGATGGATGGATGGATGGATGGATGGATGGATGGATGGATGGATGGATGGATGGATGGATGGATGGATGGATGGATGGATGGATGGATGGATGGACGGATGGATGGATGGATGGATGGATGGACTGATTGCCAAAATTAAGGATGGATGGATGGATGGATGGATGGATGGATGGATGGATGGATGGATGGATGGATGGATGGATGGATGGATGGATGGATGGATGGATGGATGGATGGATGGATGGATGGATGGATGGATGGATGGATGGATGGATTGATCAGTGGGTGGATGGATGGATGGATGGATGGATAGATGGATCAGTGGCTGGGTGAATGGATGGATGGAGCAAATAGGTAGATGAACAAAATGATAAATAGAGATATAAATAGAAATGTGTATGGATGCATGGATGGATGGATGAAATAAGATAGATGAATGAAAGGAATGGGATGGATTGATAGATGGACTGGAATGAATAGGATGGATGAATGGATGAATGGACTGGAATGAATGAGTTCGATGAATGGATGGATGGAATGGGATGGGTGGACTGGAAGGAGTGGGATGGATGGATGGACTAGATGGAGATAATAGAGAGATAAATAGAAATGTGTATGGATGGATGGATGAAATTGGATGGATGAAATCAGAAATGGGATGGAATGGGAAGGAATGGTATGGATGAATGGATGGATGGATGGATGGATGGATGGATGGACTGGAAGGAATAGGATGCATGGGCAGGAAGAAATAGGATGGATGGATGGAACAGGAAGCATTGGGATGAATAAATTTGGAATGGGTGGACTGGAATGAAGCATTGGCATGGATGGATGGACGGACTAGAATAGATTATGATGGATTGGAATAGATAAGATAATTGGGGTGGGATGAGAGGATTAGGCTGAAATGGGATGCAGTTTGGGTGATGGAAACTGAAAGTTTGGATTGAATTGACTGGGATGGATGGATGAGTGGATTGGATGGAACAGAAATAAAATAAATGGATAAACTGGAATGGATGGATGGATGAATGCATTTGGGATGGGTATATTGGAAGGAACAGGATGCATTGGGATGAATGGATGGGTTTGAATAGACTGGACGGCATTAGGATGAATTGGGATCGATGAATTGTGATGGGTGTATTGATTTATGAATCCACCTATTACATTTAACAAAACTTTGTTTGATGGTCATATTAAAACCACCATGAAGGTGGTCTTGGCTCACACAAGTTTAGTCTGTCATGTAAAACATCCGGAATTCTGCTATAAAGACCTTGCCGATATTGTCCCAGCAATTGCATTGTTAGCTCTTTCTCCTCCAAAGTGCAAAAACCTTCTCCTCCTCTGTCTCTCTGCCTTTCCATCATTGTTTTCTCACATCAACCATCTGCTGCCTGTCCTGGGGGTACTGCACAGGCGGGTTTGCACCCCGCATAGCAAGTCATAGATGTGCTTATCTTTGCAAAACTCTCTGTGCATGACAGCTGGCAAGGAGCAAAGTTTAGGAGCCAACACAAAAACCCACAAAATAAAACTATGGGGTTGGGGAAATAACACTGTCATCTGTCTGAACAATCCATATGGCAAAAGGTTAGGGGAAATACGACTCGATATAAAAAGCCCAACACCGTCTCACCTGTGTCTATATACGGATCTAAAAGGCTGCTGTAGTGATTTATCCACAGCCCCTATTCCCCTGCCTCTAGCTATACAAACCCTTTCCATTAGCACGTTCTTGTAGTCACTGTGCCATTTCAGCGGTTTGAACCCCGCCGCTGAACTCAAGCCTATGCCGGAAACACAGAGGTGGCCCTTCAAAGCCACATTCTCCATCTTTATTTCACAGCAAACCTGGGCCACATTGCTCAATCACTTCTCTCCCTCGTGCTTCATCCCAATACTACCCCCCCCCCCCCCTCCCTCCCATATCCCGAGGCCATTCCAGAGAGTAATCCCGAAATGAACCTGCCAGGATCCACAATGAAATCCAGAGGAAACCATAAACAGCTTTACTGCTGGGAGCTATATGCTTTCCACTTGTTCTCAGGCAAGTCAATTAAGCAGCCAATGACCTACAGAACATGTTGTGATAGTTCCAGCACCACAAGAATTGCTTTTAATACATAGCGGTAATAACAGTAATTGGACCCGATGGTTGATTGCATATTTAAGCAATCTTACTCTGGTTAAGAACAATTTTAAAGCATAGAAATGCAGTTTATAATCGCTCAGAAAGAGTTTGTTGTATTTTAATACTTCACACAGAACCACAAAACATTTATTTTTCTTTCATTAAAGTCAGCATGAACCAGAACTTGCTGAGGCTTCAATTTCAGTATGTTGAAGTACTTCCAACTGAATATTGAGTAGGGGATGGGGCTTTTTTTTGCATCATTCCCTAATAGCAAACTGATGGTAAGTGAGGTGCTGTTAAGAATATTGTGGCTAAAACTATCAAACTGACATCAACATATAAGGACCGGCCAGCAACCTGATTTTACCAAGTAGGACATGTTCCTGGATTAACATATGATAATCTTGGAACAACATTCCAATCAGCCAATCAGAATTAAGGCATACATTTACAGTTTATGTTAAGTTTAGGCTTATGGTTAGATTTATATATTTCTGCATGATTGTTATCTAACTTTTATTCCCCTCTGATTTTAGGATTCATTTACAGTTGATGTTGGGTTTAGGGGTAGGGAATGAGTATGGATTACATTTTCCAACAAAAATGATGTTCCAGGATCAACATACACTACCTGACAAAAGTCTTGTCGCGTATTCAAGTTAAGAACAACAAATAATAACTTGACTTCTAGTTGATCATTTGGTATCAGAAATGGCTTATATAAAAGGCAAAGACCTCTAGATTATGCTTATTTTACCAAAATAAAATATGATCGTGCCTTAATTTTTAATTATCTAATTAGGACAGTAAGGTCTGACTTTGCTTAGACAAAAATCTTGTCACTTAACAGAAATAATGTACAGTATAGAATATAAAGTCATGGTGCAGTGGAAAAATAATGATTATTGTGTATGACTCCCATGAGCCTGGAGGACTGCATCCATACATCTCTGCAATGACTCAAATCACTTATTAATAAAGTCATCTGGAATAGCAAAGAAAGCGTTCTTGCAGAACTCCCAGAGTTCATCAAGATTCTTTGCATTCATTTTCAATGCCTCCTCCTTCAAATTAGACATGCTCAATAATGTTCATGTCTGGTGACTGCGCTGGCCAATCCTGGAGCACCGTGACCTTCTTTGCCTTCAGGAACCTTGATGTGGAGGCTGAAGTATGAGAATGAGTGCTATCCTGCTGAAGAATTCTCCTGTGGTTTGTAATGTAATGGGCAGCACAAATGTCTTGATACCTCAGGCTGTTGATGTTGCCATCCACTCTGTAGATCTGTCACACGGCCCCATACTGAATGTAACCCCAAACCATGATTTTTCCTTCACCAAACCTGACTGATTACAGTGAGAATCTTGGGTCCATGCGGTTTTCAATAGGTCTTCTCCAGTATTTGTGATGATTGGGATGCAGTTCAACAGATGATTCATCGGAAAAATCTACCTTCTGCCACAAAATCAACAAGAAGTCAAGTTATTATTTGCTGCTCTTACAACTGGGATTGACAATAATATTGTCAGGTAGTGTAGATGTAAATCCAGGATCGCATCGTACTTGGCAAAATCCTGACGTACAGGACCTCCACTCTCCAAACGTGGAAGCAAATGATCATATTTTGATTGAAGATCATCAAAACAAGTTATTTTTTCACCTAAAGAATAACAATGTGCACTAGCAAAGCAAACTTGATTCATCTCTTACTGCGAACCAAGCTCTGATACACAAAAAAATCATAATCGACATCAGATTGCATACTTATTTATATAAATACAGGTTGGTCTTTCTTAATTGATTATCATGCTTCACCTGTCATAGAATAATTAATAAAAAAGGGTACTGGACAAGCGTTGAGTAGCAGACTTTCATTTAGTAACCATACAGTAGCTGATCTGTACTCGCATTTGGTGCTTGTGTATTTATTCTGATTGTTCAGGTGCTTTGAAGTGTAAAACAAAGGCGAAGCTGCAGGGTCAAACTTTTAGGACTCGTTTTATAGAACTATGAATGCGATATGAAGGCCGGGAGAGCATGAGTCATTATACCCTCACTATGAACAACATCCTCAAATCTTTTAAAGACTGAATGCTGCCATAGCAACAGCCTCATACATGAGGTTACACAGAGTATATATGCAAAGCACATATACCACTTCAGAATCTATGCATTGGTAACCACAGATAAACTGACGACAACCCATTGTTATTTTAAACCACCCACAAAATGACAATGAACAAGATATCGGTGCATCGTTCTGCAGCCTTTTTTGCTTCCAGGAACACCGGCAGGGGTTTTATTGGCAATGCAAGGATCTTCACCTCTGTTCTACAGCCTATTAAGAATTCATGACTTCATTATGGATATATGATATGATTTTCTCTCCCTCTCCAAACTGCAGAACGTGACTCTATAAGAATAAAATGCTGGAGTTGTCACTTAAATCCTCATCATTTTGTGCATTCATGGCCAGTAAGTGCATTGTAGATTGTGTGCTATAATTATCAGTTAGCATCCCTCAACCCTCCTTAAATTTGAGCGCTTTAACCCCTTCTGTGAAAAACTAAACTAATTACATTGAGCATTTCAAGAGTTCACACTCAGCTGATGATTGATAATGAAGCGTGTTTGGCATGCTGTCCCGGGAGAGAGCCCTGAGCTCAGAATATCCTTGAGCCCAGGGCTCCCTCCCGTTTGAAGGGCGAGAGGAGAGTTTGAGCTCAGGTGGGTCTCGAGAACTCCCCTACTTGTGAACTACTGAGATATATCTGACTAAGAGTTGCCCAAGGATGCTATTTTGAAGTAGTCAATTTACTTATGGTTTATGTCTTTGGACGTGGGAAGAACCAGTAGCGTTCTTGCTGTGAGGCAATAGTGCTACCCACTGGGCCACCGTGCCGCCCTATGAGAGAAGGGGAGGAGTAGGGGTGGAAGGGGGGATTCTTCAAGATGAAGATGACTGCAGTAAAAAGCTCTGGTAATTTATAGTGTGTCAGTATTCATATGATTGGTACAAATATACGGAGCTAATGCGGTACCAGCTGTGTTCAATCATAAGCACGTGATCCTTTCGAAATTAGTTTATAAATAAACCACACTTGTTGAAGTTCGCCAGATTTTAATTTGCTTTCTTCAATATCTTGCTAAATATTGTGCAAGCACACTCATTAGCATTTATGAATGCATTCACGGATCACTGGTGTTGATTGTAAGGTACAGCATCCAAATTTTGGAATTTTATGGAAATGCTTTTGCCTTTTTATTTATGGAAATATGATATGATTTTCTCTCCCTCTCCCAACTACAGAATGTAATATAAGAACAAAAAGCTGGAGTTGTCACTCAAACCCTCATCATTTTGTGCACTTATGGCCAGTAGGTGCATTCAGATTGTGTGCTATAATTATCAGTTACCATACCTCAACCCTCCTTCCATTTGTTCTGTGAAAAATTTAACTAATTACATTGAACATTTGTTGAAGTTCACCAGATTTTAGTTTGCTTTCTTCAATATCTTGTTAAATATTGTGCATGTACGTTCATTAGCATTTATGAATGCATTCACGGATCACTGATGTTGATTGTAAGGTAGAGCATCAAAATTTAGCGATTTTATGGATAGGGCTGGGCAATAAAATCGGTATCGATATCGAGGAAATAAATGCATTGAATTAATGTTTGAATAAGGCTGTAACGTAAAAAATGTGGAAAAAGTGAAGCGCTATGAAAACTTTCCGGATCCACTGTAAAGTGGTTTAAAAAAATCATAATATTTCTAAATGTATTGTTAAAATATTCAATAATTATTTATATTGAATGATATGAAGCATGATAATGTGATACTTTTTTTTTGCAGTATCGCCCAGCCCTATTTATGGAAATGCTTTTGCCTTTTCATTTCCGATTCTGCAGCTGCCACCTGTTTTGACTAAATACTGACTGCACTGAGAATAGAACAGAGGCAGTTTGAGTCGTTGTCTGTGTATGGTTTGTACTACAAGAAGTAAAATTTCATGAAACATGCAAAAAATATATACTTCAAAGCCTCCAGCAAATCAAGCCTCTTATTGTATTTTAGGAATTTGTGATAGGGCCTTTTTGATGTGCTTTTCAAAGCCACTTTGAGCTTTTCTACCCATCTCCCCTGTGTTTTTTCTCCTAGTGTGCGGGAGGATAAATTGGATAAGACTAAAGTGCTAAAATCAGTCTTACACTTTTAACATCTGGTTTCATGTTCCGATTGAGGTCAGCAGCAGGTGTGCTGGGATTATAGCCAGCCTCCAACCCTTTTTTTTAGCACAAACAAACATGATTGAACTAATAATTTGCATGCAAGAATCCATAGAATATTGCAAACAAATCTCATCTAGGGTAGTGAATAATTCATTGACAGTATAAAGAACTGTATGTTGACTAGGACGTTCTCTAAGAAAGCAAGGTCTACTACTTGCATCTTTTTACTGACATACTGTTAATATTACTATTGTGTTTTCAAAGAGTATTGTGAGTCATCTGCCAATCTAAACCTGCATTTGCGTGTTCCCTGTGCTCTGTAATGTAACAGTGAACAAAGACATATTGGCATATGTGCTAAATATGTTCTCATACAAAATTCATAGCTTGAATAACACAACTGAATTTGCAAAAGGTGCATATTATAGAAAATTTGGGGTTTGGAATGTAGACATAAATATAGCAGCTTTAGAGATACCGTTGAAAACCATAACAAATATTATTCTTTTCATTTTCAATATGCTCGACTATCCAAAAAGGAGAACAAATAAGAAAGTTGAAAGATATAATTGAGTAAAGCCAACTGAAACACAAACACATTTTTAGACTACGCAACAATTCAGCAGTGCTATTGACGGCCACTATATTAGGTACACCTTACTAGTAGCGGGTTGGACCCACTTTTGTCTTCAGAACTGCCTTAATCATTCGTGTGAGAGATTCAACAAGGTACTGGAAATATTCCTCAGAGATTTCGGCCCACATTGACATGATAGCATCATGCAGTTGCTGCAGATTTGTCAACTGCACATCCATGATGCGAATCTCCCGTTCCACCACATCACAAAGGTGCTCTATTGGATTGAAATCTGGTGACTGTGGAGGCCATTTGAATACAGTGAACTCATTGTCATGTTCAAGAAACCAGTTTGTGATGATTCACGCTTTATGACATGGTGCGTTATCCTGCTGAAAGGAATCAGGAGATACACTGTGATAATAAAGGGATGGACATGGTCAGCAACAATACTCAGGTAGGCTGTGGCACTGACACAATGCTCAATTGGTACTTATGGGCCCAAAGTGTGCCAAGAAAATATCCCCCACACCATTACACCAGCAGCAGCAGCCTGAACCATTGATACAAGGCAGGATGGATCCATGCTTTCATGTTGTTGACGGCAAATTCTGACCCTACCATCCGAATGCTTGATTGTAGCCTCAGTTTCCTGTTCTTAGCTAACAGGAGGTTCGACGTGTTGTGCGTTCAGAGATGCTCTTCTGCATACCTCGGTTGTAACGAGAGGTAATTTGAGTTACTGTTGCTTTTCTATCAGCTCGAACTAGTCTGGCCATTCTCCTCTGACATCAACAAGACATTTGCACCCACAGAACTGCAGCTCACTGGATATTTTCTCTTTTTTAGACCATTCTTTGTAAACCCTAGAGATGGTTGTGTGTGAAAATACCAGTAGATCAGCAGTTTCTGAAATACTCAGACTAGCCAGTCTGGCACCAACAACCATGACACGTTCAAAGTCACTTAAATAACATTGCTTAAATAACCTTGGTTTGAACTGCAGCCGATCATCTTGACCATGTCTACATGGCTAAATGCATTGAGTTGCTGCCATGTGGTTGGCTGATTAGAAATTTGCGTTTACGAGCTGTTGGACAGGTGTACCTAATAAACTGACTGGTGAGTGTATGTTTAGGGACATATTTTTGATCCAATGAATTAACCAGTGTTAAGAAGAATCATCTGAGCAAATTTCTATTCACAGAGTCACATAAAAATTTGCCATCAAACAGGGATGCGAGCTGGAAAACTAAAAATATGAGCATAAACCTTTCAACATGTTTTCATTTAAATACGCACACAAGGTTGATGCATAAATATGCCTGTTATAGACCATTTCTGAAAACGCTTTGTTCTATATATATATATATATATATATATATATATATATATATATATATATATATATATATATATATATATATATATATATACTGTATATATATTCTTCCCATATAAGGAGTTTTAATGATAGGTGAATCAGTCTAACCCTAGTTTATTCTGTTCATGAAATACATTACGTAAAGAAAACAAAGACAAACTTAAAGAATGTTCCAGATCTGTCTTTCTGTAAAAATGGGTAATTGTATCCCTGAGCTGAGACAATAAATGTCAGCGCAGCTCTTGCCTTGCGATGACAACATTTCAATTGGCCACACTGAGAAAACACAACATGACAAAGTGGCCAGTGAGACAAGATTATAGCTTCAAATTCTGGTGACCCAGGCTATTTTCATGGCCAAGAGCACAGGAACTGATGTTTTCAAAGTGTCTTTCATAAAATCTTATAATGGTGGCTTCTATTGGGAACTGATATACCACCAGTCCTTTACTGTGCAATATTTACAGGAACAGCTGCAAAGTTATAATTTATACCTCCATTTCAGGCACTTTTCCAAAAAGCAGACCTCACTGTAAATGGCAGCAACACAACCTCTGGGTAGATTTGAAAATAGTAATAATTTATTTCTGTGCTGATTTATTATTTCAAATTTACAGTATTTATTGTGACACTCATTCATGCGGAAACCACATTGAGAATTATCTAAAAAGTTTGTGCATAGATCCTCTGTCATTTCTTTAAACCATTAGGCCAATGGATACAAGAGTTTTGGTTTCCAGTGATAAGGAAAACACTATGCCACAATATAGTCCTTTCAAAGTCAAAGTATCTGTCAAGATCACCCTGCAGCCCAAAACTAGTTACTCACTGAAACTAAGCAGGGCTGAACCTGGTGAGTACCTGGATGGGAGACCACATGGGAAAGCTAGGTTGCTGTTGGAAGTCGTGTTAGTGAGGCCAGCAGAGGGCTCTTAATCTGTGGTATGTGTGAGTCCTAATGCCCCTGTAAAGTGAAGGGGACACTATACTGTCAGTGAGCATCATCTTTCACATGAGACGTTAAACCGAGGTCCTGACTCTCTGAGGTCATTAAAAATCCCATGGCACTTCTCGTAAAGAGTTGGGGTGTAACCCCGGTGTCCTAGCCAAATTCCCTCCATCGGCCCTTACCGGTCTCCCAATCATCCCCATCCACCAAATTAGCTCTATCACTGTCTCTCCACTCACTGGCGCTGTTGTATATTTATTTGCCATTGCATCATCCAAGTGACTATTTTTTTTGAAAATAACTAGTTTAGGTTTTGTCACTTTACTGGCTAATTCGTTCGAATTCACACAAGTTCAGTCGTATGATTTTTAAAAAGAGACATGGCACTAAATCCCACCCCTAAACCCAATGGTCATTGGGAGAAGAGCAAATCGTACTAAAATGTATAAAGAGATTGTACAAATTCATACAAATTGACCATTGAATCAAAAATTTGGGAATTGACGTGAGACAGCGTTGGCTCTTAACTTTATAGTTGCATAATTTCAACATAGGCTCATTCTGAAAACGTAGCCCTATACATTTCTGGACATCGCAAACTATGCAGGCAGAAGTATGTATGGCTGCATTTCGTCTTTAAAACGTATGCTACGGGCGGTATGATGCCGTTTTTTTTCACGCTTACCAGCTGACTGACCGTTTGTAAGTCTTTCCCGCTGTTACCAGTTTGTCCAGTAGCTCACCATGTACGTCGGAGGACTTGAGACACAGAGAGGAGTTGACCACAACAACGAGGTTTGAGTCCAGCGAAGAATGGTTCCAGAAAGCGGATAAGAAAAACAGAAGCCAAAAAATTAAATAAACAAGTAAATAACGGTGAGAATGTAGTAAAATCTGAAAACATGGTAAAAATCAGGCGAGGGCTTTTATTTTTCTGGATTGCTTTTTAAAACTGTCGCTTGGGTTTAGGAAAGTGGGTGGGCGGGTCAGTCGGTGCTTTTGAAAACACTATTGGTTGGGTTTAGGGAAGGAGGAGGGTGGGTCAGTCAATCAGTCATTCAGTCAGTCAGTCAGTCGACAGTGGCCTCTGGTGGATTTACAAGAGAACAGCAGACGCGAATGGCACTCGCGAGAGAAATTTGAGATTTCAAAAAGCACTCTGGTGGATTCATGAAAACAAAAACTGCAAAAAAAGTACCTCCTGGGACGTATTTGCAGCTCTCCAGAAATGTATACAGCGGTATGGTTTCAGAATGAGCCTGGGTTGCATAATTTAATTCATACTAATGTAATGTAAGTCATAAAAATGTGACGAAATTACAGTTTTGCCTATTATTTTTAGTATTATTAAATAGTGTTCTATTTATCCTATTGTTTTGTTCCTATCTTCTTTATTGTATTACTATTTCAGTTCACTGTTTATAGTTGAACTACTATAAGAGAACAGATAAAATGAATGTGGGTCATTTGGGGGTGTTTGGGGCCATGGGAATCTAGGTCTGACTTGGAATTATCCACTCAAAGGATTCATTCTAAAATACTGATTCATTCCAGAACGCCACTACTTTGCCTACCTAAGAGATGTGCTTTTTTGGATTTGTTTGGAAAGCTATTAAACTCTCAGATAGCCCTTTATAGAGCAATATTTACAGGCACAGCTGCAAATGTACACTCTCCACCTGCATTATAGACACTATACCGAAGGACAGACCTCTCAAAACTTGCCAGCAACCCAGACTCTGATGAGATTTGGAAATAGTTATCAGTTAGACCTGAGCTGATTTATTCATTCAGTCATTCTTTTCTGAGAATGAGGCATCTTCCCCCAAAGGCGAAGGGTGAAAGAAAGCCCTGATTCTGCTCTTTTATAGGAATATTCGGCAGCGGCTCTATGAATATCTTTAGTTAGGATGTATGAATAGCCCATTTAGGATTCTTAAGCTGGCATAACCCAAAGGCACAGGAAAGCATGGTAAATCTTGAATATTTACTAACATCTCTAAACACTTCAATCATGCGGTGAGAAATAAATGGAGAGTTTGAGTGAAAGAAACATCTGCACCTGTCTAGAACGCAGGTCAAATGTCTAAACATCCACTATTTCTTAAGATAACACCATTTTTAAGAACTGACTTTCTCGAAAAACATTAAACTGACAGAGCTGCTATCTATGTTAACATTGCAATATTATTAAGAACATGCTGCTTTTTCTTCATTGCTTTTAAAGCCATAATGGATTTAATTTGCTCGTCTTTCACACAGAAGCTTTTGTATTTGAGAAGCGGGTGCTATAGATTACAAGAGACAATACATATGGCATAAACGCTGACAGACAGCTGTCTGGTAACTAGGCAACCCAAGAGTGTCTTTCACCGAGACCTTGGACAAAGCCTGCAGTGTCACAAACATGCAGAAGAGATTGAAAGGATGAGGTTAAGACTTATATTGCCTTTATTTTTATTATTTATTATCAATATATAGACTGTATAACATGCAAATTTGATTAAAAAGATGAGGTTAAGATTTATATTGCCTTTTTTTTTATTATTATTTATTTTCAATATATAGAATGTATAACATACAAATGTGATTCAAAAGATGAGGTTAAGAGCTATATTGCCTTTATTTTTACTATTATTGTTATTTATTATGAATTTATAAAATGTATAACATGCAGACGAGATTCAAAACATGAGGTTAAGAGTTATTTTGCCTTTATTTCAATTATTATTATTTATTAATAATATATAGAATGTATAGCATGCAGAGGACACTCAAAGGATAAGGTTAAGAGTTATATTGCTTTTATTTTTTTATTATTATTATTTATTATTAATATATAGAATGTATATCAAGCAGATGAGACTCAACGAATGATGTTAAGAGTTATATTGCCTTTATTTTTATTATTATTATTTATTATTAATATATAGAATGTATAACATGCATATGAGACTCAAAGGATGATGTTAAGAGTTATATTACTTTTATTTTTTGTATTATTATTATTATTATTATTATTATTATTATTATTTATTAATAATATATAGAATGTATAACATGCAGACGAGATTCAAAAGATGAGGTTAAGAGTTATATTGCTTTTATTTTTTTATTATTATTATTATTTATTATTATTATTATTATTATTATTATTATTATTATTATTATTATTATTATTATTATTATTTATAGAATGTATAACATGCAGACAAAATTAGGTGAAGGTTAAATGCTTCTAAAATTATCCATTTAAATCAGACAAAATAATAAATATAGTAGTTTTCATGTTTATATTTTTCATAATTTATTTAGTTAAAAACTAAAGATAAATCATTAAAAATTATTTTTTAGCTATATTTAATATTTTATGTATTTTTAAAGGTGTTTATACTATAAAGTGCAGTAATTATTTGGTGAGAAAATTAAATAGTCAAAGAAAATGATTTATTAATTGAAACTAAAGTTGCTTTATTAATATATAAAGTTTAAGGTTATTTCATAAAACTGCTATTCACAATAACATTATAGAATTTAGAATACAATGGATATGAAATAATAAAATAAATAAATATATTAAATACAATTAAATTATCTTTAATTCTATAACACTTTTAAAATGTAAATTGTGTCAAAGCAGCTTAGAAGTTCAAGTAAATCGAAACTGTGTCAGTCCAGATTTCAGAGTTGAAGTTCAGTTTGTGCTTTAATTTTCACTGCTGAAAGTCCAAACACTGAAGAGCAAATCCATCGAGGAGTATATATATATATATATTAACTATATATATTAAAATAAAACCATTGACATCCAATCAGAATCCATCATGAACTTGGAGAGCGGAAGAATTTAAAGTTGCAGATGACCAAAATGCAGCAACTGCTTATAATAAAACGTAACAAAACGTTATCATCCATGCCGTGTTGATGCAAATATAGCTCGTGTTATAGTTATCAATGGTGTCAAAGGCCTTAAAGGGCACCTATGGTGAAAAATGGACAGACATGTGTGTAGGTATAGTGTATAGACCGTCATATTGGGGTGATATAAACACACCCAGTCCTTTTTTTTTTTTAAACCGTAGACCAATTGGAGCGGTTTTGAGATAGACCGCAACTTGTCTCCTACATGTACGGCTGAATGCTGGTCCTCTCACTCATGTTGCTTCTTTCTGTCTGCCTGTCTGTAGCCATACACAAAGCGGGGGAGCTCTTGGCTCCGCCCTCTTGTTAAGTTGGGCGGGAAGTCAAAACTAATTTTCATGTGAAGCAACACACCCCTAAAACAACGACTTGTGTATACACCCCCAAAATGACACTTTTTAACACATAATAAAAAAATCTGAATTGTGTTTTGAACTGAACCTAAACTGGCACACTCAGAAGAACCATAATATTAATATTACATCTTAAAAAAGGGGTAAAGTAGGTGTCCTTTAAGAGTTTAAAGGGATATTGAACCAAACATCTAAAAGGTTTAAATTGGACTTGAACTGTTAAAAAACAAACATCAGTCACTTTTTCCCTATCTTGGAATCCTTTGGATGATGCAGTTAATGATGCAGTTCCAAGCTGAAATGCTGATGAGAATTTTTTTTCTGCTGCTTAGTTCCAATAATTCAGATTTTAGGCCAAAAAGAAGACGGTTTTGTAAATTACAGTATGTTTGCGTAATGTGCAGGGCTCTTTCATCTCAAAAGATCAAAGACAATCTGATTGCTTCGTGATTTGACCCCCCCTTAAATACTATGTCTAAGGTTATTTCAAAAAGACTAGCTATCACACATGCAAAATTCATAGCGCATCATGGATACTTCCTCAAAAGCTTAGTTCGACGTATCAAGCTGTGCAAATACGCAGAATTCTCAACTTCAAGCTGAGAATTTTTCCTTTATTGTCTCTTGATTCCGCATGAACATAAAAGCAAGTTACCACCGAAAGAACACAGCGTGAACCATTTCACAGGTAATAAAGTCTGCTGATGATGGATTACTTTTATTCGGCACCTTTTATCTGGGAGCCCGAAGCCGTTTTAGTGTGAAGGAGGAGACCTCGCGGCTCATCACACACTAATCATGCACTTATACAGCACTGAAGCATCTGAATCATGGGCTAGAATGTCCCAAAATCCACAGGCCAGATTGTATACTACACTCAGCAGGGAATAGCACAGATGGAGCCACAACACACCAAAAAGCTCCTATGAGTTTTCTCATTTTTTTATTTCCGATTGGTGTAGTGTCATAGCAGGGGGCGTGGCCTGGGGCGGAGTCAGCATGAGAGAAAACAATTCTTTTCCCCCTCCATTGACCCTTTTCACAAGACTGTTATGGCGTGTTTGATGGTCATCACCATCTCAAATCATTCACTTATTTTACATTGACTTAGTCCCTTATTTTTCAGGGTTCACCACAGTGGAATGAACCGCCAACTATTCCAGCATATGTTTTACACAGTGGATGCCCTTTTAGCCACAACCCAGTACTGGGAAACACCCATACACCCTCACATTTACGCACACACTCATATACTACGGCCAATTCAGTTCATCCTATTCACTTATAGTGCATGTGCTTGGACTGAGGGGGAAACTGAAGTACCCAGAGGAAACTCATGCCAACATGCAGAGAACATACAGGGCCCTATCATACACTCAGCGCAATGAGGCGCTAGGCGCGACGCAAATGTTGTTTGCTAGTTTCAGCTTGACGCAAGGCTCGTTTTTCACCACGCTGTTTAAATAGCAAATGCATTTGCATTCATATGTGCCCCCTTAGGCGTTCAGGCCTAAAAAAGGAAGTGTGTTGAGGCACATTGCTGGCGCGTTGCTATTTTGAGGAACTAAAATAGACTGTTCAATAGACCAGCTAAGAGGAGGTCTAAAGTCCAGCGCAGAGCGCGTTAGATGTGTGCCTTGCTTAAACATTGCTCAATACACACAGGATGTAGAGCAATACGCAAATATCTTTACAAATGAAAAATAATTAAAGGATTAAAATGTTACAAAAAATATTACTTTCTACATGAATATAAAAAACCCTGCCTTCATGCCTTCATCTCGGGGGGCTTTTTCAGTTTATGACAATTTGCTTTTGTATAATGTTATTATTATTAGCAGTATTATTTATTATATGCATATTTATATTTGTTTTAATAAAAAACAGCTTAGATTTTCCCACCTGTCAGATTTTAGACCATTAGGGGCATAGCATGTGTATTTGTAAATAACTCAGTTTGTTATTATTGTTCATTTATTCGTTTGATGGAAATTAGAACTGAATTTAGAAATAATTTTGAAACAAATCTTTGCACTTAACAAACTAAATTATTTATTTAGTCTAATGAATGTCTGTGCGTACAACACATTTCCTTATTCACGGAAGAGAGTGAAAGTGAAAGTAAAGAATGAGGAGGCTCATTCTCTCATTCTTGCGCTGCAGATGGTCTGTTTAACTGTTTTCTCGCTAGTGAATCGCTCAGTTATTCCACTTACAAAGTCCACCATATAAATAGCAAATGCGCTATGGAGCAACGCAACTGACTCTTAAAGGGAATGGGAGATGAATCTTTGATTGGTTTATTCTCAAAACCAAACTCATTAAGAGAATAAAAAAACTCATTAAGAGAATAAAAAAACTCATTAATGAAAGCATTTAGGCTTCCCTGTAAAATATAATGATGACAGAAAAAGTTGTGGTGGGACCTAAATGCTTTCTTAGGTTATAAATTAAAGGTGCTCTCTGTTGCTGTTTGTTTAGCCTGCATTGATGAATTCAGTGTAAAGCTGCACAATTAAACATTAAATGTAATGTAATGTGTATTTATATAGCGCATTTATTGTGTATGGCCATACACCCAAAGCGCTTCACAATCATGAGAGGAGTCTCTTCACACCACCACCAGTGTGTACCATCCACTTGGATGATGCGATGACAGCCACAGGAGAACGGCGCCAGTGCGCTCACCACACACCAGTTATAGGTGGAGTGAAGAGACAGTGATAGAGCCTATTCGGTGGATGGGGATGATTAGAAGGCCCTGATGAGAAAGTGCCGATTGAGGGACTTTGGCCAGGACACCAGGGTTACCTCTTTACGAGAAGTGCCATGGGATTTTTAATGACCACAGAGAGTCAGGACCTCGGTTTAACGTCTCATCCAAAAGACGGCGCCCAATGACAGTATAGTGTCCCCTTCACTTTTACTGGGGCGTTAGGACTCACACAGACCACAGGTTGAGCACCCCCCTGCTGGCCTCTCTAACACCGGTCTTGGGCTGCAGGGTGATATGGCTGTGGCTATTAAAAGATTGGGATCTCAATCGACACACACGCAACATGAATAATGATAATGATTTGCATGTTTATTAATCCGTCAAAGCGCTGCATTCAAATCTGCGTTTGATCGTGAGAGATTCAGTTTTTACACTTTTTCAGTTCGTTACAAACATTTAAATAACACAGAAGTGCTGGGAGAACAGTTTATAGTTCAGATATAAACACTGATGTTTATGGTAAAGATTAAAATCTCTGTTTAACGGAACTTGACGCTGGTGAATTTTGCAGCAATTACCTAAAATGAAACAAAGTTTTATGTGTGAATTGTTAAATCTTTAATTGAAAATAAATATGATATGTTGAACAAGATGAGGATTTCTATATTTAGCATTATCAGCAACAGTAGCAAAGTTCATTTTTCAGATTGAATATTTTCCTTTTTTCAGCTGGTTCTTTCTTGATTTTTATTTTTATTAAAATTACAGGTTCTAAGTTCTGTTTGTTGAAGCCAATGTTTTTTTGCAGTAATATTTTTGTATAAATGAAAAGCAAATGATGTTTGTCTACTCCCTATTTTGTTGATCTGAAAAATGGTCCGATGCGTGACTCAAAAACTGTAGTGTGATCCGAACCATGAGATTTGTGATCCCTTACATCACTAATAGCGGTGATTGAAGCAAAAACATCACCAAAATGGACACCCCTGCCAGATTAGGCATTCCTTTCATTAAGTTTATCTATACTTGATTGACCAATGCAAGCCATTTTTACTCTAAATATTAATGTCACCATTAAATAATCCACCTAATAATTGTTATACTGTTGAATGAGTTAGCATTTTTTGGCAATACACTGACTTAGTGTGAGCACCACCAAACAAACTAAATGTGGGACACATTTGTGTGTGACAACGTGGGACATTAGGCCCATACGGAATCTGCGCATACAGAAATCTGCAGGATTTTCAGCCCATCATTGAGTCTATTTATTTAGTTGTGGGTAAATGTGTGTAGTTGTGTGTAAATTTATTTTGTTTTTAAATTAATTTCAGTAACATTACTGACTAATATGAAAACGTTCATATGATTTATTGGTAACTTTTTATTTTGATGGTCCATTTGAGTATTAGCAGACTGTCTGCTTAATATCTGTTGATACTGATCCTTCAACAGACATTTAACTGACTATAAGAAACTTTGCAAGGACATGTCAACTTGTAACCCTACCCTTAACCCCAACCTAACAGTCTACTTATAATCTAACGAGAATTAGTTGACATGTAGATGCAATGTAACTTAAATTCAACAAACGGATCATTAAAATAAAGTGTGACCGATTTACTTAAAATACAGTTTGTAAAATAATAATTTCTGTCTTTTAGTAGATATATTGTAGATATATTATATGAGAGACCTGCTTTGTTTACCAAATAAATGGATCTAATAGGATTTGCATTGTAAACATTAAATAAAAGTTAGAAATGTACCAATTTTTATTTAAGATATTAAGTTTTTTTTTTTTTTTTTTTTACAATATTCTGTGCAGAAATAGCAAAAAATGTCAGCAGATTCTGTCTGGCCCTGGACACTACCAACACTAAAACATAGCCCAAAACTGCCTCTAATTTAATAAAAATTTAATAAAATATATAAATATATAAATATATAAATAATTTAATACAATATTTGTCGTATATGTTCTTTGGATCCTTCCAGAAAACATTGCCTCATAAAAGTCTTTATTTTACATGTAATTTAAATTCAGAGAATCCCCTGCTCTTCATTTTAGACAGCTGACTGTCAAATAGGTGAAACAAACTACATCATAAAATAATAAAGGACTCACATAAAAGTCAAGAAAAAGTCATTTTCTTAATACAGCTGATAAATAAAGGCAGGATATTTTCAACATATGCAATGTGCAGAACAAAATGCTGTGTTTTGCACAAGCAGCAACCTCTCACTCTCCCTCATGAAGCAAATACGGAAGTAAATGAAACTGCAATTCATCGAAATTCTGCTAGTCCTGGCTCCATAATAGAGCAGATTTCCATTGAGCCCACTATTAAAATGGCCAACTTTACAACAGAAAAAAAGGTGTTTGCAGCCTGGTACAAAGAACAATTTTGGTTGATATCGCTAATATTACCCTTCATGACAACTGTGAGGGGGATGAATTTTTTTATAACTAATCTGTTTTGTTAGTATTAAGTTATATTAAGTCTGCATAATTAAGGGCGTGGCCACTTGAGTGACAGCTAGGTCTAGCCGGTCACAGTGACTTCACCCCAGCTGATTCCAGCTGATTAGCCGCTGAACTCTGCATATACATCGCATTTTTGTTTTGGTATATGTGGCTTTACACAGTCAGTTTCTTTTTGCAATTATTTCTTAAAATTATCAGATAATATGACATGCTGTGTGCACTTAATTGGGCTCACAAACTATTCACAAGGCCTCCATTTCCCAGGTGAGTGAAATTATATACTTATATACCATCTATATAAATGTATTTGTTTTATTTAAGATCATTTATCATTTTCTTGAGACCTGTAATGCACAGACCTGACAGATTGATTAGCTGTAGGCAATAGAACAGTCATCTGAAGCGTTGTCATACAGTGTTATGCCTTGATTTCATAAATAGCCTTGCATTTGCTAACACAGACTATATTTAAAGTATTTGGAAGTAATTTGCACTTTCCTCCTGTAGAAAAATATCATAAGAACAATGTTTAGTGGCTCAATGTGTTACAACAGTGTTTTAAAAGGCTAAACACTTTATTTATATAGTGTACAGCCAAGCACGTGTGGTCAGAACACAAACGAGCCGCAGGTAATGAAGTATTAAGCGTTTCTCCCAAAGAAAAGCCTGTCTAAGCAAAATGTTAGCAGGCATCTGTAGCTCTGCTCATGCTCCCCCTCTTTGCCCTTATTTAGTTACCCCCGGTTGGAGCGATGATGTGTGAACAAAATGGCACCGGTTGGCCACGCCTACTTGTAGCTTCATTTGCGCTCTTCAGAAACCTATAGGTGACGTCACAGATACTACAACCATATCTTTTACAGTCTATGGTTTTGCAATGCAAAATGGAATGTGTGGTCAACCTACTAGCTTCTGTATATAATCATATAAAACTAAACTTTAACTTAAAACTTATAAAAAAAATAAAGTAAATAAAACTTAAGATCAGGAATTTTGTAACTTCTCAAAGGTGTAAAACATAACACAGAGACTTTTTGATATTAAATCAAGCAGAAGTAAATTGTATTTTCTTTTTTCTAAAAGCGAAAGAAAAACACCAACCAAGGCCTCTGTAAATTCATTTTAATGGGCTGTTTGCAATGGGTTGTTTTCCCTCACGGCACAGACGGTTATGATATATTTGTGGGCGTTCCAAGCTATGACGGAGAAGTCTATTACAGCAGTGTTTCTCAACCCTGTACCTGAAGGCACACCAGCAGTACATATTTTCAACCTCTTCCTAATCAAACACACTTGAATCAACCTGTCACACAGAGGCGTTGTTATGGGTAATGTGTGAAGCAAGAAGAAAAACAACAACAACAAAAAAAAAAAAGATAGCTCAGTCGACGTAGCACTATGGTCACAAAAATCCCCAAAATAATCAACATATACAGAATACATTAATAAACAAACAACAAAACAAGAAATAAAGACAATAAAGGAATAAAATATGTACACAAAATTCATTATCCAGACTGTCAATACTTCTCTACCAACCGTTACGCCACTACTCACACTCCAAACTCCTACGACTCCCCACCCAGAACTGAGCTCGAGCTGCTCCTTTATAGAACATCAGAAGAGACTCCAAAACCGGAAGTCAATGGGTCAGATAAGGGAGACATCCAAAATATGTACTGTTGCTGTGCCTCCAGGAGCAGGGTTGGGAAACACTGTATTACAGGATGTAAAATATGTAATTTAGGTAAATGAATGGTAAGTGCACATTGAGCTGGTCGATTGGCCTTAAAGAAGTGAACGAATATGAGGTCAGTCAGTTTTGGAGTGCCCCATTTAAACAGCTGAAGCAGCAGGACGCTTTCATTTTGCATGAATCAGCCTCCACAAATCTGGATAAACAATCCACTGATCATTCACTGTGACCTTTAATCTATTATTCTAAAAGAGAAAGGGAGAGGAAAAAATCCTCTGGAAAACAACAACAACGACGACCACAAACAACAACAACCAAATAGAATTGGAAGAAACAGGTCATAAAACAATGATTACAAGGGCACCACTACCAGAATGAAGGTTTTTGCAGGATTTGCTGGTACAAATGATCCGTTTCAAAGGAGCTGGTATTCTGATAGATTCTCTGTAAGTTTGTACTGACTCACAAATGTATTTCAGAACAGAACTGATGGGAAATTCATTTGCATCAGTTGAAATTGATTATAAGTATTAATTATCTAAAAAATTAATTAATTAATAAATAATAATAATAATAATTCAGTGAGTTTGTGCAGTAGTACCAAAGACCATTGAATACACAAGACATGTTGCTATAGTTTTAAATGGAGAAAAAAGTGTAACGGTCAATATATGACGTTTAGAAATAAAACTAAAGACACAGTTGTTGTTTCATTTTATTGGTGATTCCTAACATAAAATTTAATTGTAAGCTTAACAATTTTGGAGAATTTGATTTTGATTTGTTTCCTCATTCAGACAGAATGCCCGAGCATACTGCCCGAGAGGAGTTTCAAAGATGGCCGCTAAGTGAAATTACTTGCCTTTGGTTGGGACTTTGGTTGTATGCAATAGAACTGGTAATAAATAAATAAGTAAATGAATAAATAGTTTGCACAAAATCACAACAGTATTACAAAGTTTAAATTATAGCAGATATCCTACATATTTATATTATATTATATTATATTATATTATATATATTATATTATATTATATTATATTATATTATATTATATAAAAAAAGAAAAACTAAGAATACAAATAAAGATATGATAATAATAATAATAATAATAATAATAATAATAATAATAATAATAATAATAATAATAACAATAATAATAATAATAATAACAATAATAATAATAATAATAATAATAATAATATTAATAATAACAACAACAACAATCATATTAATAATAATAAGAATAATAATAATAATAATAATATTAACAACAATCATATTAATAATAATAATAATAATAATAATAATAATAATAATAATTATTATTATTATTATTATTATTATTATTATTATTAATTATTACCAATAATAATAATAATAATAATAATAATTATTATTATTATTATTATTATTATTGTTATTTTACTAGTGTTATTATTATTATTATTATTATTATTATCAATAATTATTACCAATATAATAATAATAATAATAATAATAATAATAATAATAATAATAATAATAATAATTATTATTATTATTATTATTATTATTATTATTATTATTATTATTGTTGTTGTTGTTGTTATTACTATTCATGTTTGGCTAATTTATTTAACGAATCAGTTTTTTTTCTCAAATCCCCAAATAAGAGATAATTAACAAATTATTCACCCATTCTTACAAAATACAGACTTGAATGATTGTTGTGTTTTTGAAAGTCTGTTATCCAATATAATAATAGTGCTTCTGTTTGGGGACGTTTTGACCCCAGCAAAAACACATTAGGCAAACATTCATCCAAACAGACAATTTGCAGGACTGTGCTGCAACAGTGTGACTAACCAGAGAATAAGAACATGTGAAAATTCATTGACATTTAATCATGTTTTTATATAAGGGGTTACTGAGACCCCAAACATAGATAACAGTTTTATTTGAGGACAATTTAAAGCATGTTGTTAATTTGAAGGGTCATAATGAAGTCATAATGCAAGATTTGTCCCTGATGTTTCAATGTTAAGTAGGTCAATCTTTTTAAGATTTTAAAATAACATTTGGGTCCAAACAGAGCACAAAGTCAAATCAGCTCCGGTAATTCATCTAATTGCTTAATTCACAGACATTATCCAATAATATTTCTTGAAAAGCATTTTGGGCTCTTATCCGGATGCATTTAAAAACTATGTTTTTATTCCAAAATGTCTCTGTCCAGACTAGTGTTTATAAGTGGTTTCCAATGGTTTCTCGTTTACACAAAGTTTCAGGGGGGGAAAAAAACCTAAAGTCATCTTCCTCCGCATGCATAAAATTATCATTATTTTGGTTGAATGAAAGTAAAAGTGTGTGATTGCAAGCCCTGGTCTGTCATTCTTTGAACATCTTTGACAAGTGTGTGTGTGTGTGTGTGGTCAATACTGTCTCTCCATAAATGTACATTGTAAAACAAAAAATTAGAAATGTATGTTCACCAGCTGCCTTCACAGTAAGTCAACTGAAATAGAGAGATGAATAGACTAACTACAACTAACAGCAACAGTCAAGAAAATGGATCTCAATTATTTGAAAATGTGTAAACTTGTTTAGAATTCAAAACTAAGTGTAAATAAGTGAGATTAAAGAGAAGAAACAAGTCCAAATAACGCTACAGGGATGTAATGTGATTCACATGAAGACGCATCAGTCAGTTTTGTTTAATGCTTAATTTGCTTTGTGTCCATAAGTCTAATTTAATATTATACAAAAGTGTTTTACATTTATTTTTTGGGGTTGATAAGTAAAGTAAAGTAAAATAACATAAAATAAAATAAGGCATCACGGTGGCACAGTGGCTAGCACGATCGCCTCACAGCAAGAAGGTGGCTGGTTCAAGCGATGGCTGGGTCAGTTGGCATGTTCTGTGTGGAGTTTGCATGTTTGCATGTGTGGGTTTCCTCTGGGTGCCCCGGTTTCCCCCACAGTCCAAAGACATGTGCTATAGGTAAATTTATTAAACTAAATAGGCCATAGTGTATGTGTATGAATACAAGAGTGTATGGGTGTTTCCCTGTGATGGGTTGAGGCTGGAAGGGCATCCGTATGCTGGAGAAGTTGGCGGTTCATTCCGCTGTGGCGATCCCTGATCAATAAAGGGACTAAGCCAAAAAGAAAATGAATGAATGAAACTAAACTAAAATAAAATGTGCTGGCAGCTATAGTTTTTTTTTTTTTTTTTGACATGCATAACTACTAACATCATAACTTTTCCCATGGTGCTAAAATGTATTGTTAGCACACTAAGAAAGTGACTAGAACATGATCACACATTTTTTTAAATAAAAATATATACCATTATGTATATGCATATTATATTTTTGGTCACACTTTGCAGTAAGGTTTCATTATTAGTTAATGTATTTTTAAACCCAGCCTTCAACCCGGGCTCATTCTGAAAATGTACCGCTATATACATTTCTGGACAGCGTTAAGGAGGGGGTACGTTTTTTTTTTTCTTCAGTTTTTGTTTTCATGAATCCATCAGAGGCCGCTGTGTATGCTTTTTGAGATCTCAAATTTTTTTCTCTCGAGTGCCATTCGCACCTGCTGTTCTCACGTAAATCCACCAGAGGCCACTGTTGACTGACTGAGCGATCGACTGACTCACCTTCCCTAAACCCAACCAAGTGTTTTCAAAAGCACAGATTGAGCTTCCCACCCACTTCCCTAAACTCAACCAATAGTGTTTTCAAAAGCACAGATTGACCTGCCCACCCACTTCCCTAAACCCAACCAAGTGTTTTCAAAAGCACCGAATGACCTGCCCACCCACTTCTCTAAACTCAACCAATAGTGTTTTCAAAAGCACTGATTGACCCGCCGACCCACTTCCATAAAACCCAACCAAGTTTTTTCAAAAGCACCAATTGACCTGCCCACCCACTTCCCTTAACCCAACCAATAGTGTTTTCAAGAGCACTGATTGACCGCCGACTCACTCCCCTAAACCCAACCAATAGTGTTTTCAAAAGCAGATTGAGCCTCCCACCCACTTCCCTAAACTCAACCAATAGTGTTTTCAAAAGCACAGATTGAGCCTCCCACCCACTTCCCTAAACCCAACCGACAGTGTTTTCAAAAGCAGATTGAGCTTCCCACCCACTTCCCTAAACTCAACCAAGTGTTTTCAAAAGCACAGATTGAGCCTCCCACCCACTTCCCTAAACCCAACCAATAGTGTTTTCAAAAGCACAGATTGACCTGCCCACCCACTTCCCTAAACCCAACCAAGTGTTTTTAAAAGCACCGAATGACCTGCCCACCCACTTCCTTAAACTCAACCAATAGTGTTTTCAAAAGCACAGATTGACCCGCCGACCCACTTCCCTAAACCCAACCAAGTGTTTTCAAAAGCACCGAATGACCTGCCCACCCACTTCCCTAAACTCAACCATGTGTTTTCAAAAGCACCGATTGACCTGCCCACCCACTTCCCCTAACCAAACCAATAGTGTTTACAAAAGCACCGATTGACCTGCCCACCTACTTCCATAAAACCCAACTATTAGTGTTTTTAAAAGCACTGACTGACCCTCACACCGCCTTCCCTAAACCCATCGACTTTTTTTAAAATCTATCCAGAAAAAGAAAACCCCTTATCTGATTTTTCACCATGTTATTTACTTGTTTATTTTATGGCTTCTGTTTTTGTCTTACCCACTTTCTGGAACCGTTCTTCGCCGAACTCATACCCCGTCGTCGTGGTCAACTTCTCTCTACGTCTCAAGTCTGCCGACATACATGGCGAGCTACTGGACAAACTGATAACAGCGGGAAAGCCGTTCATACAGAGGTAAGTAGTCAGCTGGTAAGGAACGGTGTCATACCGCCCTGTAGCTTTCATTTTAAAGATAAAATGCAGCCTTACGCACTTCTGCCTATATAATTTGGGATTTCCAGAAATGTATAAAGGGCTAGGTTTTCAGAATGAACCTGTTACAGCAACTTTCATTAACTAACATGAACAAATGCTGTAATAAATGTGTTTATTGTTTGTTCATGTTAGTAAATGCATTAAATAACATTAACCAATACAACCTTGTTGTAAAGTGTTAAGTATTTTTTCTTAGCATGGATAAAAGGCAGAAATAAAGAGAAAACAGTTTTCAAATTTATCCGAATAAGTGTAGCCATAGCTTAAAATTTACAAAAATAAATACATTTCTTTCTTTTGGCAACCCATTTTTGTAGCAAAACACATTTGCCACACAAATATATTTTTGTCTCCACTGTGCACAAACAATCTGGCCCTCGGCTGAATTTTTCCATTCCCACTGCTCGACGATCTATTACTCTGCTGTGATCCACAAAAAAACCTGAAGTACATGAAATGCTAACGCTTCTTAATCCACCGAACAACAGCTTGCGGTCTCCTGTAGCAAACACTGTTTTCTGTGCAAATAGAGAGGAGTTTTCAGGCCCTCCTGATGGAGTTGAGTGTAAACAAGGTATGCCAGAATTCCAGATCAATTTTCTAACTGGGTAAAATCAATCGACTCTCACTGCCATTGTTATTAAACCTACCACAGTATCGAGTGTGTTTGACCAGGCATGTGCAGAATAAGTCTGTGACCTGATGTCAGCAAACCAGCACACATGCATGTCGACTCAGGCGGTGGTGGTCTGAAAGTCTGGGGGAGGTTTTTGTGGCAGATATTTTGCAGACCTCCTGCTCGAACTACAGCTCCCGGTTACTGTGGTCATGTTCAAAGCTGGAGGACCATCATTCACTTGGACTACAAGAGAAAAACCTGCTAGAGTCCACCTACACAGCAGTGTATAGAGAGACTCTGACAGACAGCAGCAGAATGAGAAATTAAGGCAAGACACTGCAGGTGAACAGAGTGAAAAAAATAACTCGTAGTTATCAGCATACTTTTCCAGTTGACTGACTGTATTAAAGTTGGCATGAAACGGAAGTTAAGATTGTCCTTTTTTCCCATATTGTGACGTACATCTGAAATAGTTTTTAAATGAGAAGAAATGAAAGGAGTGCATGATCCTGTCCTGGATTCCAACTGGATGATTGTTGCTAACAAAATTAAACAAGATTGAGGAATGGATAAAAGCAGTGCAGAAATGAGACACACCCAGATAGCTCCACCCTAAAGGACTGTAGCTCCAGAAGGATGGATTGCTCCACCCAAAATGACTGACTGCTCCACCCTAAAAGAACGATAGCTTCTCCCTAAATGACTGTCTGCTCCGCCCTAAAGGACAGAAAGCCCCTTTCTAAATGACTGACTGCTCCGTCCTAAAAGAGCGATAAGGGTGGTGCACACCGGATGCACAGTGTCACGCAGTGCAATGCATTTTAGTATTCTAAACTTAGGTTTCTATTAGGGTAAGCACATCGTAAGTCAGTGATTGTCTGCAGCACACAGCTATGACTAAGGACACTGTTAATATTTCTGCCAAGCCACAGAGCACCATCTGCATAGTTTTGTTTTAAGTAACATTTGAATGTGTGCATCCGCTGTGTGTTACTTCCAATGGTGTGCGTTACTAGCCCCACCATAAAGGACTGACTGCTCCACCCTAAAGGACCGATAGCCATCTCTTTAAATGAATGACTGCTCTTCCTCAAAGGACAGAAAGCACCGCCCTAAATGACTGACTGCTCCGCCCTTAAACACTGATAGCACCGCCCTAAATGAGTGACTGCTCGCCCCAATAGGACTGATAAGAGTGTCACATACCAGATGCACCGTGCCATGATGTGCCACGCAATGCCATGCATTTTAGAATTCTAAACTTATAGGTTTCTATCAGTGTACGCACACTTGCTCTGCAAGACAGCGGCTGTCTGCGGCGCCCAGCTACAACTCAGGACACTGTTCATATTTCTGCCACACCACAGAGCATCATCTGCATAGTTTTGTTTTAAATAACATTCAAATGTGTGTATCCGGTGTGTGTTACTTCCAATGGTGTGTGTTACAAGCCCCACCCTAAATGACTGACTGCTCCACCCTAAAGGGCCGATAGTGCCCCTCCAAATGAATGACTGACTGCCTTAAAGAACTGAAAGCACTGACTTAAATGACTGACTGCTCCGCCCCTAAAAACTGATAGCACCGCCTTAAATGACTGACTCCTCTGCCCTAAAGGAATGGCAGCCTCGCCCAAAATGACTGACTGCTCTGCCCTAAAGGACTGATGGCCGTGCCCTAGGGACTGACTGCTCTACCCTAAAGGACTAATAGCCCCGCCCTAAGGGACTGACTGCTCCACCCTAAAGGACTAATAGCCCCGCCCTAAAAGAATGACTGCTCCACCCTAAAGGACAGCACCATCCTAAAGATCTGACTGCTCTGCCCTAAAGAACTGAAAACACCGCCCTAAATGTCTGACTGTTTCATCTTAAGGGACTGATTGCACCGCCCTAAAGCACTGATTGCTCCAGCCTAAAGGATTGATAGCCTGCCCTAAATGTCTCACAGCTTTGCCCTTAAAAACTGATAGCACCACCTTAAATGACTAACTGCTCCGCCCTAAAAGACTGATAGCACCACCCTAAATGTCTGACTGCTCCACCCTAAAGAAATGGTAGCACCGCCTTAAATTACTGACAGCTCTGCCCTAAAGGACTGATAGCCCAGCACTAAAATACTGACTGATGCACCCTAAAGTACTGATAGCCCCGCCCTAAATAACTGACTTCTACACCGTAAAGGACTAATAGCCCCGCCCAAAATGACTGACTGCTCCACTCTAAATGACTAATAGCCATGCCTAAAGGACTGACTGCTTAGCCCTAAACAACTGATAGCCATGCACTAAATGACTGACTGCTCCGCCCTAAAGGACTGATAGGCCCGCCCTTAATGCGTTCCATGTGACCAGACTTGAAGAAAAGTTGATTCAAGGGCGGAGGTTATTGTTTTTGATAGAAGATTATGAGGGCAAATACATTTTTACAATTAACGAAGTGAACAGATACATTGTTTATGACAAGCACTACTATATACATGTATACAAATAACAAAAGTTGACTATTTGTCAACATTTTAGCACATAAATCTGACTGGATAAGGTCAGGTTTAACATTCCTGTTTTAATCCAAAGAATCATCTTTGAATATTTTTTTTCAGAGTGGATTGAACATAAAACATTTGAGTTGTCGTAAAAATATTGAAAAATTGTGAAAATTAATTAAAATTACACCATTTCTAAGTAGTTTCAACAAGCAGCAAAAGTCATGTTTTGAGTGTACTATGGAAGTGGATGGATGCAACAAGCACTATTTAAAATATTTTCTTGCATTTTTTTAAGAAAACTCATAAAGGTTTAAAATCACACAAGGAAAATAAATGAGGGAAATTAATATTTGTGTGTATTTTTAAAGTTTTCTTCACATTAGACTGAAAAAAATGAGCTTGCAGTATTTCAGCTTAAACAGTAGGAAATTAAATATTGTTATTAAAGAGAAAAGAAAAGAGTCATGCTTTGTCCAGGTCATTGTACAGGTCCAGTAATCTCATTTTTAATAAACGTGGAGTCAGAATTTTGCCTCAAAAGCTTCAGTCTCATTGGGATCTTTGAAAGCTGCTCATGTAAACTGCTTCTGGCTGTTCAGAAATCATTTTCTTTTGTGTAATCGATCCTTTAATCATAATTTAATGCTTTACTTTCGCTGCTATGAAGCGCAATGGACCTCGGAGCATTAAACTTTCATGAAGGCAGGGCAGTGCTAATCACTAAAGCGGTATTGATAATGATGAGTGGAAATTATTTCACTATTATGGGTTACACCTTGGCACTTCACTGGTTTAGGCAAAGGCAAAAATGTTGAGACTGAAATTATGCAGCAGAGTATGCAGTGTAGACACTGAAGGTGAAAATACATCCACCACATTTATTCCCGAACTGAACGTATAATTATGGCCCATTTATGGCACTGAATGGAAAATAAAAGTTAATTGTGACTTTTTACTCCTAATTCTGACTTCTTTTTTATTGTGAGATATGTACTGGCATTTGATAGTTATTAGAGGGGGAAATAAGTCAATTTGGAATTCTGAATTGTGAGTTTATATTATTCTGAGACAAATGTCAGAACACACTACAATATGCTAGGCTGTATTAACCAATGCTGATAAATAATTGACTGTGTACTGTCAAATACAGAATGTCATTTGAATTTAACGTTAAAAATAAACCGATGTTGGCTTTGTCCATGTTGCAACACAGGCTCATTGTAGACACCCCTGTCTACATTTCTGGAGACCGCAAAATATATACCCACAAGTACATCTGGCTCCGTTTAATCTGTAAAACGAATGCTATGGGGCGGTATGATGCCGCCAATGACTTATGTTGCATTTTGCGCTACCCGCTGACAGCTTAACTCCATGTCGGCTGCTTTTCTGGTGTTACCAGTTTATCCAGTAGCTCTTCGCATACACTGATGGACTTGACCACGATGACGGGGTTCGAGTACAGTGAAGAATGGTTCCAGAAACCAGGTAAAGCAAAAAAATTAAATAAATAAGCAACAGGCTGAAAACGTGGTGAAATCATGCAGCTGTGACTCCTTTAGTTTTTCTAGATTGCTTTTAAAAGCACTATCGGTTGGGTAGAGGGAAGGGGTGTGTGGATCAGTCAGTCGACAAGCAGGCTGGCCTGGTCAGCTGAAGTGTATATTACGCCCTCTGGTGGATTTACATGAGAAGAAGGCACGCAAGAGAAATTTGAGATTATTAAAAAGGGTACACAGCGACCTTGGTGGATTTGCAAAAACAAAAACTGCAAGCAGATGAGCTTCCAGTTACGTATTCTGCTGTCCCCAGAAATGTAGGCCTGGGTATGTACCCGCAATGAGCCTGGGTTGCCATATTTTTACCCAGATTTAGATTTGTGAGTAGCTTATACAGATATAGTGAGGATTTACTAATGTGAAAAATCAGCCATGAAAAGACTTTTTTTTTTTGCATGCACATTTATTTACATTTAATCATTTATGCAAAGTGATTTTTAACATTATAAAGAATATTTTGTGAAATACAGACCATGTTAACCCAACTGACAGTATATACAAAGAAAGAGTATTAAATAAGGCTATCATGACTGTCAATGATGAGAGACATCCTTTATCATACACCTTCCAATTGTTACCATCAGGTTGTCGATATTGTGTTCCCAGATGTGTAAGAAATGGGACAAAATTATCATTTTTACCTCAAGCAATTACGTTTTTAAATTCCTTCTCCCTCAGTAGCAGTTGATGGCCAGTAGACTGATATTTATTTAGAGTAGAGGTATGTTTTTATATGATTTCTGTATATAAATGCCAAATGTCAGTTCGTCACCTTGGAATTATGAGGTTCTAACTGCGTTCTGAATGATTTTGAGATATTGAGCTTCAAAGTTTTTGCATTCCATAGCAAACAATATGCGTATAACATTTGTTTTTTTAAATAAAAAGTCTTAAAATGTAAACAACTTATAAAAAAAACATTCCATAATGTAAATTAGTTGTCATTTAATAAGATGACAGTGACTATGTTTACATGGACATCAGTAATCGAATTATTTGCTTTAATCTAATTAAGAGAATAATAAGACTAAGGTGTTTACATGAGTTGCTTTTCGAATGTTCCTTTCATGATCGCGTTTTACATGTTACAGCACATAATTCGATTAATATCATCACGTCACCACGATATGCACATTTCCTCCGGAGTTTCATGTAATTTCGGGTATTTCATTTTTAATTTGTCGACTTTAACTGCAGTTTAACACTTTCACTTTCATTCACGAAGATTTCATGCAAGCCCACCGTGACAAACGAGATATTGAATGCAACTATGAACTGCTGGATGAGTTGTTTTAATGGAAGTTCATACCGCATGCTGAATGGAAGAAAAAAAAACTTCCTTTCACAATGCAGGTGTCTGTGGTCTGCACTGACTTGGTAGGTGCAAAAAGTGTCAATCACCCGTGCATGTGTGTGTGGGTGTGTGCGGACTACCCTGTCACAAAAAGCGGCTAAAAGTCCTACATGATGGAAATAGTTTGATTAAGGTTTTCATGTCTGTACTGCACTTCAATAATGCGACTAAGATCGGCATACTCCACAAGTCTTAATTCGATTTCTCTTTAGTTCGATTATGATCTAAATCTAATTAAATTAATCAAAAATCGCTGTTTACATGGTAGACTCTTAATCAGAGTATTGCCTTAATCGCATTAAAATCGAATTATTGGTGTCCATGTAAACGTAGTCAGTGTCAGTAACTCAATTTTGACAAAAATGTCAGATAGATAGAAGGTTATAATTCTAAGGTGACAAGTCTCTGTGAGTGTATGCTACAAATGAAATTTCCCTACGGGGACACAAAGTTAACTAACTAAATAACTAACTTTGGGTAACTTTTTAAAAATGTACCATTGAGTTATATTATTAAATTTGATTGTTAACTTAACTGGACTGCTGATTCACTAGTCATTCAAATGACAACTAAAAACCCATCTGTACCATGATCATCTGAACCCCTATGAACAAAATAAACCCCTTCTTCTCTCCCCGCAACCACACCACACGACAACCTCAAAACATTATGCAATTATTAGTTTACCTCACACAGGTGAGTGGGCTTGACAAAGCACTTGAAGAAAACACACTCTTTCATCTCTCTGACACTTTAACCGACACTTGCACTAGTTTTACACGTTTGCACCAGACACTTTCTTACAATGACTACATGTCTCTAAAAAAAAAAAAAAAGTGTGGATTTATAAAGTGTGCTTCACACAGGTGAGTGGGCTTGACAAACCACCTTCTCTCTATATAAAAAGGCACTTCCCCTGCTAACTCTAGCATTCAATTCTCTGAGCACTAACAGTTCCTTTAAATAATTAGCACTTCTTGTGCATATTGCCTCTTCCTGAATAACTGAATGCTTCCTCAATTGTAAGTCACTTTCCAACAGGCACAGGACGTCAACATGACATCAGGTTGAAGTTGTACCCCAATTGTCGTTGGATGTTGCATTTTGTTTAGAAATAAAAATCGGGTTGACGTCAGAACCAAGCGGCAACCTCTCACTCTCCCTCGTGAAGCCATAACGGAAGTAACTGAAATTGCAATTCATCGACTCGCCTTTGGGGGCTGGCTCCATAAACTCCAGATGTTCACTGACTGCAATGCTAAATTGCCAATTTTACAGCTGACAAAAACATGTTTACATCCTGGTACAAAAGATGGTTTTGGTGTATATAGCTAATACTAGCCTTCCTGACAACTGTGAGGGGGTGAATTTTTTTTTTATAACTCATGCGTTTTGTTTTTATTAAGTTATATTAAGTCTGCATTAGGGCATGGCCACTTGAGTGACAGCTAGGTCTCGCTTGTCGCCATCATGTCATTCTGGCTGATTAGCCGCTGAACTCGACATATATATCATATTTTTGTTTTGTTTTATGTAGCTTTACACAGTCAATTGCCTTTTGAGATTATTTCGTATGCTGCGTTCACACCAGAATTGCTCGAGTTAGAAAATCTGAACCATTCGCGCCGCGTTAACCAATCAGGAGCTTTCTCTTTTAGGGGCATGCTTATGTCATAGCGCCTGTTGTTGGTGTTCCGGTGGGAAATTCTCCTGCTGATACCAGACAACAGTTTATCAAACTGGGCTCGCCTCAGTCGGAAGCACAGCTGAAAGCTTCCATCATCCAGGTTAAGTTTCCGGAGGAGTTTATGAACTCACAGAGCTGGGTGCACCTTTGAAAGCATCTAGTGGACTCAGACACTGCTCCAAACGTATCGATGCTGTTTTCCAGCCTTCATAAAGCACATAAACACAGTTATTTTTCAATAAAATCCATGTTAGCCATTTAGCAACGAAGTTACAGTCACCAGGCAGACAGAAGCCCTGCTCATGACGCGATTCTGTGTCTATTGTGAAGCGGATTTGACCCGCAAATCAAACGGATTTGACGCGCAAATGAAGCGAGTAAACTCAAAATGTTCACGTGTCTATTTACGCGCAAATAGCGTGATTTATTCGCATCTGGTGTGAACACAGCATTACAATTATCAAATGATATGGCATGCTGTGTGCACTTAATTGTGCTCACAAACCATTCAAGTTGCCTCCATTTCCCAGGTGAGTAAAATTATATACTTATATATTAATTATAAATGTATTTGTTTTATTTAAGATAAATTTCATTTATCATTTTCTTTAAAGCTGTAAAACACTCCAGAATCTAACAGATTGATTAGCTGTAGACTAGAACAGTCATCTGAAACGTTGTCATACAGGGTTATGCCTGGATTTCATTCCTTGCATTTACGAACATGGACTATATTTAAAGTATTCGGAAGTAATTTGCACTTTCCTCCTGTAGAAAAAACATCATAAGAACAATGTTTAGTGGCTTAATGTGTTACAACAGTGTTAAAAGCAGGGCTTTACATTAACACCCGCCAACCCGCCAAATGCGGGTAGATTTCAGCTTTGGCGGGTATGAGAGACACTCTTACTAGCAACTTTGGCTGGTTGAAAATAATTTTAAATTGGGGTTTTCTTAAAAGCAGGGTTCGACTATAAGGATGACCCAATGTGCGTGCAAATGTGATCTTAGAATCGAGAAGCAGCACGACTTACAAAAATAATTGCATTCACGGGAGCAATAGAAAGCAGGTGAATAACGAATGAGAGGATAATCAGTCGCGCTAACAGCTGATGTGAGGTGCGCGACTAAAATGCGTGCGCGCTCCTGTTTTCTTCCTTGAAGCAACCGTGCCTGAAACGCAACTGTGATCGGTTTTCTTTCATATAGACCAGACAAAAAGCTATGCTAATGCACTCACAGTCTTGCTGCTTTCTAGAGCTCCAAATATGTTTTTTGGGTCCCACTTTATATTGTGTCGCTTATACCTGTAAACTTACATGGTAATTAGATGTGTAAGTAGTATGTAACTACAGTGTATGTACACACGTTTACATAGTATTTACTTTTGTATTACTGGTGTAACTACACTTATGTAACAACCCACTGAATAGTATGTGTAAGTACAAATGTGTAACAGGACATTGGTAACAACAGTAGGAAAGTACACATCTGTAACAAGAATTACGTAAGTGCATTGTGTAACAACAATATGTACTTGCAGATGTTTTCCCACTTCCACACCTGTTTGCAGATCATGCACTTGTGAACACTGTATGGCAGAACTAATGCTGCATTAGAAGGTTTCACCAGTGTACTTACATGGTAACTCCACAGGAACTGTCCACTTAATATAAAGTGTAAAATGGTCACAAATTATTGTGTAACTTGTAGAAATAGCTTCTATGCAACACTTTAATAACAGTGGAGTTACATGGTAACTCCACAGGAACAGTCCACAATATCAAAGTTTAAAATAAAATTCATTTTCGTTTCGGCCTAGTCCCTTTATTAATCTGGGGTCGCCACAGCGGAATGAACCGCCAACTTATCCAGCATATGTTTTACACAGTAAATGCCCTTCCAGCTGCAACCCATCTAAGCCGAAAAGAAAATGAATGAATGTATGAACAGTAATTTGTGACCATTTTACACTTTATATTGAGTGGATCCTGTGGAGTTACCATGTAAGTACACTGGTATCACAAGGTGAAATCTTCTAATGCAGCATTAGTTCTGCCATACAGTGTTCACAAGTACATGATCTGCAAACAGGTGTGGAAGTGGGAAAACATCTGCAAGTACATATTGCTGTTACACAATGCACTTACATAATTCTTGTTACAGATGTGTACTTTCCTAGTGTTGTTACCAATGTCCTGTTACACATTTGTACTTACACATACTATTCAGTTGGTTGTTACATGAGTGTAGTTACACCAGTATACACAAGTAAATACTCTGTACCAGTGTGTACATACACTGTAGTTACATACTACTTACACATCTACAGTAATTACCATGTAAGTTCACAGGTATAAGCGACAATATAAAGTGGGACCGTTTTTTGTAAGCAGCACCGGTTGCTTTCGCTTTGAACAGATTATTAATTGGCCTTAACCGTGTGATCGTCCTTTCATTATCACACACAGTATGTTTTTCACCTGCTTTCTTTTGCCCATGGTTATTTTTGTTTATATGGTTTAATTGCACTTTTTTACAACAACATTGCTTTAATATGAGATTAACTCTCCTTGTATGTGTAGTTAACTGGTGATCTGAGAGACCTTTAGCGAGGACAGATTACTGTGCATATGTTTAATACATGACAATAATTATTTTTAAAAGTCAATTGTTTTTCTTTGTTTTGTTTTTTTTAAGAAATGTTTTGTTAAATAAAAAGTATAGTATACAGCTATTCAGCTTGTTTTGACATGTAAAATGTGTGGCTAAAAATAATTATTGTTTGGTGTGGTCAGAGATAAATTTGGTAAATCCTTAATTTTGAGTTATGAAAAGTCATGTAAAATAAAAACTGTTTGCAGTATAACACTATGAAACCACGACCCATTTGACGACAGATACACGACACACAAAACGGTAAATAAATGAGGAGGCATGTAGACAAAACAAAACAAAAATCTAATTCAAGTCATTTTAGCATGTCAAAGTCATATTTATGCATATAAAAATATTTTCCCAACAACAAAATTGTGGCTAGTGATAATGCAGAGTGGCTAGTAACATTGGAAAACTACTAGCCACAGTGGCTGGTGATCAAAAAAGTTAATGTCAAGCCCTGGTTAAAAGACATTTTAATGATATAATACACAACCAAACACATGTGGTCAGAACGAGTCACAGGTAATGAAGTATTAAACTATTCTCCCAAAGAAAAACCTGTCTAAGCACAATGCTAGCAGGTGTCTGTAGCTCCGCTCACACTCCGCCTCTTTGTCCTTGCTTGGTATCCCCCAGTTGTAGCGATGATGTGCGAACAAAATGGTGACGGTTGGCTACTTGTAGCTTCATTTGCGCTCTTCAGAAACCTATAGGTGATGTCACGGATACTACGTCCATATCTTTTACGGCCTATGATCTGAACCCAACGTCAGGCTGACATAGATGTCCAACGTCAGACAGAGGTTGCATTTTGGTTACTTTCCAACGCAACCTAAAATCAACATATTATTACTGTGTAATGATGTTACAGCTTGATGTTTTGTGGACATTACCAATATGACATCTATAAGACGTTGAATTTTAGTTGCCATACCTGATGTTTAAATGTATTTGATGTCAATATGATGCTGGCTTGACGTTGGATTTTGGTCACTTTCCATACAACGTAAAATCAGCAAAATATCAACATCATTTAACGTCAAAATAACATTGTCCTTAAATGCTGGCGACCTAAATCTAACCTAATACTACAGTCTTATGACATTGTGTGTCTGCAAAAGTGTCTGCTAAATGACTTACTGTAAATTAACTTTACAGAGCTCAATGAATAGCTCAATAAATAGGTGGCCAGTTGACTGCAGGTATATACAGTATGCTGTGTTTGGTAAATCTGCTCATAGTCTCTTGGAATCCAATCACCAGTGTATAACACATGTATCACACACACATCACACGCCGGTGTCAGTTTGACTGTAGTTGTAGGGAATAACTGTGACCCGGTCAGCAAATGGTCATTCTCTAGTTGTTTTCCATCTTGTCAGATCAGCTCGCTTCACTGAGCTTGCTTTAAATGAGCCTCGTTCACACACACTGAATGGAAACCCGAGGGCAGAGCTGACATTTGTGAAATAATGTGGGGAGACAAGGGTGTGCCATAGCTGTCAGTCAACATATCACCAATGTGCCTATACAAGCACAAATCTCTCGCTCTTATATTATATATATATATATATATATATAATATTATATATATAATATTATATATATATATATATATATATATATATATATATATATATATATATATATATATATATATATATATATATATATATATATATGGAACTCATTTTATTTATTTATTTATTAGTTTGCCAAATTATTTCGTCTTGTAAACATCTTAACCAAATCTGGTCTTTTGCTTGTATATATTTGCATATATATATTCATACTTTAATCATTTTGAAAATAGTCTTTAGGGCAACTTTTGCACAGTATTTGTTTTAATGAACCTTTATCATTTTAAGTCACTACGGATCAAATTAAATACATAAAAGGTGTGAGTGAAATAAATAAAAAATTGTCAATTGTAAAATACATTAGAAATTTTATTAATTAATTTATTTATTTATGAATGTTTGCATTTATTTATTTATTTATTTATTTATTTATTTATTTATTTATTTATTTATTTATTTATATATTTATACATGCATGTTTGCATTTATTTATTTATTTAATTAAGCATGTTTGCCTTTATTAATTTATTTGTTTATTTATTTATTTATTTTTGCATGCATTATTTATTTATTTATTTATTTGTTTATTTATTTATTTATTTATACATGTTTGCATTTATTTATTTATTTATTTATTTATTTATTTATTAAGCACAAAGTCTTGGGTATTTTGTATTATTAAAATGCATGTTTAGAAATGCCACACCAATGAAAAGTCTTTTTTTTACCAAGTCTTTTCTCTTTTTAATAAGTAGATAAATGTATGTAATTGTAAATTGTTTAACTGGTCAAGCTCACAGATTGGCATATGGCCAGTTTACAGCCACCATATTAGTTATATTATTAGTTGAATCACTGCATGTACAGTATAAGGTCAGCATCTTATTTACATTTCAGAAAAATAAGCACCATTTAGCACTGAAATGTGTGGAATTCTAATATACTTTACATAAACACAAAATGATTCATAAATATTGCTGAAAGCAGTAATTACTGGGCCCATGTTAAGTATTAATCTGTATTAATAAATTACCACTACATATAGAGTTGTAATATAATATAGATTAATATTTAAGATTGCAATACTACAGTAGTATTCTTTCCCTTTTGCCAACTGTAATTTAGCATAAACATAAAAATGACAAAATCATGTATTTTGATCTACAGTATGCCAATACAATATAAGAAAATGTGTAATCAATCATTTTTAAATGACAGTGGCAACAGTAAAAGGTTTTTGTGATCAATTTGTGAGTATTTATTTATTCATTCATTCATTCATTTTCTTTTCGGCTTAGTCCCTTTATTAATCCGGGGTCGCCACAGCGGAATGAACTGCCAACTTGTTTTTACGCAGCGGACGCCCTTTCAGCTGCAACCCATCACTGGAAAACACCCATACATTCTCATTTACACACATACACTACGGACAATTTAGCTTACCCAATTCACCTGTACCGCATGTCTTTGGACTGTTGGGGGAAAACGGAGCACCCAGAGGAAACCGACGCGAATGTGGGGAGAACATGCAAACTCCACACAGAAATGATAACTGACCCAGCCGAGGCTTGAACCGATGACCTTCTTGCTGTGAGGCGAGTGCACTACCCGCTGAGCCACCACGTCACTTATTTATTTATTTATTTATAAGCAAAACTATACACTGAATGAAATGTAAACATTGATACAATTGCATATCATTATTTTTGGCAACTTATACACATACACCATGCGAGATGATGCAATAGGAAATATACAGCAGATGTGAATGTTATTCAAAACGCTGTTCAGTTCTCACTAAAAATGCCTTTGGCAACACAACAAGGATGCTATTTTCTCATGTGCCAAGGCACAGAGAATAAAAACAGCCAAATAAACAGCAGAGCCTTTATGGCAGCGACAAAACAAGAGGAATTGTAATTTTCCGCTTTTTAAAAATCGAAATAAAAATAAGTAAAGCATCGCAAAAACTCGCTTCTGCTTGCGTTCTCACCCAAAAAAATGTTACATTTAATTTCCGATTCCAAAAATCAGCTCCAGCGTGCTGTAAATACGGTCATTCTTCATTGGCTTTTACGAGCCTGGGTAAATGAAATTGATAGGCAGCGCTGTGCACAGAGCTTTATAGACACACGTCTTTTATGTTGTTTTCAGCTTAAATTAGGGGGGAAGCGACACTAACGGACACGCGTCAGAGAGAGAGAACAGCAGGAGCGAGAAAGCCAAGGTTCAGCTCTGCAGCCAGTGTCTAATTAAAGCCTCAGCTGTCATAAAACTCAAAGTTAACTTTTCTGATCAAAAACCGCAGCAACGTGAACATGCATTTGTGATAAATATGAATCAGATGCGACGCTGCTGGTGCTTTCTCCAGCGCTGAGAGTCTGTCTGTGTGTTGGCTGCCTTTGTAGAGTGAGCTGAATGGTGCTTTGTGATGTGAGGGCAATTGCAGCCAGTCAGGCTGAAACTGCACCAGTGATTAGGAAAATTGAGTTTTTCAGAGCCACTGGGCCTTTTGAATCAAACTCTGCGAGATGCCGCTCTCGGGAGCCTTCCCTGCGAAAAAAGACACGCTCGCTCTCTGCAGATATTTCTGGATCCAGGTGGTACTTTCAGTCAAATTAATATGTTAATCTGTTATGTCAATTCTGTGAATGGAGGCTCATTTCCTGAAAAAAAGAAAGAGGAAACTCTTGCGTAAGTGATTGTGAAGTTGTTATTAGAGTGGAAATCTATTGCTGTCGTCGGAGCAGAATGTACCCTACGGGAGTTGGCATTGAAAGATGTAACATTCAGCAGCGAGCTTTAAGTAAGTCCACCTGTTAAAGTTTACATTTCTCACACAGACTGAGCGGAAGATCGCTTGGAATGAATGTCACCTACTTAAAGTGCTTTTCATCTGTATCATTTTATTACAGTCCTCATCTATACTGAAAGCAAATTCATCCACAAAATCTGTGTTGAGTACAACTTGCATAAACTAAGCCCTGATCAAGATAATGTAATATTGGGAATACTTATTCTTCAATGCAGAAGTGCACTCGTTTTTGCAATTGTTTTAGAACTTCCGATTCAGTTGCCTATGGGGGAAGGATATGAATAATAAACAGTCAAACTACTTGCTCTACAAACAAGGGTTTGCATGATTATACAGACAAAGCAGAAACATAAACATCAAGCAGCAAAACTAGCTGTTTTTAACATCTAAAAATGAATGGAAGTGAATTAGGCCGGAAGTCTCAAGCCAAAAAGATTCAAATGTCTGAGCCCGCTCTTACACAGAGAATAAGGTGAATAGAAAGTAATGTGCAAGTGTGTAAAATGTTTTATTCATCATTCATTCATTCATTCGTTTTCCTTCGGCTTAGTCCCTTATTTATCAGGGGTAGTCACAGCAAAATAAGTGAAGTGAATGAGACCGGACGTCTCGAGCCAAAAAGATTGAAATGGCTGCGCCCGCTTTTACATGGAGAATAAGGTGAATAGAAAGTAACGTGCAAGTGTGTAAAATATTTCATTCATTCATTAATTCATTCATTTTTCATTCATTCATTCATTCGTTTTCCTTCGGCTTAGTACCTTCTTTATCAGGGGTCGTCACAGCGAAATAAGTGAAGTGAATGAGACCGGACGTCTCGAGCCAAAAAGATTGAAATGGTTGCGCCCGCTTTTACAGGGAGAATAAGGTGAATAGAAAGTAACGTGCAAGTGTGTAAAATATTTCATTCATTATTCATTCATTCGTTCGTTCGTTTTCCTTGTCCTTAGTCCCTTATTTATCAGGGGTAGTCACAGCGAAATAAGTGAAGTGAATGAGACCGGACGTCTCGAGCCAAAAAGATTCAAATGATTGCGCCCGCTTTTAAGTGGAGAATAAGGGGAATAGAAAGTAATGTGCAAGTGTGTAAAATGTTTAATTCATTAATTAATTAATTAATTAATTCATTCATTCATTCATTCATTCATTCATTCATTCATTCATTCATTCATTCATTCATTCGTTTTCCTTCCGCTTAGTGCCTTCTTTATCAGGGGTAGTCACAGCAAAATAAGTGAAGTGAATGAGACCGGAAGTCTTGAGCCAAAAAGATTGAAATGGTTGCGCCCGCTCCTACGTGGAGAATAAGGGGAATAGAAAGTAACGTGCAAGTGTGTAAAATGTTTCATTCATTCATTAATTATTCATTTGTTCGTTTTCCTTCGGCTTAGTGCATTCTTTATCAGGGGTCGTCACAGCGAAATAAGGGAAGTGAATGAGACCGGACGTCTCGAGCCAAAAAGATTGAAATGGTTGCGCCCACTCCTACGTGGAGAATAAGGTGAATAGAAAGTAACGTGCAAGTGTGTAAAATGTTTCATTCATTCATTCATTCATTCATTCATATCGTTCATTCATTTGTTCGTTTTCCTTTGGCTTAGTCCCTTATTTATCAGGGGTAGTCACAGCGAAATAAGTGAAGTGAATTAAACTGGAAGCGAGCCAAAAAAATTCAAATGGTTGCGCCCGCTCTTATGCGGAGAATAAGGTGAATAGAAAGTAATGCGGAGAATAAGGTGAATAGAAAGTATTGTGCAAGTGTGTAAAATATTTAATTCATTCTTTCATTCATTCATTCATTAGATTTCCTTCGGCTTAGTCGACCCCTGATTAATAAAGAGACTAAGCAGAAAAGAAAATGAATTAATTAATGAATGAATGAATAATTAACAAAGATTTGAAGTTGAAGGGTTTGTATATTCGATTTGTATAAGGATTTTGTATAGACAATTCATAAAAAAACAAAACAAGAAAAAGTCATGAAATGCAAAGTTGAAATGCAAACAATTTGATAAATAAACTTAATTTTTATAGGTTATGTAGAAAAATGTTAAAAGGTAGAAATGGAAAAATAATTCGAATTTGAAGAATAATCTGTATAATTTAAAGAATTTAAAATTTAAATAAGAAAATTATTTGAATATGAATAATTTTAAGAATTAAAAAAATTAACAATTCTGAACTTTTAAAACTTGATCAATTAAAACTTGATCACGATGTGGTTGGTTGTGGCAGGAAGGGCATCCGCTGTGTAAAACATACTGTATGCTGGATAAGTTGGCAGTTGGAAATAGAGACTACGCCAAAGGAAAATGAATGAATGAATGAATGAATGAATGACCTGAAAAAATATGAAATATTTAGAAACCCATGAGCCAAAAGCAAAGCGAACGGCCTTAAATATCAGTAGTTCTTCTGTTTGGTTGTGGCAGTGCTAAATAGGCTGTATTTTCTGACTGATGGATCTGTTCTGTCTCCTGACACCTTATGGACTTGTAATGTGTACGACACACCCTTTTATTGGCCGAAAGATTTATTAGCGCTCTACACCTGGCTTGAAAAAAGAAGGTGATGCTGTACTAATGTGCCAGTGTGTGTTGACACATGGGCCTTGTCCTTGTATTTGCTGCAGTGTGTTTTATTTCACAGCTGTTGACATTCGTGCATTGTGAGCTGTGTATGTTTGTGTGCTTTTGAAATGAAACCTGTGCATCATTTCTCTCCCTCTCTTTCTTCATTTCCCCTTTGTTTAACTTAAAACGCAGTGAGCAGTTTTTAGTTACGAATGAGTCCGTCAGAGAGGACAACATAGAATAGGCAACATAAAATGCATTATATTTTGTTTGTGTTTATTTTTTTTTGCATTAATAATATTGATTGTGATAATTCACATGTATCAAATGCATCAAGAAGACTTAGAGGGAAGTATTATCTAAAAGGATTTGGATATTTTACCCTAAAAGAAGACAATTATGTCATAATGTTTTCACCCTTTATTCGTTTCAAGCCTTTAAGAGTTTCTTTCTTCTGTTGAACACAAAATAAGATGTTTTGAAAAATGTTGGGTAACACTTTATTTTGATGGTCCATTTGAGCATTAGTAGACTGTCTGCTTAATATCTGTTGATACTGACATTTAACAGTCCTTCAACAGACATTTAACTGACTATAAGAAACTTTGCAATTACATGTCAACTTACACTAACCCCAACCTAACAGTCTACTTATAATCTAATGAGAATTAATTGACATGTAGATGCAATGTAACTTATATTCAACAAACGGACCATCGAAATAAAGTGTGACCAAATGTTGGAAACCTGTAACCATTAACTTCCATAGTTTATTCCTTCTATGGAGGTTAATGGTCACAGGTTCTTCAAAATATCTTCTATGAGTAGTTTAATAATTAGTGAGTAAATTTTCATTATTGGGTGAACTATCCCTTTAATTTTTAAACCAAAAATAAGGTATTGTAAGCAAACACAAAATGTAAAATCTATTTAATTCTTCCTGGAAGCCAGGGGCGGACTTAGTGATTTGGGGGCCCTAAGCAAATCCGGGTATGGGGCCCTAGCATTAAAACTCAAAACATTTTCTTTCTCTATAATTTTTTTTTTCTCTGTAGATTAATATTATTATTATTATTATTATTATTATTATTATTATTATTATTATTATTATTGTTGTAAATAAACTACATGTTAAAAAATATTTAAAAAGTATATAAACATATTTTAAGTATATTTTATATATTTTAATATTTACCGGAACCTTTATCTTCTTAATGTAAAATTAAATGCAATACATTTACAAATGTTGTAATATATTACAAAAGTTCTAATTAATTTGCAACTATTTAAACTAAATTAGCGCTAAATTATTATTAACTAAATTATTTAAACTAAATTAGCGCTAAATTATTATTAACTAAATTATTTAAACTAAATTAAAAGTAACACATTTTTTTGTGAATAGATTTTGATATAAAAAACAAACAAACATACATGTAAACAAATTTAATTATGATCAATCCAACTAAATGAACTGAATAATTGCTTTTTGTGAATCGGCAGCCGTTAATTTTCACTGGGCAATGTTATCTTATTTAAACAAAGCCTACTAGTCTAATGCTGCGTTCACACCAGACGCGGATGAAGCATCAAGCGCGAGTGATTTACATGTTAAGTCAATGCAAAGACGCAAATAGACATACTGCGGCGCGATATGCACGAATGAGGCGACGCGAATGATTCGATTCGAGCGAATGAAGCGGCGCGAGTTGAGCGTTTTGAACAACTCACTCGAGTTGGAAAATCTGAACTTCAGCGGACATTCGCGCCGTGTTAACCAATCATGAGCTTGCTCTTGTAGGGGCGTGATTATGACGTAGCGCCTGTTGTTGGTGTCCCAAGGGAAAATCCTCTTGCCAACACCAGCTAATCAAACTGGGCTTGGCTCAGTCAGAAGCACCGCTGAAAGCTTCCATCATCCAGGTATAGTTTCTGGAGGAGTTGATGAAGTCACAGGGCTAGGTGCACCTCTGAATGGATCTACGCTGTTTTTCAGCCTTCCTAAAAGCACATAAACACAGCTATTCTCTAATGAAATTCCTAACCCTCTCATCAAATCCATGTTAGCCATTTAGCAACGAAGCTACAGTCACCAGGCAGACAGAAGCCCCGCCCTGACGTGAATCCACAGCTGTTGCTCAGTGAACTTGACGTGCGAATGAAGCGGATTTGACGTAGAATGAAGTGAGTAAACTAAAAATGTTCATGCGTCTATTTGAATAGCAGGTAGGATTTAGGATTTATCCCTGGTGTGAACATAGCATTAACGGTTATATACAGATTCTACAACATATGATAGGAAATGTAAAAAAAAAACTATATGATTAATATATGCTTTTTGGCATTGGTCGGGGTCCCTTATTGCCCGGGGCCCTAAGCGGCTGCTTACCTCACTTATTGGTTAAGTCTGCCCCTGCTGAAAGCTAGAGGGCACCCTTGCACAAACGTTACATATGTATCACAGAATTAAAGACATCAACTATCACTCTAGATGAGTAAAGTCAAAAAGCTTAAAACGTTTAAAAATAAGACCACAAAAAATAACAAATGATTGTGCTAATATACTGTATGTTTAATACAGTATCTGTTCTTCAAGCCATCCTGGGGTGCGTTTCCCAAAACCATCGTTAGCCAACTAAGGTCGCAAGTTCCGTCGTTACAAACATAGTTCTTTGATTTGCTGTTTCCCGAATCCATCGTTCCAACGAACATTCGCAAACTGCGTCGCAAACTTGAGCACTTGAAACTACACCTCTGGAGCTGTAGTTAGAAGCATAGTTCCTGGCTGTGTTCTATTCCCACTTATCCCCCCTATGCCCTATTCATTTAGAACATTCTAACATTCAAAGTTGGAATTATTAAAAATAAAAAAGCATTAAGTTAATCTCTCTTAGGTGTAATTTGCTTTCAAAGTATTTTTACAGTTCAGTTTTAGCGATCTTCATGTTTACAATTGTGCTCCCTTCGCAGTGCACTTTGAAAACATTGATATCATTTTGAGCACAGCCTCATGGCGAAAGCTATAGGTATATTTGAAAGCGGAAATTATGTTGCGTCTCCAAAGCTTGTGAAAATAAAAAACATAGCATACGTTAATTATTTTATTTTATAGTGGGTTATTTATTAAGTTTCTCTGCTGTATATGACATGGGTCTGTTGGTTAGAACTTTCTGCTGTGGTTTGCATGTGTCAAATTGTAATTTTTTTTTATAAATAAACAATATCCTAAAGAATAATAATGATATGATAATAATCATCATCATCATCATCATCATCATCATTAATATTATTATTAAAGTAAATATATTTAGAATAAATAGCCTCATTATTTATTTATTTATTTATTTATATGATTTATATATGATATTAGAATAGTGTTAGCTTTTGTAAGTGATTTTATGTTTTAGAATAGAATATGTACTGTTCAACTTCTCAATAATATTAGTAACGCAAACATTGGCCCTATATGTGCCATTTACATATATTTCAATTAATATGGAAAATGAGTGCATGTTTTTACCAAAACTAATATTGGATTTTATTTTAAATGCGTGTTTGTGTAAAACAATTTAATTTGCACAAAGAAATGATGGGGTTGTTCTCTAAATAAGTTACTCCACCCCGTTTAGAGCATCATTATGGGTGTTTTACGTTATAACTAACGTGGTTCAAGCGATGGATCTGCGACAGAGAAACTACGGCTTTTGGGAAACACTCGTCGCTACATCGTTCTTTTGCCAAACGATGCATTGCATTATGATAGTTTAGTCGCGAGTTACGTCGTTGTTTGGGAAAAGCACCCCAGGGTATTTTTTACAAGAACTTAGTATATGGCCCCATGGAAAAATTTATTTTGATTGGACAATGACATCATTCCAAGGTATGCTGTTTTAACAACTTATAAAATTAACAAGACAGATGTATCATGAATCTTTAAATCAACTTGACTAGTGAATATATTAATGTAGCCTACTATATATACGCTCATCTCAGACGGTATATGCTTATCAGTCACTCTGCTGTTCTTTACTGTTTGGCGCCATCTTGTAGAAGTAGGGAAATACGAGTAAAAAAGGAAAGTAGCCATGTAATAAGTGGGGTAATGCACATCCAGCCGGTTGTTTTTTGCAGAATAAAGTCTTTCAGTCTTATACAACAGCTTGTAGGTTTTATGTTAGGGATAAAGTACATTCAGGAGGTTGTTATTGCAGAATTAAACCTGATAGGCTTATTGCCAGACCATTGCAAAGTAGTGCTTTATTCTGTGAAAACAACCATCCTGTATGTAATTTTATCCTGCTTATTGCACAGATACTTGCCACAAAACATAAAAAATAGACACAATACATTGTTCTGAGCCGTAATAGGTTATCTTTAACTTAAATGCAAAGCTGAAGAAGCAAAAACAGTAGGAGTATACACGAAGTCGCTCATTATTTGGTCACAAGATGGCACCAAACAGTCAAAAACGCAAAGCTGACAGAAACAAAACTGGCTGAACAAAAGATAGACTATCTACATATTATTATTACGCAAGACAAAAAGTAAAAAATAAATAAATAAAATGCGACATGAGTAGGCTCACACGGAATCTGCGCGCGCAGAATTCCACAGATTTTCTGCAGAATTCCGCAGATTTTTACCCCATCATTAATTCTGTTTATTTACTTGAGTAAATTTGTGTAAATCTGAATTTATTCAGTTTTTAAATTACACACATTTCACATATTAAGGTTTTAGTTATGAGACCACCAAAATAATTTCGCAGAAATCCGCAGATTTTTACCAAAATTCTCCGCAGAAATTGCAAAAAACGTCCGCAGATTCCGTCTGGCCCTGGACATAACTCAAGAAGATACATAAATGTTGATGTAGGTTTATCGATTTTAATGCTTTGACTGATAGTTAAGGTGATTTTATTGCAGTCGTTATCTTGGAATAGCATACCTTGGATTGACCAATCAAAATAGTGTATTCCAGACAGACGTGTAATAATCTGCAATATCAAATGGCTGGATGTACATCATCCCTTATTTTCTATACAGTATATTTACA
>LR812532.1:51687040-51732040 GCA_903798195.1 Danio kyathit | reverse complement strand
CAACAACAACAACAACAACAACAACAATAATAATAATAATAAAAATAAAAATAAACTAATTATTGACAATTTTGCTTACTATAATCATTTTCAACGTAATACATTGCATGGAAGAGTTCTACAAATGACAGACAACATGTAATAAAAATGTATATTATCCTCAGAGGGGAACCTTTGATGAGGGCAGTATCATGCTGAGGACATAATCAAAAATAGATGTGTCACATTACAGTTACATGCCTTAATGCTTCCGTTGAGCCTCCAGCTCATGAGACCACAACCAAATTATTTTGTGTATATTTTACGAGAGGGAAGAGACATGCATTATGTGTTTATTTTTGTCATACGAGCTGGCATAAATGCAATCCTTGGGCCAATTTCTACGAGTCCCTCCCTTGCTGTTGGAAGTGACTGAGGAAAATTGTATCTTAAGATTGCATTTTGCATCAACAGGTGCTCGACACATATCATGGGGCTTTCTTCCTGATTGAACCCGGGTTCTGTTATGTTTCCTGGCAATGCAGGAACAATCTCAAGTGCCTGTTTTGCTGGACACACAGGAAAACAAGAATATCAATCTCATTTAAGCCGTAGGGAATACATGCATGCAAATGTAAAAAGCCATAGGAAGGATAGTGTTACATTAAATGCACATGTCCTGAATTTAACCAATAATGCATTTCCCAATGCATCAGCTTTATTACTATCCTTGTTGATGTGTTTTTAAGATGCTCAAGAAAATATGTGCATCGATTAAAATGGACAACTAATTATAATTAAAAGCATATTAATCAATTAAATGGTTTGACACAGCAAGAGCACATCTCAGCTAGAGGAGTGTTTGTGCGCACGCATAATTAATCACATATGTCATACTTGTTTATTTTGCTTTGAATAAGTTGAGTTGATAAGTTGAAAAGGAGTTTGGCGTTAATAGAAAAAAAAAAGCATCCCTATTTCTTTAGGGCATTAAATCCACAAGAGAAATAAAGAAATAATTCTGCTTTTGATGTGCCTTTCTTGGAGTTATTTTTTACCTGCCATTCAGCATGATCCAGAGACTGAAAGCACAGATTTGTTTTCATATGTCTAATTGTTTAATTAATAGCACAATTCAAAACACTATGAAAAGAAATATAGATCCCATGCATAAAAAAAGCATTTGTTTTTTCTATGTATATCTGCCTTTAGGCTTTATTTTAATAATATAGCTGCAAAGTCTAAAGCGCAAGATGAAAAAGCATGAATGGCATGTCTGAATCCACTTTTGCTATTTTAAAGACGGAAAAATATGCTCTGCGCCCCGGCGCATGGTCTAACAGGGTTGTGCTTATTATCTTAATGAGTTATGGGTGTGTTTTGAGCATAGCGTGGATTAACCAATCAGAGTCTCATCTCCCATTCCCTTCAAGAGTCAGTTGTGTCACGCCATGGTGCATTTGCCATTTACATGGCGGACTTTGGAAGTGGAAAAACTGAATGCTTCACTAGCGAGAAAACAGTTAAACAGACCATCTGCAGTGCGAAGATAAAGAACGAGCCTCCTTACTTTCTCTTTACTTTTTACTTTACTCCTTTCGTGGATAAGAAAATGGTGTTGTACACACTCCACTGAAGACATCCATTAGCCTACATATTTGTGTTTGTTAAGTGCAAAGATTTGTTTTAAAAACTATTTTTAAGTTCAGTTTTAATTTTCAGCAAAATAATTAATGAACAATAATAATGAAGTGTGGAGGAATATCCAAACACACGTCCTATTCTTATGCTCCATATGGTGATACATACGTCTCCAAAACCCAACAGGTGGACAAATCTAAACTTGTTTTTTTTTAAACAAATATAAATATGCATATAAAAAATAATACTACTAATAATAATAACATTATACAAATGTAAATTGTCATGAATAAACTGAAAAAAATGTGCCTCAGCATGAAGGCATGGAGGCAGTGGTTTTTATATTTATGTAGAAAATAATAATTTTTGTAACATTTCAATACTTAATTTTTTTTTTATATGTAAAGATATTTGTGTATCGCTGTATCCTGTGTGCATTAAGCAATGTGTAGGGGTTTTGGACCTGCATAGGCCCATAACTAATGTGCTCAGTAATGTATTTTAGACCAGCTTCTAAAATCTTCAAAATAGCAATGCACAAACAATGCGCCTTAACACACCTCCGTTTTAGACCGAAACACCCATGAGTCCACAAAGTGGCGCAAATGAATTTGCTATTTGAACAACGTGGCGCAAAACATGAAAAATTACTGCTACTCTGAAAATAGCAACAAATCGAACCAAACCGTCTTGCGCCTTGTTGCACTGGGCACATTGCATTTGCGTTTTGCAAACAACGCAATGAGCCATGATTTGGGTTCTTTGTTTTGCAAACATTAGTTTCATTTTTTGTTAATTTTTCATCTCTTGCATACTCGTTAACCATAGTTTCCCTCCAGGTTTTTTAGTGTACATGAATTTTCTGCCTTTGAGCTTGAAGGGCACCCATTTTACCTCTTTTTCAAGATTTAAGATAAGTCTGTTGTGTCTCCAGAATGTGTCTAAAGTTTCAGCTTAAAACACCCATCAGATTACTTATTATATCTTTCAGAATAGTGCATTTTTCTGCTCTGAACACATTGTAGCCATTTTTCTTGCCTGCGCCTTTAATGCTAGTTCTCCCCGCCCACCGTTTCCACGTGCCTTTCAGAGTGTGCCTCAATCTCCGGCTGCATCAGATAAACATCACAGTGACAGACATGAAAGAAGCAGATCTTGCATAACGTTTGTGAGAAATTCTACAGTAAGAAATTTCCCAATGACCTGCAATTAGAGGGATACAAAGTTAGCATTAGTTCTATTATAAAAGATCTGGGTGTTATATTAGACAACAAACTATCTTTTGAAAATCATATATCCCATGTCAAAAAAACTGCCTTCTTTCATCTGAGAAATATCGCCAAGTTACAAAGTATGCAATCCATCTCAGATGCAGAAAAGCTAGTCCATGCTTTTATGACTTCTAGGCTGGAGTACTGCAATGCTCTGTTTGCTGGTTGCCCAGCATCCTCTATTAACAAACTTCAGCTAGTGCAAAACGCAGCTGCCAGAGTTCTTACCAGATCTAGAAAATATGATCATATCACCCCAATTTTATCCTCCTTACACTGGCTGCCTGTTAAGTTTCGTATTGATTATAAAATATTACTTCTTACCTATAAAGCTTTAAATAATCTAGCTTCTGTTTATCTAACCAACCTCCTGTCTCGCTACAACCCAACCCGCTCTTTACGATCTCAAAACTCAGCGCTTCTGGTAGTACCTAGAATAGCAAAGTCGAGTAAAGGAAGTCGAGCCTTCTCATTTATGGCTCCTAAACTCTGATATAGCCTTCCTGATAATGTCCGAAGCTCAGACACACTCTCGCAGTTCAAAAGTAGATTAGCAAAGCATACACTCAATGCATCACATAGCGGTATGATGCATGAATGTGCTCCACGCAGGTTTTTTTTTTCCTTCACTTTCGCACTTTGGTGAAGTTTTTTTTCTTCACCGCTGTCGCCACTGGCTTGCATAGTTCGGGACTTGTAGAGCTGCGCATCGATGGATTGCTCTTTAGTGTTTGGACTCTCAGCAGTGAATATTAAAACACATTGAATTGAACTAATCTAAACAGAACTGAACTTAAACTCTGAAAACTGAACTACACTGTTTCAATTCACTATAATCTTCTATGTGAAGCTGCTTTGACACAATCTACATTGTAAAAGCGCTATAGAAATAAAGATGAATTGAACTATTTGATGTTTTTGCTTTCTGCAGTGATGAATCATACACAATGTCATTACAAAGTCATGTTGCGGTGAGCCTCAAAATTGGAGAAATTTGGATACTATTTTAACGCCAGGAAATTAAAAAAAGAGACTTATTGTGTTTCTATCACTTCAATATAACTGTAGACACACTACCTACACACAGTTCTGTCCAAGCAAGCTTAGAAAAGATGATTTTCATCGCCCTTTAAGGGAGAGCTGGCTTATTATTTCCCTCCTTGCAAATTATGTAATCAGATTTGATTTCTGTTCTTTGTTTTGCTATTCATTTGAATTTCTCGTCAAGGCCTCTTGACTTCGTTTAGCATAAGGTTATAAGTGAGCTGCTTTATAGGCTGATCATTTCTACTACAGGAAAGCTTAAGATGATGCAATAAAGAACATGACTGAGTGACGTGAATTGAGTTAGAGGAAATGTGATTGATGTGTGAACTCTCAGTGTTTGTACAGTAACTGTGAGCTTTTACACAATGGTGAAATTAAGATGGGATTAAAGAGCTAAATAAAACATGAGCAAAGGTAGGCTCGATAGAAAAAGAGCTGGGTTGAACTGGGACAAATGGACAAATGGATGGATCGATGAATAGACGAATGGAGAGGGATTCACTGGGATGGGCAGATGAAATGGAATGATTGGGATGGATGGACAAACGGGCATACAAAGGAAGGTTAGATGGGTGAAATGAGAGAAATGGATGGATGAATTGAACGATGAATGGAGAGTAATTGACTGGGATGGATTGATAGAATGGAATGATTTGTGATGGATGGATGGAATGATTAGGATGGAGGGATGGACAGAGGAAAACAGGAAGGAAGAATGGATGGGTGGAAGGAGAGACATATGGATAGACGAACTGACAGATAAATGGAGATTGATTGACTAGGATGGACATATGCCAGATTAGTTGGTGGTTCATTCTGCTGTGGCAACCCCTGGTAAATTAGGAACTAAGCCGAAGACAGGATGAATAAACAAGATGGGTTGATGGACTGGAATGTTATGGGATGGACAGCCAGATATGGATGTATTGATAGACATGGATGAAAGGGCAGATGGACAGACGGACAGATGGATGGATGGATAAATGATTGTGATGGATAAATGGATGAATGGACAGATGGAAGGATTGGGATGGATGGACAGACATATGGATGGGCGAATGGACAGATGAACGGAGAGTGATTGACTAGGAGGGATTGATGGACTGGAAGAAAGCAAGGAAGAATGGAATAAAGGATGGAGAGTTGAAGAGAATGATTTGGATGGATGGATGGAAGGATGGATTCATGGACTAGGATGATTTAGGATGGAAAGTTACAGTCAGGAGCAGACAGATGGATGGACAGACTGGTTGTGATGGATAAATTCATGAACTAGGATGATTTAGGATGGAAGGTTAGAGTCAGAAGCGAAGGAAGGAAGGAAGGAAGGAAGGAAGGGAGGAAGGAAGGGAGGGAGGGAGGGAGGGAGGGAGGGAGGGAGGGAGGGATGGAGGGATGGATGGATGGATGGATGGATGGATGGATGGATGGATGGATAGACAATATATAGATAGATAGATAGATAGATAGATAGATAGATAGATAGATAGATAGATAGATAGATAGATAGATAGATAGATAGATAGATAGATAGATAGATAGATAGATAGAATATGGATGGATGGATGGATGGATGGATGGATGGATGGATGGATGGATGGATAAATTCATGGGCTAGGATGATTTGGGATGGAAGGTTAGAGTCATATGCAGATGATGAATGCATTGGAGTAGATGGAGGAATTCAGAGATGAATTAAACGGTGTCGTTTACCAAACCTCAATCAATTTACCCGAGACAGAATCAGCAGCACCACAACCCACCACTCTACAGAATCAAGAGAACAAACCATACAGCACAACCAATGTAACCAGATTCCCAAAGGACTTCATCTTTGAGACAGTTCTTTACAGTGAATCAAAGCCGACAACACAACTACTATAGTCTGATTCCAGAACAAATGATCCTTATAAAATAGGAAATGATATTATATATGTTTAGCAAATCTAAAACATACTCCCTCAAGAGACCATGCATTGCTTTTAAAATGTCATTATTTTGTTTATTAGATGTTCAAGGCTATGAGTTAACATTCTTTTATTTGCTTAACATTCAATGGTCAAAGCCCCTCCTTCCCAAACTCCCAGAAAGCTCTGATTGGCTAGTTGAGAACACCTCAACTGTCTGGATAATCACCAGTCTCCAGCCCAGCACCAGCCCAGTTATGGCTTCAAACGTGACAGCAAACACACAAAATACACAGTTAATGATGACGAAGATTTTTTTTATATATACATATTTTTATATACATATTAGTTTGAGCCTTCCAACAACGCAGATCATTAAGCAGATCAGAACTGAGAAAGCACACACTCAATTTTTATTTTTTTGTTTTGCTTGTTCAAACTACTTATCTAAAATGAGCTGAAACAACACAATTCTTGAGATTTCATTGGCACAACTTAATTTTTTTATGTTCAATCCACATAAATTTGTTAAAAGTGTTACGTTAACTTAATCGATTTGTGTTGGGACAACATGAATGAATTGTGTGGAACCCTGCATTTTTTTCAGTGCAGCTTAAGCAAAACAAATGTTTATTTTGTAACTCACAGCAGCTCCACGACATGACAAAAATACTACAAACCAGGAAAGTCTCAGATTCTTTATCTATACATGCCTTTGGGCGGCATTATAATAATATTTCAAACTGTGACACGGATGTTTGCAGAGGTAATATCTGTATTGTTGGATCAGTGCGTTTTAAGGAGGTCTGGAGCTTTCTCTGTCAGGTTTTTTAGTTATTGTGAAAGACCTCTGAGCTTTGTGATTTTGGATATCTTGCACAGACAGATACGTATATTATGCACTATATAAAAAGCAAAGCATGCATTACAATGCATAATATGGCTTCTTTAAAGGGATAGTTCACCTAAAAATGAAAATTCTTATCTTATTCTCCCTCATGTGGTTTTAAATGGTTAGGAGTTTCTTTCTTCTGTTGAATATCAAACAAGAGAGACTGAGGAATTCTGGTTCCTGGGACCAATAGACTTCCATAGTAGGGGGAAGAATACTATAAAAGTCAATGGGTGTCTTTTGCGTTCTTGGGATGGGATGGGTGGATGGATGGAAGTATGAAATGATTGATGGAAGTATGAAATGATGGAAGGAAGGAAGGAAGGAAGAACGGATGGAAGTATGAAAGGAAGAACGGATGGAAGTATGAAAGGAAGGACGGATGGAAGTATGAAAGGAAGGACGGATGGAAGTATGAAAGGAAGGACGGATGGAAGTATGAAAGGAAGGACGGATGGAAGTATGAAAGGAAGAACGGATGGAAGTATGAAAGGAAGGACGGATGGAAGTATGAAAGGAAGGACGGATGGAAGTATGAAAGGAAGGACGGATGGAAGTATGAAAGGAAGGACGGATGGAAGTATGAAAGGAAGGACGGATGGAAGTATGAAAGGAAGGACGGATGGAAGTATGAAAGGAAGGACGGATGGAAGTATGAAAGGAAGGACGGATGGAAGTATGAAAGGAAGTATGAAAGGAAGGACGAACGGATGGACGGACGGACGGATGGAATGATGAGTGGAAGTATGAAAAGATGGATGGATGGATGGATGTATGAAATGATGGATGGAAGTATGAAATGATGGATGAATGGATGGATGGATGGAAGTATGAAATGATGGATGGATGGATGGATGCATGAATGGAATTATGAAATGATGGATGGATGGATGGATGGATGGATGGATGGATGGATGGATGGATGGATGGATGGATGGATGGAATGATGGATGGATGGATGCATGAATGGAAGTATGAAATGATGGATGGATAGATGGATGGATGGATGAAATGATGGATGGATGGATGGATGGATGGATGGATGGATGGATGGATGGATGGATGAAATGATGGAAGTATGAAATGGATGGAAGTACGAAATGATGGATGGATGGAAAAAATGTAATGATAGATAGAAGTATGAAATAGATGGAAGCATGAAATGATGGAAGAATGGATAGATGGATGGAACATGAAGCATTGGGGTGGATTAACTGGATTAGATGGAAGAATGAAATAATTTGGGATGGATGGATGGATGGATGGATGGAACAGTAAGCATTAGGATGGATTAACTAGAATAGATGGAAGTATGAAATAATTTGTGATGGAAGGATGAATGGAACTGGAAGCATTGCGATGGATTAACTGGAATAGATGGAAGTATTAAATGATTTGGGATGGATGGATAAAAAACAATGCGTTTCTGAATGCTTTCTGAAAACAAAACAATTTCTGAATGCGTCTAAAACAATGGTTCACTCAGCTAATAGTAACGAAAAAGACAACACATCTAAAGCATGGGAGTTTTTGCATGTCGATTTAGTCCTTTATAAGATATTAGAGATGTCATCCTTGAATTCCAATTAGTCTAACACTCCCTTGATGTCTCTCCTCTTTTTAACTTCTCTCTCTGTTCACAGCTGGAGACCAAGACAAAACCATATCAAATGGTTAGTCTCACTTTCAATTACAAAAACATCATCAAGGGACTGTATTGGAACTGTGCCCATGAACGAAACAATGGTGAAATGTTTGATTGTCTTATCTGTGGACTCTCAGTGAATTTTGAGATGCTGTGCAATAGGTGTTTACATGTGTAGGTCAACTATTATGAGCATACAAACATATTTTGGAATGTGAATCACATGAAAAGGATTTCAAATAGCTTTCCTCAACTAACTGATAATCATCAAATCGTGATTCGTCATTGCTATACTGTGAACAAAAGAAAGACGGGTTGAGAACAAATGGATATCAAACAAACAATTAAGGAATAAATTACACTGACAAAGAGGTGCAATTTTCTGAAATATTCAAAGCAAAGCTATCTGTTTCTCTGTGTGACATGAAGTGCTCACGGCCAAGCTCTGACAATGGTGATATTACAATTCTATTGTGGCTGTTTCAGAAAATTGCCAGATTTGCCCTTCACCTTGTTCCTTGACTGACTTTTTTTTTTCGTGGATCTGCAGAATAACATCTTTGAGGCGGAAAGAAAAAAGTGCATCTCAAATCACCGCACACATGTGGTGCTCCAAATCATTTTCTTTAATATGCTAATGCGTCTGCAGAGAAATTGTTATTTTTAAGGGATTTATAAAGCACTCACTTTAGATTAGGTCAGAAAACTGCATGAAGCGGAGTTAATAAAGCATTAATTAACACACAAAGTAACTATTATTATATTTCTGAACAATAAGATACATAAATGTTCATTTGAATAGTTTATTAATCATTTGCTTGCACATTCGGAATGATCCTAAAAAAAAACAAAGCACCAACTATTACTTAAAGGGGTGGTCCAGAGTGTATTTTTAAGACTTGGTTGTGATTAAAGGATGCAAAGCACTGTGTGTTGATGCTTCACTTGTAAAAAAATCACGTTATTTTTTCATATATCTTACTTTGATTATATACAGCTACTTAGCTAACATGAAAACGACATATTTCCTATCATATTTCCTAGTTCCTCTGAAGAGGCTCTGATTGGTCAGCTAACAATATGCTGTGATTTGCGGTTTAGCTCCACGTCACCAGGAAAAGCGTCACGCCCCTACAAAACACTGTCAGTCAGACTAGCTGTTAGCCGTATCAGTTTGTGCTTGAATCAAACAGAAAATGACACGGAGAACACAGCTGAACCTCACGCCTGCTCTCTAAAATAAAACCTGACAAGTGTCTTTCACATATATTCGGAATAAGCCTGTGTAAGTAATATGAAAAGTTCACATATCTTTTGCAAGTTTGTTATTTGAGATGTAGAGCGCAGGGAAAGCGGCTGCATAGAGAGATGCTGCACAGCTGGTGAAGATTGTGGGTGTCTACTAGGGTTGGGCAATGTTGACCAATTTAGCATCGTACAATGTCTAATGTGAAACATCGCGATGGACGATGGCATCGTCTTCATAGGCATCGGTGAATTAATTATTTACGAATAATTAATTCATAATGAATTAATTATTTGTAGCCTACCGTTTCAACTATCTGTCTTTCTTTTACCCATTACCAAATCATAAATAAATAAAGATAAGTTACACACAAATTACCACCTGTCAATCACTTTTTCCTGGGTGCGGTGGATGGCGGAGATGTGTCGAATGTGAGCGGCACGGGGGTGTCAAGGACGAAAGTAAGGAGGGTTGGGGAGTCACGGAAGAAAGTGAAAATGAACAGCGGACAGGGGAGGAGGATGCTTGAGGAGGGGGATCGGTAAAATGAGGTGCCGGATCAAATTTCAGAGGTGCCGGTCTCGGATTCGGCGTGTTCCGGCACAAATTAAGCCCTGGATAGAGACAAGACTAATTAAATATCACGTTTAACAACTATAGTGATACACGATCCAGCGATAGATCCTTGATAAACTGTCCGACGTACACTGTTCTCTGGAGCTCAGACGAGCGCATGACAGTGTGTGTGTCTGTGGCGGTGTGTGTGTGTGTGGCTGTGTCTGTGCGTGTGTGTGCGCGTGTGTGTGTGTGTGTGTGTGTGTGTGTGTGTGTGTGTGTGTGTGTGTGTGTGTGTGGACAGAGGGCTGTTCAGAAATGCTAGATGAAACGCCAGTGTGGACGTGGGTCATTTTCGTGAATGCGAAAATGCCATTTTAAAAGTAAGCTGTATTAGTGTAAACGGGGACTGAGTGTGTATTTTTCACGAGCGGGTTTGTGACGGGGGCGGGACGGAGGATCGGCGATGCCGACTCAGCATCATGATGTCTATCGGCCATCGGCGATGGACGATGGCATAGTCTATCGGCCCAACCCTGTCTACAGGGGTTTGACTGATAAATATGAATTTGTAGCGAAATTGTTAGCGGTGCTAAACAGCATTTCCCATTGTTAACATCCTTGTTTACATCCTCACTACAACATACCATTAACACTCGAAACTGTGCATGTAGTAGATCAAATACTAAATAATACTAAATAATAAACAAATAAAAATACTTACAGCTTGTGGCTCACAAAAGTTTCTTCTATTATGGTTGGATGAGTTTTTAACTGAATCGTCAGACATCATCTGGAAAACGGTTTGAATTTCCGCTTAGTAAAAAAACTGTTAGTGTTCCAATTGGGACGACGCTTCATTGATATACTATGCTGTTGAGTGTGCAAGTGAATAAGTACAGTTGAAACCAGAAGTTTACATACACTACAAAAAAGGCACATAACCATTTTTAAAAAAAATGTCTGATGGTAAATCATACTAAATGTTTATTATTTTAGGTGCGTTAGGATTACCTAAATCATTTACATTTGCTAAATGGCAGAATAATGAGAGAATTTTTTTAGAGAATTTTTTTTATTAATTTCTAGACAGTCAAAAGTTTACATACATTTCTTTAGTATTTTTTAGCTTTGCCTTTAAACTGTAAAACTTGGGTCAAACATTGTGGATATCATTCCACAAGCTTCTCACAATAGTTTGCTGGAATTTTGGCCCATTCCTCCCAACTGAACTGGTGTAACTGAATCAGATTTGTAGGCTGTCTTGCTTCCACACCATTTTTCAACTCTGCCCACAAATTTTCTATAGGATTGAGATCAGGGCTTTGTGCTAGCCACTCCAAAACATTCACTCTGTTGTCCTTAAAGTGCACTTTAACTAATTTGGCAGCATTCTTAGGGTCATGGTCTATTTGGAAGACACATTTGTGGCCAAGTTTTAATTTCCTGGCTGATGTCTCTAGATGTTGCTTAAATATATTCACATAATGTTCTTTCCTCATGATGCCATCTAATCTGTGAAGTGGACCAGTCCCTCCTGCAGCAAAACAGCCCCACAACATGATGCTGCCACCCCCATGCTTCACAATTGGGATGGTGTTCCTAGGCTCGTAAACTTTCACCTTTGTCCTCCAAATGTAACACTGGTCATTATGGCCAAACAGTTTCAATTCAGTTTCAGAAATGATGAGCAGGAGGAGTCTGTTAGGTTGTAATAATCTTCTAAAACCCCTTTCCTGATCTTTCTGAATGAAACGCGGTAAAAAAAACAAAAAAAACAAAAACAAGCCACGCCCACTGTTTGCTCATTTAAAATTCCATTTCTCTAGGAACTGCATCACAATATGAAAAAAAAAAAAAATTATATATATATATATAGTTGGCAATTTTCTGGAAAGAGAAGTTGTAAAATTACTGGTAATTTGCCGGAATGCTGATCTGTGTGAACTCAGAAGGAAAATTGCCGGAAAGAGCACGAACGCGCTGACGTGAGACAACTACTCCAGCCAATTAGAACATTTAGACGCATTCACATATGTGTGGTTTCTAAAAATAAAAGCCTTTGAATATTTTTCCCAGACACATTTAGCTGCTAGATGTTAGTCAGATAACGATTCTATGTTCCTTCTTAATGCTTGACGCGTTTGCACGAGAAGCAGCCGGTGAGGTCCAGCACACATACATATTATGAACATCTCGACATGCGTAAGTGTTTCATTGAAGTTGTTCACAATACTTATCCATCCACAGAATTTGTAATGTAGTCAAGTGTGTAAACATTTAGCTGCGGTTCGCACTTTTGCCTTAGGATGTCTCAGGGACAAAGCAGCTGCATGAATGCTAAAGCTTTAATGAAATCAACTAAAGCCTGACCCCTTCTACGTTTACAAATACAAGCGTAGCCGTTTAGAGCTTATTTCTGGTTAATGATATCAGAATTTACCGGTATTTTGAAATGGATGTGTGAATGGTATTTTCTGGAAAAATTCCGGAATGTCCTTGCCTGTGTGAACAGCCCTTTTTTAAACCTACCGGTAAAGTGGTTCCTGTAATTTTCCAGATATTTACCGGTATCGCTGTTTGAAAGGGACTATCTTCTTGTCTCCTCTAAAAATGACTTCTACGGACATTGCATGATGTTCTGTACATATTTGATATTTTTGCAACAGATAGACACAAGTAGCTCTCTATATGTTACCAAAATCGGAAGATTCAGTAAAAGCAGAATGACCGCGATGTGCATATGTCCTTTTCATTTTGGCGCCTTGTCTTTCGTGGCCCATAGCAACAGCTGTACACACAAGCAGCTTGATGATGCAATCGTACCAGGGTTCAGAAGGAAAAAAGACAATGTGAACACAAACCAGCTGAAAAGGTGGCCTGGGGGGACAATCAAACTTGGGTTCCGATCAGGCAATTGAACCAAGTGTGAAAGCACCCTAAAATGTTAAATAATCATAATTTGTGAAAGTGTTTACTGCCTCAAATGTGCACTTCAGCTAAGATCTGCTGCAAATTTTCAAAGCAGCATGTATTTCCAAAGAGCTTATGTGTGTATTCATCAATCATATGATTAAAAACATTACTTAAAAGAGAAAAAAAAAAACATTACAAGGTTCATAACATGATTGTGCTCTTCAGAAATCAACATATATTTTCCAAAACTTCCAAAATTTAAAAAAGTGTGTAAGAGCTATTGCTCAAGCACATACAGAACAACACATCTTCCATAGGGTTGTAAAAAGCAATTGTAAAGTAGTAAATTGATGCTCTGATAGTAGAATAAGCCAGAAACACATCATAAAATAAAGCACACAGTGAACTACATACTGTATAAACTGAAGATTATATGGCCTATATTAACTGCTCAAACTATATTTTATAAACCATAAACCTGGATTGTTTATGTATCCAGAGCTGCACTGCACTACACACACATTTAGCCGTATATATGTGATAAATCTAAAAGCTCTTGCTGAGCCGATTAAACAGAAATTACTGAGAAACAGATAAAAGAGTCTATTCAAGCTCCCCGTGGTCATATTCTTTTTACTGTACTTTCAACCAGCTCTAGTTGTTGATGTCCTTGAGAATTTTATGAGCCCAACAGAAGAAAGCAACGACTCTATGAATAATGTTTATAAATCTCCTGATTTTTTTTAAGCATCAATCTATTATACTACAAGTTTAGGAAAGAGTAAGTGAGCAGTAAGTGATTTAGAACATCAACAAGAGATTTATGAATATTTCAGCTATAGTGTCGATACTTAGCTTATTTTTCAATAAATCTGCTGTTAAACTGTTTCCAGACACTGAATTATTTTAATCTAATGTCATATTTATTTTCTTTTAAACAGCCTTGCTTATGAACGCAGAACTATTTAAATACATTTCTTTGTAGAAGCTTGCGCTGGTTCTTTTATTTAATTTATTTATTTATTTCTGACCTAACTATTCACATCAGCTTGCTTGTCATTTCATTTATATTACTCTATTTTGTTTTCTATATAACAGACTGGAGGATATGAGACAGAAAAATGTTGTTTTTAAAATTGCTTGTCATCTTCACAGAGCGCATTTATTCTTGTTTATCAGGTGGGAGAAAAATACCCCTTCCATAGTTTCTGCCCACATCAAATACGAAGCACTGGAAATTTGCTTAGATTGCAACCATTTGTTATTACTGCCGCTGCCATAAAAATGCCATAACAATAAGTACAAATGCGAGTCTCAGTGAATTAGAATGAAGGGGTTTCTGACCAAGTTTATAAATTCAGGTAATACATCACAGTCATGTTACAGACTTGCCACAAATAATATTTTCATAACTCCACATGAAACTAGTAGAAGGTTATTAGCCTTTTCTGAATAATAATCTTCAATAAGTCATCTCTTATTATGTTTTTTTTTTCCTTCACAGGCTTATCTAAAGTACAAAAAAGAATTATTGAAAAAAATAAGATATAATGTGCTACAATTATAAGATATCATTTTTATGATGTGTATTTTGTTTAAATGGTAAAACAGTAAAAATAGAATTTCTTTTTGTCTATATAAGGGGGATGAAGAATATATACACTACCTGACAAAAGTCTTGTCGCTTATTCAAGCTTTGGGAACAAATAATAGCTTCACTTGAAGTTGATCATTTAGTATCAAAAGAGGCTTACATGAAAAGGCAAAGGCCTCTAGATTACGCTTATTTTACCAAAATAAAATATGATCATGCCTTGATTTTTCATTATTTAATTTGGACAATAAGATCTGACTTTGCTTAGACAAATAATATATTATTGTATATCAATATATAATAATATTGTGTATCAATATTGCTTGGAGGACTGCATTTATACATCTCTACAATGACTCAAATAACTTATTAATAAAGTCATCTAGAAATTCAATTCAATTCATCTTTATTTGTATAGCTCTTATACAATGTAGATTGTGTCAAAGCAGCTTCACATGGAAGATTATAGTGAATTGAAACAGTGTTAGTTCAGTTTAGCTCAGTCCAGTGTGGGTTAATAATCACTACTGAGATTCCAAACACTGAATAGCAAATCCATCGATGCGCAGCTCTACAGATCCCGAAGATCCCGAACCATGCAAGCCAGTGGCGACAGCGGCGAGGAAAAAACTTTACCAATTGGCGAAAGCGAAGATTTTAAAAAAACCTCGAGAGAAACCTGGCTCAGTTGGGTACGACCATTTCCCCTATGGCCAAACGTCTTGTGCAGAGAAATGGCAAAGAAAGCGTTCTTGCAGGACTCCCAGAGTTCATCATAACACCTTGACCTTCTTTGCTTTCAGGAACTTTGATGTGGAGGCTGAAGTATGAGAAGGAGTGCTATCCTGCTGAAGAATTTGCCCTCTTCTGTGGTTTGTATTGTAATGGGCAGCACAAATGTCTTGATACCTCAGGCTGTTGATGTTGCCATCCACTCTGCAGATCTTTCACATGCCTCCATACTGAATGTAACGCCAAAAAATGTTTTTTCCTTCATCAAACTTGACTTGATTTCTGTGAGAGTCTTGAGTCCATGCATGTTCCAATTGGTCTTTTGCAGTATTTGTGATGATTGGGAAGCAGTTCAACAGATGATTTATTGGAAATATCTACCTTCTGCCACCAAATGATCAAATAGAGATCAAGTTATTATTTGTTGCTCTTACAACTGGAATCGACAACAAAACTTTTGTCAGGTAGTGTATATTTAGGGGCCAAGCACTGAAGGTGCGCATTCACCTATGTATCCGTTCCAGTTGTAATTATTATTCTTCCAGCTTCTTCTTACGCTCGCTCTTCAACCCCAACAAATTTAGACTCTCTAACTCAAACTCTCTAGCACCACCACTTGTCCAAAGTTTCACTTATGTTTATCTTTCTAACTTTTGAACCAAATGGGCTACAAATTAAAATTATTTTTTCCTCTGATTCCTTAGCTCAAGGAAACCATATAGGAAACGGGCACGTTCGCTCGCTCGTATTACATGAACGCGCTCTCGACTTGTAATACTGCTCTTACGACATTTGTCAGTGAAATAACGCCATATGCACATACATCCATCTCGCGAATGTACTGTCTTCTGCCATTTTCATCTATTTGCCGCTTTTCCGCTGTGCGTTAGGGCTTAACGTTACTGCGAACCGGGCTGAGCCAATAGCGCCGAACCTCGAGCTCAGATGCTGAAATCATTCCGCGTTCAAAGTAAAAAGTTCCAATAGTCAGAGGGAGATTAATGACAACACACACGTATGTTCAATCTCCACGAACAGGAAATAGAACGGTGATATTTTTTATTTGTTAATGTCTTGCGGGCGAAAAGTTTGCTGTAACACACGCCTTACTGAACATGTACCGAGTAAAATATTACTGAAAATGTATTAGTAATGCCTTACACTACTGCAGGAAACTTACACTACACAGGAAAATGTAATACATTACTGTAATATATTACTTTTGTAACGCATTACTCCCATCAATGGTCCTAGTGTCTGTAAAAAAAACATGATCTACAGACCATGCTGACAGAAATTCATGGAATTCAAGTTGATTAGACAAAACTTTTGTCATTTAGCATATGCGCAAACTTAATGTAATGCTGCCAGACGACATTACAGGCTGAATCACTGCAATGGTGTCACGGTTGTGGATCTGTCTGTTCCTCTTGCGTGTGTGTGTATGTGTGTGGGTGTGTTTGTTTGGGTATCTTTTTACCGCGTGGCTGTCTGTGTTTACATGTCATCAGCTGGGCGGTCACGTGCTCAGCTGCTAATCAGCACACCACAGGTGCAGCGCATTACTGCACCTATATCTGTTTAGTGTTCATATCTCATGTTGTCAGTTCCTAGTTGTTCATGTCCCTGTCAATGTCCTGTCAGGCTCTCGTCTTTTGCTGGTGGTGAGTTTTGCTGTGTGGCTTTTGTTTTTTGGACTTGTCTTAACCTCTTGGTTACTACCTGAACTGTTACCGCTGTTTAGCGTGGTTGATATCTTTGAGAGATTCATCATTGATCTGCTTCATTGAAGAACATTATTTCCGCTGTTGAGCGTGATTGATACCTTTGAGAGATTCACCATTGATCTACTTCGCATTGCTTATAATTGTGAACTCTATACCAGCTGTTTACTCTATGATTCCTGTGTTAATAAACAGCTTTATTTTCACTTGCAATTGAGTCATTTCCTAATTGAGACAAATGGTTTAAAGTATTTAAACCAAACTTAATGTGTGTGATCTAGACCTGACATTGACCAAACTACATCAGTTTGCACCACCTTCTGGGTACAAATGACAAACAATTAAATTCATACAAAAAAAAATAAAAAATCATACAAAATTGATCAAATGACTTTTGAATTGTTTTGTCTAATATTATGAGACTGGTCTTGCAGATTCCTTGGATCAAGGAACATTGATATAATTTATTCCCTAATTGACACGACTTCCTATCCACCATCTTGAATTAGTTTAAAAATCTGATGTTTTGAACTCTCCATAGATCGTTAGCCCAATTTCCACCAATTTGGCTCAGACCATGCAGGCAAAAAGTTATAGAATTTTCCAGTTGCTCTGTAGCTTGTTTATGATGTGGCCGCTGGGTTGCTTGGCCCCGATAATTGCTGCTTTCAGCTATATTTAAATTTATATTTATTTCTATTGAAGAGGTTTTAATTTTAAAGATCATCATCATCATCATCATCATCATCACAATACTACTAACACACTACTGGTCAGAAATTGTTTTGTAATACAGTTAAAAAGAAAGAAATAAAAGGTCTTCTCGCTCACGCTCTTTCTCTCTTTCTATCTTAGCGCATTGTTAATTGAGATTTTGCATTTCAAACACAATGAAAAGTCTGTGATTATTGCTGCTGCCGGTTTCAAATGAATGCAGGAAGTACTCACTTATTGGGCAATTAAAATTTAAACAAGGTGAGAGACGTACTTTAATTAAACCTCCTTGTGTACTTTAATCAAAGCCTCCCTAAAATCACCCTCGCAATATATTCACTTCATTCCATTCATTAGCCGAGCTCAAGAAATGCTACATTGGCAGCGTACCCATTATTCACTACTTGTGTGGGTAAATCACACATGGATGCCTTCGGTGCTTCTGTCCTCTGAGATTAGACAACAGCGTTCCTTTAAATCTGTCAGCTGGATTCTGCCAACCAGACGCAATCTTAATATTTCATTAAAAATCCAAGCCTAGCCGGTCCCTATCCTATTAGGGCCAATAGGGCCTGAGGGTATGAAACGGACTGTTCATGTAACAATGTTGCTATAAAAAAAAAAAAAAACAGGAAGCCCTGGAGATTGAAGAAAACGTCTGCAATCCTGCCATGTCAGTCATGTTCTCCTGGCTCCATTTCAGTCCCACTGACATGGAGCTGGATTGCCAAAGGAGATCTGTAGTCTCCACCAACTGACCAGCTGTCTGTTCCCTCTGCACGTGGTTCTTATAGAGGTGGTTTAATGAATCACGCACCCATGTGTCTGTGATGGGATCTTAACCAAAAGTGGCATGACATTGAAGCAAGATGGAAGAAAACCTCTGCAGTGGGTTAAAGTTAAGAAAGCATGTTCAGAAGCAGTACACTACATGCATGAAGCGCAGTCTTAAATAATGCAGAATATCAACAACATGAGGTATAAATAACATTTCGAAACTCTCACTATTAGTGACACTAGTGGCCATAAAGTGAACTGCAGCCAGCAACTTGTTCATTGTCCCATAAACAGAACGAACATAATTCAATGCTTGGCTATACTCATCCATATATATATATATTTTTTTTTTTACCTTAAAATAACAGTGCAGTGAACACTTTTAATGAAAAATCAGATGTCGCCCATGCTGTTGAGAGATAAATATATAAAGATGCAGATGCAGAAGCAAACATCTGTCATGGAGAGCACAGTGACTGGAGTGAAGATGTGAAGTGAGTGTTGTCAAGCATGGTCACCCATATTCGAAATTAGCACTCTGCATTTGATTCACACAAGTGCACACACACATTATATACAGCCATAACATACACCTGGCACAATGTGACATGAGGTGCAATTCAAGTTTGTTTTTACTAGTTTCAGTCTGGTACAGATATAATTTTAAATGCATTTCATCATGTTTTTAAAATAGTAAATACATACATGCCCATTTGTGCGCACATAATTCTAAAATTATTATTAATATTATTTTTAAAGAACAAATAAGTGCATACACCATGCTTATTACACACACAGGGATTCACAGAAACACACAAATATCTTTAAATATGCTAAATTAAAGGATTAAAATTTACAATATTATTATTGTGGTATAATATTATTTAAAAAAGAATCTTTGGTGGAATCCGGTTCATATTTTAGGTCTACTTGCACTAATCTTGCACAGCTAATCCACTTCTTCACTACTGAAGCATTCAGTTTTTCTGCTTATAAATATCCATCATGTAAATAACGAATGTGCCATGGCGCAACACAACTTGCAATTAAAGGTAACGAAAGATGAGACTCTGATTGGTTTAATGTAATTGTGTTTGATGTTTACACCCAAAACACACTCATTACTAGAATAAGTATACATTTTTTGACAGTATGAGCCAGGCACGTGCCCATTTTTTCCATCTTTAAAATAGCAAAAGCGGATTCGGACATGCTCTAAGTGCACCTTCGCTATGCATTTTAGACTATGCACTGAGATGGTGACACACATACAACCTGTGAGTGCACACAGCCATCTCTAGTGCCTGGGGAGCAAAGGTTCCCCCACTTCAATACCTGCAGGGAATCAAACCTGCAACCTTTGGGCTACAAGTCCAACTCACTAACATTTAGGCCACAAGTACTCCACAATGTGCAAATGTACCATTGATGTGGAGGCATATATTGGGACAGTACAGACACATACATCAAGATGACATCTTTGATGGGAAGTCTGTGGTTATTAGATCAAGTCTCATTCTGCATGTGCTACAACAGTGTGGTTTGTTGGATACAGATTGAATGTGCTTGACTGGCCTGCCTGCAGTTCAGATCTGTCTCTGGTTAAAAAATATGGCTCATCATGAAGAGGAGAATCAGACAACGACAGACTGTTGAACAGCTGAAGTCTTGAATTATGTCAGATTGTGGCAAAAATGTTGCTTGTCAAAAGCATTCACACTTCCCAAACAATTCATCATTGTAATTAAAAGGAAAGTTGTGTTAAACATAACTCGGTCACCACATTTCTGGAGTGCGTTTCAGCCTCTGAAACTGTGTACTAGATAACCACAACTTTTTATTTCGTTGATTTGATTACTTTTGCCTATATAATCAGTTGTACATGTAAGGTTTCTGCCATGTTATGTTTGGCAACAGTTATTTAAGGTGATGTAGTTTGTAGCTTTTTATTTATTAAGGCATCATGTTAGAAGCTTTATCTTTTTCTATTTTAAAGCTATATTACAAAATGGCATTGCATTGTATGGGTGGGAAACTTTAAATGTTCTTTAAATCACATAGTTTTCAAGTTAAGGGCATCTTCGAGAAACATGGTGAAACTGACGAATGCACTGTCAACTTTTGTGGATTGTCATATTAACCATTCTGACTAAGGGAAATTGCAAAATTTAAAACAAATCATATCAAGTACTGACATTTTCAGGCTTTGAACATAAATGCTTTCACTTATTTACTCTTCATAATTTTTATTTTTTTTATTAAAACATGGTAAAACAGCATTGTGTCAATAAAGGACTTTTATCAGGACACATCAGATAACATTATTATGAATTGTCATGTAGTAAGTATGAATATCCAAGGAGGGACTTGAACGTAGAGTACAGCTTCAATTATCAAACCAGCCCAGCAGGCAGGACGTCAACATGACATCAGGTTGATGTTGTACCCCAACATCGTTGGACGTTGCATTTTGTTTTGAAAATAGTGATGGGAATTTCGGATAATTTTACAGACTCAGACCTTGGAGTCTCGTTCATCTTTTTTCGAGTCATTTCGTTCAATTTTCCAAAATATTAATAAAATGTTACGAGTTTCTTACAAACTCATCTACAACTAACCCAAACATTGATCACACTACAAACAAGTCATAGCTAGAATGCTATAAGAAAGAGAAAATAATCATTTATTGTTTACCTGGTCTTTTGTCTATGATTATGTCAGCGCCCCCTTTTCTGACAGGTTCTCAAATTTGAGTGGTTGGTTCACGTCACACTGACAGTCCCATATAAGCTTAATCAATGCACACAGTCTGAACTGAAAGGACCCTTGCTTAGGTCACCTTTCAAGTCTTCTGGTTTTTAAGTCATTCGTACATCACGTGATAGCATGTAAAGAGAGATGACTCAAACCCAAGAACTCAGGAAATTAATAGATCAAATCTTTTTCCGGCTCTAAATGCATATGATTGGCTTCTGTCTTTCACGTGATGAACAAACGACTCAAACAGAGGACTCGAGAGATAAATGGACCAAATCTTTTCCTAGCTCTGACTGCATATGATTGGCTTCTGTCTATGACAAGATGAACGAACGGCTAAAATCGAGGACTCGAGAGATGAACTGATCAAATCTTTTTCTGGCTCTGACTGCACATGATTGGCTTCTGGCTTTCACGTGATGAACGAATGACTCAAATCAAGGACTCGAAAGATGAATGGATCAAATCTTTTTCTTGCATTAAATGCACATGATTGGCTTCTGTCTTTCACGTGATGAACAAATGACTGACACAGAGGACTCGAGAGATGAATGGATCAAATCTTTTTCTTGCATTAAATGCATATGATTGGCTTCTTTCTTTGACGTGATGAACGAACGACTCAAATCAAGGACTCAAGAGATGAACGGATCAAATCTTTTTCCAGCTCTGACTGCATATGACTGTCTTTCACGTGATGAACGAATGACTCAAATCAAGGACTCGAAAGATGAATGGATCAAATCTTTTTCTTGCATTAAATGCATATGATTGGCTTCTGTCTTTCACGTGATGAACAAATGACTCACACAGAGGACTCGAGAGATGAATGGATCAAATCTTTTTCTTGCATTAAATGCATATGATTGGCTTCTTTCTTTGACGTGATGAACGAACCACTCAAATCAAGGACTCGAAAGATGAACTAATCTTTTACACCACCTGCACAAATGTGCACATGCGAAAAAGAACTAATCACTCCCTGAGAGAACTCATCGTTCGAGTCATACAAAAGATTCTTTCAAAATGAATGAATCGTTCAAGAACGACCCATCACTATTGGAAATGAAAATTGGGTTGATGTCAGAACCCAATGTCAGGCCAACGTCAATGTCCAACATCAGATAGACGTTGCATTTTGGTTACTTTCCAATGCAACCTAAAATCAACAAAATATTAACGTCTAATGATGTTACAGCTTGATGTTGTGTGGACGTTACCACTATGATGTTTATCAGACGTTGGATTTTGGTTACCTTATCTGACAAATAAATATCAGTATTTGACGTCAATATGAAGGTGGTTTGAGATTTTGGCTCGACGTTGGATTGTCACTTTTCAACACAACCTAAAATCAACCAAATATCAATTTCATATCACGTCATTTCACGTCGCTATTGGACATCAGAATAACATTGTCCTTAGATGCTCGAAAGATGAACGGATCAAATCTTTTTCGTGCTCTAAATGCATATGATTGGCTTCTGTCTTTGACGTGATGAACAAATGACTCAAATCGAGGACTCGAGAGATGAACGGATCAAATCTTTTTCTGGCTTTGACTGCATATGATTGGCTTCTGGCTTTCACAAGATGAACTAATGACTCTAATCGAGGACTCGAGAGATGAACAGATCAAATCTTTTTCCGGCTCTGTCTGCATATGATTAGCTTCTGTCTTTGACGTGATGAACGAACGGCTAAAATCGAGGACTCGAGAGATGAATGGACCACATCTTTTTCCGGCTCTGACTGTATATGATTGGCTTCTGTCTTTCACATGATGAACGAATGACTCAAATCGAGGACTCGAGAGATGAACGGATCGAATCTTTTTCCGGCTCTGACTGCATATGATTGGCTTCTGTCTTTGACGTGATGAACGAACGGCTCAAATCGAGGACTCGAGAGATGAACGGATCAAATGTTTTTCCGGCTCTGACTGCATATGATTTGCTTCTGTCTTTTACATAATGAATGAACGACTCAAACCCGATTGAGAACTCAAAAGATGAACTAATCTTTTACACCACCTGCACAAATGTGCACATGCGAAAAGGAACGAATCACTCCCTGAGAGAACTCATCGTTCGAGTCATACAAAAGATTCTTTCAAAATGAATGAATCGTTCAAGAACGACCCATCACTAATGGAAATGAAAATCGGGTTGATGTCAGAACCCAATGTCAGGCCAACGTCAATGTCCAACATCAGATAGATGTTGCATTTTGGTTACTTTCCAATGCAACCTAAAATCAACAAAATATTAACGTTTAATGATGTTACAGCTTGACGTTGTGACGTTACCACTATGATGTTTATCAGACGCTGGATTTTGGTTGCCTAACGTGAGAAATAAATATCAGTATTTGACGTCAATATGACGATGGTTTGAGATTTTGGCTCGACGTTGGATTGTCACTTTCCAACACAACCTAAAATCAACCAAATATCAATTTCACGTCAAGTCATTTCATGTCGCTAATGGACATCAGAATAACATTGTCCTTAGATGCTGGCAAACTAAATCTAATATCCTGAACCCATGGGCGCAAAGGTGCAATGCAAGTGTTTTTTCCTACAGTGGTTTCATCCCATGCTAGTTTCATTATGTATTGCATCACATTGTAGCAAATACATTTGTTCCCATTTGTGCACCAATGTTTTATTTTTTTGTTTTGTTTTTGTTCCAAATGTCTAAAATATGTGTATGCATTTCTTATTACACAAACGGGGATGCACAGAAGTACACAGATATCTTTGAATATGGAATCCAGCTTGTACTGTAGATGGTCTGCTCGTGCTTTAAACTCACATAGCTAATCAGTTTCTTAACCACCAATTATCCTGAACCCATTAAATGATCTAGGCAGCCCTGGAGCAAACTTTACATCTTAGAGTCAGATAGTGAGCCTGTTTAGAATCATTTCTATCATTAGCTACTACTGTATGTCCATGTGTCATGGTATCGCTTTGACAATCTGCAATGTCACCAAGTTTATTTACACCAAGAGCTGCATTCATTTTTATAGCGGTGATTTGAAACATCCGCTGTCTGCTTCGGTGTCAGTTTGACACCAAACCTTCACTATGCTTTATTTGTGACTGAGTCTTATACTGTATTTTGTGACTGCTAACGATCCTCATTCATACTAAGGCCAGTGTTGTTCTAACTATACCAAGTAGAACAAACACCATCACCACACATGTTTAGACATCGAGGGAAATATGTTTGTTGTTCCCCAGATCCAGAGGCAATTTTGCTTCTCTGTCTCCCCCGCAATGACGTTAGTTACGGGTTTTGTGAGGAAGATTAAAGCTGAGGTGCGGCTGGACTGAGAAACAGGCAGCGAATTAAAGTCTTGTTCTTGCTCACTACATTGTTACCGAGGACCTTGAATAATCACAGACAAAAAGACAGTGAAAATAGAGCAAATCCAGAATTTCAGGATACTTCTTCAAAGTAAACATATCTATTTTTCCACCTAAGCCAAATCAAGCCTGAATCACCAGGCAGATAACTCTAACTTTATTTTATAAAACAAAAAGTAAAAAAGATGATCAAGAAGAAAAAAACAGTAGCTGAACACACTGTTCATATGAAGAACATTTTACTCAGCAGGTATAAATGGTAAAGCTTATTTCTCGGAATTCATTTCTCCTTTTTTTCCTTCATAAATGATTTAGCCTTGAGCTTTTTGATACTCAAACCTGGGTAATCTGCAGAAAACTTTTGATGCAGTTGTTTTGACTGTAAATGGCCACCCGAATCAGGAGGTCAGATTTTTAACACAATTAATGCGATGGATGGATGGATGGATGGATGGATGGATGGATGGATGGATGGATGGATGGATGGATGGATGGATGGATGGATGGATGGATGGATGGATGGATGGATGGATGGATGGATGGATGGATGGATGGATGGATGGATGGATGGATGGATGGATGGATGGATGGATGGATGGATGGATGGATGGATGGATGGATGGATGGACCAATCAAAAAGCAACAATACAACAAAAACAACAGTTTCTTGAATACAAAATCGGCAAAAGAGGAATGACTCTGACTATCGTTATAGTAACTACTGTAAGTTACAAGCAAATAAATGAATACAATAAATAAACAATCTGACAATGAAACGAATAAATATACTTTCCCCACAGTTTTAGCTAGTGTTTTTACTGAAAATCAGATTGTTACGATGTATGAATAAAAAGAAAATAAATAAACACTGGCATCACTTTTTAAAGGTTACTTTACTTTTGTTTTTGGTAACCGTTTTCCGTAAAATTCCTCCTAAAGCCTGCTTTATACTTTTGCATCGAGTGATTGGTATGACTCACTGCGCATGCGTAGCCATGCATTTATACTTCTGCGTGTTGTTTCTGTTGATCTGCAATGTCACTTCCGAAACGCTAGCTGGCAATTGGTTTTTATGTTCCTCTGTGTCGCGTGTCTTCATTGGTGTTTTGTTTTTTCTGAATGGTACCTTATTGTAAAAGTAGCTAAAACTTGCTCATTTTGAGGCAGCAACCGGCAGAAGTGCAACAACTTTAATCATACGATAAGCACAAAACAAAACGTTCCATCTGGAGCTCCTTCACGGGACTCAACACTTGTAAACACTAGAGGTGTGAACCTACACTGGTCTCACGGTTTGGTTCGGTTACGATTATCATGCCATCGATTCGGTTCAATTCGATATCTCGGTGCATCACGGTGCATTGTCAATGCTTTCCCCAAACACAGTTTTATATTTGGGGCTGTTTGTATAAACACACACACACACACATAGACACACAGCACCAGACAAGCGACACAGAGCATCACGCCCTCTCATTCACACACATACACGCACACACACACAAACATAGACAGCAACACACAGCATTGCTCTCTCTCATTCACATACATAAACACACACACACACGTGCTTGCTCGGGAGCGATATTTTAGACCGCCCGCTCCCGTTCAACTTACACCAGAGTTACCGACTGCTCCCGCGCTTTATTTGGAAATTTATTTCCGCGCCACAAGAAATCTGGTCTGGTCCAGCGGCTCCCGCCTTACACCCGCGGGAATGCAGACCTCTATCCAGAAGTATCGCTGTATCAGCCGAGAGGAGAGGAAAAAGTCACGCCAGCAGGTCAAATGGGCCACAGCGAGAGAAAGAGAGAGAGAGAGTAATGGAGTTTACTTTCATTCTCTCAATCGCAGTGAAATAGGGTCTTCTGCTGTAAGTGTCAGTAAAAGAGTGTCCAGAAAACACACACGTAGTGAAATTTTGCATAGTTTGTGCGTCAAGTAGGTGAAGCATTGTAAACACTCGCCTCCCTCGCCATAGTAAGCTACCGCGACATAGCGCATAGGAGATACATGACATCAGTACATAATAACCGGTTATGATTATTACTGAACCGATACCGAATTGTCCGCGTCTGCATCGCGGTGCACCGAAGAAACGATTAATTTTGACACCCCTAGTAAACACTCACTCCAACGGGTTTGCACGGCTTTCAGTTCCGCCCACACTCATCATCGCTACCAAGCCGGCTAATCACAGAGCTTGCACTATGCATCGTTTAGTTACATTTTGAGAGGTGCATGTCAGCGACGGCCACAGCGAGGGCTATGTGTGTGCACTTGATGCAGAAGTATAAATATAAATCAGCCTTAAGACATCTGTAACCCACTGGTCCTACTGCACCCAACTCGAGGTCTTGAAACATCTTTTGAGGTCAGAAGAGTGATGTTTACCTGCATAGCACTTCACTAGCTGGCCTTTGTTACACTTACCTCACCTTAAACCTCACTCACATCCCGGACGAGCCCCTATGTGTAGCCCACTGGCCCTACTGCTCCTAATCCAGTCTGAGCTGGGATCGAATCAGCAATTCTTTGTATGGGAGTCGGTTGCTCTAACAAGGTGGCTAAAGACCATGGCCTTCGCTAGCTGGCCTCTGTTACACATCTATTAACATCTAAATAAATATAACAAAGCAAATTTGATCAGTTCACCACTACTTGGGTATTTTAATCGTCATTTTACCCCTAAATAAAAGATGAGACGAAATTGTATGGCGAGTCTATCTTTAACAATAGTCTCTGTATCGCCCCTCAATTTCATTCAACATGTTTCACCTTCTCCATTTCAAGGGGAGTTCTTTCTTCAATAAAAATACTTCAGTGAAGATACGGCTTCTCTTTTGAGAAGCAAGACGAATTCTTGGACGGTTTGTGAGCATTGTAGATCTCTGTATATCCCGCTTACGCTGTACAACCAGAGGTGAGTCTTTCATGCAGCATTTTTCCTTGCCGCTATAAATAAACATATAAGCAGCATATGCCCGTCACTTACATTCGATGGCAGATCTCCAAATATAGAGCTTCAGATTCACTCACGTCAAACACAGGCAATGTGTTTTCTTTCAGGCCTTCTATAAATGTCTACAACAAACATTTTGTACATAAAACACCGAATTCTAGCCAATACCGCCAGGTAGTATTACTCCGTATTCACTTCATCTGCTCTGAAAATGAAGGTTCCTCATAGATTCTTTACCAAGTATTTCTTTAGAATCAAATCATCCTGCAAAACCTGTTTATGTAAACATTTTATGCTGAAATATAGCTAGAAATATGCTAAATATGTACAAATACATATCAAAGCCAAAAGTGGAACAACTTAAAGGGCACCTATGATGAAAATTAACTTTTGTAAGCTGTTTGGGCAGAACTGTGTGTAGATATAGTGTGTCTACTGTCATACTGAGGTGATATAAAGATAATAAGTCTCTTTTTTTCTGACTTTGAAATAGGATCCAAATCCCTCCCATTTTGAAGCCCACCACAACATGAAGCAGGAGTGCGGTTTCCCCACCCACCGTATCGATTAACTCTGTAGTAACGCATAGGATCATATCAACAAGACGGGACTTGCACAAAGCAACTGGGATTAAAAGATCTGTTCAGCTCTCTGTGATCATCTGCACCTCAAGAATGAGTTTTACAAGTTTCAAACATTTTTAAAAATCGAAGTTTTTTTTTTTTTTAAATCTTTACTTTTGCCAATTGGTGAAGTGTTTCCTCACTGCTGTCACCACTGGCTTGCATGGTTTGGGATTTGTAGAGCTGCGCATCGATGGATTTGCTCTTCAGTGTTTGGACTTTCAGTAGTGATTATTAAACCACACTGAACTGAGCTAAACTGAACTGAACTTAAACACTGAAAACTGGACTGACACTGTTTCAATTTACTATAATCTTCTATGTGAAGCTGCTTTGACACAATCTACATTGTAAAAGCGCTATACAAATAAAGGTGAATTGAATTGAATTGAATAAATAAAATAAAGACAGTAAAACTGATTTAATTCATCACCACAGCTGCATAGTGTTCAATTCTAAAAGAAGATGCTTCAATCCTGGTTTGTGGATGTTAAATCAGGTTTATTTTGTACATTAACATAACGGTTATACATACAGCAGTGTATAATAATGTGTACCCTGTCACATTTGCTGTGCAAAATAGTCAAAGTTAAACATATATGCGTGTGTGTACACAAATCTGTATAATGACATGGGTATGACACAGGTATTACAAAAAGGAGGTGAAATACGAGGACATTGCTGACATCCTCATTTCTCAAAAAGCTTATAAATCACACAGAATGAGTTTTTTCGGAGAGTAAAGCTGTACATTGTCACCTGTGATGGTTGGGTTTAGGGGTAGGGTGGGGTGAGGGCAATACAATATACGGTTTGAGCAGTATAAAATGAATGGAAACCTATGTAATGTACCCACTTTTCACAAAAATAAACGTGTGTGTGTATGAGTGTACACGCAAACTTTGTAACAAGTGTGTGTTATTCATCGTTGCAGAAAGGCTTGAATTAACTCCACAACAAACCCATCAAATAACCATCGGTAAAGCTCTTACTGTAGTAAAGGAGATCTGCTTCATTCTTGTTTGTCACTGTGCTGCTTATCTACATGAGGCGCAGCAGGTGAAGGCTAGACCCATCGGAGTAATCTCTTTGGCTCTGACAGGCATGTGGGAACGGTGGGCGGGGAGAACCAGCTCATTTGCATTAAAGGCACAGGCAACAAAAACAGTTACAGTGTTCTAACAGCTCAAATTTCCCACATTCAAAAAGATATAATAAATAATCTGATGAGTATTGTGAGCTGAAACTTTGCAGACACATTCTGGAGACACAAAAGACTTATTTTAAATCTTGAAAAAGGGGTAAAATATGTGTGCTTTAAACAAAATAACTAATGTAAAATAATTTGTATGCTCCAATGAATTAATGTTATTTTGGTAACACTTTACGTTGTATTAGTAATGTTAGGTAATGCATTTACTAACATGAAAAAACAATAAACAATGCATTTATTACAGTATTTGTTCAGGCTAGGTAACATTCGTAAATGAAAATACAGTTGCTCATTGTTAGTTCAAGTTAACTGACAGTGCATTAACTAATGTTAACAAGCATGAATGTGGATGTTAATAATTCATTCATTTTCTTTTCGGCTTAGTCCCTTAAATAATCTGGGGTCGCCACAGCGGAATGAACCGCCAACTTATCCAGCACATGTTTTACGCAGCGGATGCCCTTCCAGCTGCAACCCATCTCTGGAAAACATTGTGGATGTTAATAATGCATTAGTAAATGTTGAACTATAATAATAAATGTTGTACAAGTATAGTTCATAATTATTTCATAATACTAAATACATTAATTAGGTTCGTTTAAGCCTAAGGTCCACAGTCACGCAAAAAGTCTTGGAGTTATTTTTGACACAGAGTTAAAGTTTGACAAGCAAATAAATTCAGTCGTCAAAAGTGGTTTCTATCATTTAAGGAACATTGTCAAATTGAAGCCTTTTCTGTCTTTTAAGGAGTTGGAATCCATCATTAATGTTTTTATTATGTCCAGATTAGACTACTTCAATTGTACGCCTGCAGCTGGGTTAAAATGCAGCTGTTAGGCTTTTAACTGGGACAAAAAAAAATTATGGTATCTCACCAGTTTTATCATGCCTTCACTGGCTCCCAGTCCAATTTAGGATACAGTACAAGTTATTGTTATTTGTTTTTAAAGGTTTGAATCAATGACTGTATAAAATATGGACGACGCGACAGCGCCATGTTTCATTAGAAGCTGTGAAGGAAAATTGCCTTGTGACGGGCACAAAATTTTGCAAAAGACTGCTGAAATTGGAGCCTGGGCATGCACAGAAGGACTGCCTGATGAAGCCAGAGGAGGAGCTGCGGAATCGAACTTTCAACCAAACGCTTGTACATCAAATCAACCACGCCCCCCGAACTTCTCACTTGACCGCTGGTGTCTGCACTATAACAAAGGCTCGCTAATGTACACTTTGCGTTTACATAGTAATCTGCATTTGCTGTTTTACCAACACAAATGGTTGTAATAACGTTAACAAAAGTGAGGTTTTATATAATGAAGATTTAATCGCAATTCCGATTTAGTCCGGAATTGACTCGGGCCGGAATCGGGCAGTAAATACATAGGCATCCGGCCCAAGTAGGTACAGCAGACGGAGTCGGGCCGAGGGGTAAGTCTCCGGCAGGCGAGAGTCTAGCCAGAACTGGCTCGAGTGTATTTTGCTATCTGAGTGGTTAGGCATGTATCAGCAAACTGATAAAGCCCTGACCTTACCAAATAAACAGTGTTCCACTAGATCCTGTATGTCAGAAACTATAGTTTACTGCTGAGCAACTCATTTTATCATGGTAAAATAACACAGAAATCGAATAATAACACTTCAGTCTCCTGCCGAAGTTCCGACGTCTGCTTTGAGAAACTGTCAATCACAGCTGTCAATCACGATGACACGCCCAGCATTAAATTACTGCTCAAATCATACTCTTTACAAAAATGAAGATCTGCACCTATATCAGCGTGATAACCAGTGCCTTAACTGACCAGAACCATCTTTCGGAACATTTTACTGCAAGTGTAATAATTTTTTTTATTTAGTCTCATGTCTCCTTCATTAACACGGAGGAGGCGGGCTTTATGACTTGTACTGCAACCAGCCCCCAGGAGGCGATCTAACGAGCGAGACCTTCACTCAAAAGCAGGCTTGTGGCACACTTGGTTTGAATGGTCTGGCACCTACTTACATCGGTGAGCTTCTTCACTGGCTTCATTGAGGTCAATCAGGTTGGAACAACAGTTTCAGCTAGTTGTTCCTAAATCACGGTTAAATTCAAGAGGTGACTTTTTATGTCACAGCCCCTCGTCTGTGGAATGGTCTGCCTTTACAAATCAGGTCATGCTCTTCCCTTCATGCTTTTGGATTGCTATTAATTAATTTTAATCTGTTACATATTTTACTTGTTTATATAAATGTATAGATTTGTATGCTGGTCTTTTTGTAAAGCACTTTTGTCAACATCTGTTGTTTTTAAATGTGCTCTATAAATAACGCAAACAATTAACTAACATTAACTAATAAAACCTTAATATTTAAGTGGATTTAAATATTTACAGCAAATTTAAGTGGATTGAAGATAAAAATTAAGTTGTCCCCCAAAAAACTAAAGAATCGTTTTGTTTTTATAATGTTTTTAGTGTGATTTCAAATCATTTCTCTACTGCACTCTAAAAAATAAGGTTATTTAACCATTCTTTACACACAGTAACCCTCTTTATTCCAACACACACAAAAAAATCTGTAACTGTCAAAAAAAAAAAACCTGAAAGATACTCCATTATTGATTTTCTAGAGCACAGCAGTCCAGCTTCTTCACAGATTGTCAACACACTTTCAACAGGTACTTGATATCTTTCTTAAAATGTCTATAAGTGTTAACTTAGGGGTCATGAAGGACTGGACTTTCAGATATTTTAACAGAGATGTTTGTGTTGCACCTCAAAATACAAGTCAAAAGATCGCAACGATGTGTCAGAGTCTCATTAATAAGACTGCGTGTCCTTACTGTATGAGAAGATGTTTCACTTAATTATTCATGACAGCATGCGTTCATTCCCTGTGACAGATGCTTCAAACTGTGAAATCACATGCAGTAAGCGCGAGACATGATCATGAATTGAAGGTGAGTGTTTGCTTTTGCTTTGCAGGAGAGAGTTTATCCATGATGTAATTCGCATCTGTATACTGTAATGTATCCTGTGTTTTAACACAAATGAAATGTTTTCATTCACTTTGATAGAATCAATCACAGAGATTAGATACAGAATAAGCCTTAACTGTTATTTAAAATGCAACAGTGCAATCATATTTATTTGCAATGCAGGGTACTAATCCAAGCTGTGCGTATTTGTGCATAAATAAGGGTGGTCACAAGGATGCACAAGAATAATGTGCTGTGCAGTGTATAAAATGCCGTAGAATAGATGTCCATTCGGCTGTGTGTAAAAGTGAATTGAGAACTGCAACAGGTATTTGCAGGAAGCATTGAGACTTTTAACTAAATAGGAGCTAAATAATGCTGTCTGAATGCAAAGATGTTGCTTTGTTTGTTTTCCTCTCTTCTTCCTTCACTTTGCATGTTTTTTTTAGGTTGAGATTCAACCAGTGCTGCTCAGTAACAAATTACAAGTCAAGTTACTGTAACTAAGTGGTATTTCGCAGGAGTTACAAAGAAATTGTAGTTTAAAAATATATGTACAATATGGGAAAAAAAATCATAAATTAGCAGTTTTCTGTATATTTCTGTTCTGTTTTCATTTTTCACCATTTATTTTGAACTGTATTGTGATATATAGATATTTTCTCCAACAACTTTAACCTTGATAAGACTCTTATTAACAATTTTAATAGCTTAAAGTAATATATTGTCTGGGTTGGTTTTGTATATTACGGTACAAAAACCTGCCAGTACGTTTTATATTATTTTACAGATTGTCTAAATATTATCCTCTCTCTATATATATTATTTCTCATAGATATATATACACACACACACACACACACACACACACACACACACACACATACATACAAAAATTATTAGCCCCCCTGAATTATTAGCCTCCCTGTTTATTTTTTCCCCCATTTTCTGTTTAACAGAGAGAAGATTTTTTTAAACACATGTATAATCATAATAGTTTTAATAACTCATCTATAATAACTGATTTATTTTATCTTCGCCATGATGACAGTAAATAATATTTTACTAGATATTTTCCAAGACACTTCTATACAGCTTTAAGGACATTTAAAGGCTTAACTAGGTTAATTAGGTTAACTGGGTAGGTTAGGGTAATTAGGCGTTGTTGTATAATGATGGTTTGGTCTGTAGACAATCAAAAAAAAAAAAAAATTAGCTTAAAGGGGCTAATAATTTTGACCTTAAAATGGTGTTTAAAAATTAAAAACTGCTTTTATTATATATATATATATATATATATATATATATATATATATATATATATATATATATATATATATATATATATATATAAATATATATATATATATATATATATATATATATATATATATATATATATATATATATATATATGTTTTATTCTATATATATATATAGATGTATATATATATGTTTCAAACTTCTAAAATGTCAATTAAAGTCACTTTGGTAAATAGTGTGGATTTTTCAACATCAAAAATAGTCAGAGCAGAAATCACGGTCCCATAATGCAATTCACATATGTACATAAACCAAAAACACAGAAAACATGGAACCTGTTATTTAACATTTTTTACAGTGCACTTTTACGCAAGTAAATTTTTAGTTCCTATACTTTTACTCCAGTATCGTCAACTGTTGGAGACACAGAGCTTGTTAGTCAGAATTCAAACAAAATAACCTTGTTAAAATAAAATGCTATTTGTTCTCATGTTAAGTTAACCTCACATTTTAAATTTATAGTCCTTGAATAGCAAATAATTTTAATTTACTTGCACCACAATTTTTCCCAAAGTAATGATACTTTTACTTGAGTATGATTTTTAGTACTCTTTCCACTGGAACCAATCAATGCTGTCACATAAGCATCTCACTTTTAGTTTTACTCGATCTTAGCGCCGCATTTGACACCATTGACCACAATATTCTCATTGACCGCTTAAATTCTACAGGTGTCCAAGGTCAGGCCCTTCAATGGTTTAGGTCATACTTAGCCGATCGTTACCAGTTTGTGAATATTAATGGACAGCTTTCACAAGTAAGGCCAGTAAAATACGGGGTCCCTCAAGGATCAGTTTTAGGCCCTTTGCTGTTTACAATATACATGCTTCCCCTGGGGGACATTATTAGAAAACACGGGATCAGCTTTCACTGCTATGCAGACGATACTCAGTTATACATTTCAACTAAACCTGATGAGATGTCTGAACTGTCTAAGCTAACTGAGTGTATCAAAGATGTCAAAGACTGGATGACCAACAATTTTCTTCTCTTAAACTCAGAAAAAAACAGAATTATTACTTATTGGGCCTAAATCCTGTACACAGCAGTTTTCACAACTGGACCTGCAACTAGAGGGATACAAAGTTAGCGTTAGCTCTACTATAAAAGATCTGGGTGTCATATTAGACAGCAGTTTAACTTTCAAAAATCATATATCCCATGTCACAAAAACTGCTTTCTTCCATCTGAGAAATATCGCTAAATTGCGAAGTATGCTATCCATATCAGATGCAGAAAAGCTAGTTCATGCTTTCATGACTTCTAGGTTGGACTACTGTAATGCTCTGTTTGCTGGCTGCCCAGCATCCTCTATTAACAAACTTCAGCTAGTGCAAAATGCAGCTGCCAGAGTTCTTACCAGATCTAGAAAATATGATCATATCACCCCAATTTTATCCTCCTTACACTGGCTGCCTGTTAAGTTTCGTATTGAATTTAAAATATTACTCCTTACCTATAAAGCTTTAAATAATCTAGCTCCTGCTTATCTAACCAACCTCCTGTCTCGCTACAATCCAACCCGCTCTTTACGATCTCAAAACTCAGGGCTTCTGGTAGTACCTAGAATATCAAAGTCGAGTAAAGGAGGTCGAGCCTTCTCATTTATAGGCCCTAAACTCTGGAATAGCCTTCCTGATAATGTCCGAGGCTCAGACACACTCTCACTCTTCAAAACTAGATTAAAGACCTATCTTTTTAGCAAAGCATACACTCAATGCATTACATAGCGGTATGATGCATGATGTGCCCCACGCAGCATTTTGCTTCTTGTTTTTATACACTATGAACAGCAGCTACGCTAATTATTCTCCTTATTCTGTATTTCCACCTGGGGGTACTCATCTTGAGGCCCTCAGACTATGCAGCGCCACTGACGCGATCCGAGACCAGCGACGAGATGATCCCAAGATTTTCTGGACCAGGCCGTATCCTGCTGTGGTGGTCATCGTGGAGTGAGAGCATGAGACTGATTCCTGTGATGCTCCAAGGACAGATGAGTCTTCGCCGAGGTCCACCGTGCTTCGCCTGGACTGCAGCTCTGCACAAGACGTTTGGCCATAGGGGAAATGGTCGTGCCCAACTGAGCCTGGTTTCTCTCGAGGTTTTTTAAATCTTCGCTTTCGCCAATTGGTGACGTTTTTTCCTCGCCGCTGTCGCCACTGGCTTGCATGGTTCGGGATCTGTAGAGCTGCGCATCGATGGATTTGCTCTTCAGTGTTTGGACTCTCAGTAGTGATTATTAACCCACACTGAACTGAACTGAACTGAACTTAATCTCTTAAAACTGAACTGACACTGTTTCAATTCACTATAATCTTTCATGTGAAGCTGCTTTGACACAATCTACATTGTATAAGCGCTATACAAATAAAGATGAATTGAATTGACAGAGCTTGTTAGTCAGAATTCAAACAAAATAACCTTGCTATTTGTTCTCATGTTAAGTTAACCTCACATTTTAAATTTATAGTCCTTGAATGGCAAATAATTTTAATTTACTTGCACCACAATTTTTTCCAAAGTAATGATACTTTTACTTGAGTATGATTTTTAGTACTCTTTCCACTAGAACCAATCAATGCTGTCACATAAGCACATAAACTGTTGCATAATAAAATATTATTTTAATATTAATTTAACACCAACACCCTAGAAATCATTTAAATTATCCTAACAACCACAGAAAAACATCCTAGCAACCCACTCCAAATACCTTTGAACTGAATACTGTCTTAATATCCAGTAGTAGCCTACTAGTAAAAGAGGAGCAACAACCTAAAAAACTACACCAGTTACCCTAGCAACTGTAGATTGTATAGGAATATCCAAGCAAACAGCCACCACAGTCTTGGTCAGCATGGGAACACCCACTAAACCATTATAATAATATTAATAATAATAATTCTGTACATATATATAGCGCTTTTCTAGACACTCAAAGTGCTTTACACAATGGGGGGGAGATCTTCTCCACCGCCACCACCATTGTGCAGCATTCACCTGGATGACACGACGGCAGACATATTGCGCCAGACCGCACACCACACACCAGCTAATTGGTGGAGAGGAGACCGAGTGATGAAGCCAATTATGATATGGGGATGGTTAGAAGGCCATGATGGACTGAGGCCAGTGGGTAAATTTGGCCAGGATGCTGGGGTTAAACCCCTACTCGCCCAAAGGAAACCCATGCCAACATGAGGAGAACATGCAAACTCCACACAGAAATGCCAACTGATCCAGCTGGGACTCGAACCAGCGATCTTATTGCTGTGAGGCAACAGTGCTAACCACTGAGCCAAGCATAAAGAACAAACATAAAAGCTTATCTTGACATTCACTAATTCTGTATTGTTTGTAGTGTTTCATACTGCTGGCCTTCAAACACTTCATGAAAGAGATGTTCTGTAGATGTACTACACTTATTTGTGCATTTATACCCATCTTCTAAAAATGCTAATTTATTTGACGTGCTGTCACTGATGTGCCATCATGACTACCTTCCAGACAGATAAAGATTCACAACTTCTTTTTTTCTAACCAATTAAACCACATCTCATCTACAGGGTTTAGTAATCTGTCGTCTGGAACAGCATGTTGCCACCCAAACACCTAAAAAGATGGTTAGCGAATTAACATCCCTCAAGCCTGACTGGCCTTATGAATTAATTTTTTTCTCCTCCTTCATCAGCTTCAGATCAACCCCTTGTAAACATCCTCTTATTTCACATTGCTTTTTCTTCATGGACAAGACTCCTAATGGTTTATTCGCTTGATAACAAAGTCCATTAATGAAAATTGTGCCTCCGGTAGCATGTGGTGAAAAATCATTTTCTGCCTCCTTTGGTGGTGGATTTTAATCTACAGCTCTCGGTATGAATCAAACGCTGTTAGTATTTAAAGTACTCTGACAAGAAGTGTTCTTGGGCTTATATGTCCAGAAAATGACCTATTCTGTGTCTGGAGGTATCATCAACATAATGTTCTGTATGTGCTGTTGTTTTTTTTTCCTCCATGTAATCTTGGTTCTTCTCATTTATTTGCTTATTTAGAAATTCAATATCAGTCTCATTCATTTTTCTTCACATTTGCACGTCTGCATAATGAATCATCAAAATGTAATCACATATTTCAGCTCGGAAAAATGACGCCCAACCCAAAGCTCTCTCATTTTTCAACCAGATTCATATCAACTCCACTTTGCGCATCTATCACACATCAATTCCTGAAGACCTGCATATTTTGCAGTTTGTATCTCACTCTTTTTTATGTGGACTAGAAATTGTACAAATGGAAGATTTTCCAGACATATATGATTACAGGTTATGATAATGATAAAGTCCCACATTTTCTGGTATATAGTCAAATAACACATCTCTCTGAGATTTACTAGCAAATATCGGCATAATTTGCAAATATGAATAAGTATAGTTGAGAAGACGCATTTCTGTCAACTCTCAGACAGTAAAGTAGAAAATGGTTTATTGATGCATACTGTAGACCAAAATCAACCATTAACCCAGAGCATGTACAGAAACCAGAATAATTTACACTGCAAAGCAACACCCTAGCTAGCACCTGGGCCTGCAACAACAAATCAATTAAATCGATAAAAATCGGTTACTAAAAGCGTTGGCAACAAATTTTATAATCGATTCGTTGTGTCGCGCGACACGGGATGTTTGATTATTTAAAAAAAACAAAAAAAAACAAAAAAACACTTTCTCTCTTGCGCACCGATGCGAGTTCAACAGCAGGGTAAACCCTACTTTTGTTCCGTTTTGAAGTGAGGAACGTAATGTCCCTGGTGCTGATGCTTACTCTTTATCAAGCTTGTCAAGCATGACAAGATAGCGTTAGCTTGTTAACTCATAGCTAGGCCCACATGGAATCTGCGCGCGCATAATTCCACAGATTTTCCGCAGAATTCCGCAGATTTCCGCAGATTTTTAGCCCATCATTAATTCTGTTTATTTACTTGAGTAAATGTGTGTAAATCTGAATTTATTCAGTTTTTAAATTACACATATTTCACATATTAAGGTTTTATTTATGAGACTCCCAAAATAATTCCGCAGAAATCCGCAGATTTTTACCAAAATTCTCCGCAGAAATTGCAAAAAACGTCCGCAGATTCCGTCTGGCCCTACTCATAGCCAATTATGCAGCTTTTTAACCACCTAATGCTTATTTTATGTTTTAGGCATGTAGATACACACAAGTAAAAGAATACATTTAGAGTTTGTAAAACAAACAAGAAAGTCTATGGAAGTCCAACAATTTATTCATATATAATTGTCGATGTGTATTATTCATATCAGATACAGGTAGTGAAAGTAACAATAAAGTTCAATCTATTCTTCTCCCAGCTGGCCAGCCACTTGCTTGCATGCATTTTGGGAGTAACTGGTGAATTTACGTGCTGAATCCTGTTTAATGCTTTTATGAAGGCAAACGCTCGGCCGCAAGTAAACATGGCGATGCCCATCTCACGTTATAGATCATGATCAAGATAATTTATATGTCTTTTAAACAACAAAAACTCACACATTTATGTGAATTGGAATATCAGGTAGTTGATGACACTATGAGCAAGCGTGTGAATATTTTGTATTAAAACGGAAAAAAAATAAATAAAAGGGATACATCTGTCATACAGCGCTATTGTGGCTGCGGTGTATCATGTGACAAACATGACGCATCGCCATGGAACATTAAAGGTGAACATTCTAAAACAATGGTAGCCTAAAAAAAACTGATGTCCACATAGAATATATTAAACTCACCAGTGAAAGGGTTAACAACAGTAGTAAAGCAGCGGTGGTAAAGTTACTTTGCATTGACTAAAGACACATTTTTATTCACTCGCCTTTTTTGAATCATTAATTTTTCCATCTGTAGTCATGTAAAGCTGCACTGCAAAAAAGCTTTTCTTAGTAATTTAGTCTCGTTTCCAGTCCAAATATTTAAAAAAAAATATTAAATCAAGACTAGATGAGAAAAATGGCATGAGAAAATTAAGCTTAAAACTTCTGTTTGAGATTATATCTCATTAAGATTATTTTTCTTACCCCATTGGCAAATATTTTTGCTTGAAGCAAATAATCCCTTAATTTTGAGTTTTGTTGTTGTTTTTTTTTCAAAAAACAAGACAATTTCTTATGCTATTTAATGTGTCTAGTACGCATCTCGATTTAATTTTTATTTATTTTTTGTTAGATATTTGGACTGAAAACAGAACAAAACTACTTAGTAAATTTTTTTATTTTATTATTATTATAACAGCTGAGGGATGAGCTTTTTTGAATAAAGGAAATGAATGAGAAATGAATGTTAGAAATGAATGCTTTTCTCGTTTTTTTTTTTTATCCGATTCATCGATTAATCGAAAAAATAAGTGACAGATTAATCGATTATTAAAATAATCATTAGTTGCAGCCCTACTAGAAACTATCCCAAAAATCTCAATAACCTCATAGCAAAATCGTAGTAGCCACTACAAATGCCATAGAAATAGTATAGTAACACCCTGGTGACCCAAAACCACCGTAACTATCATTAGCAACTACATAATGCCCTAGCAACTATCCTAAGTATTCAAACAACCACAAATCAGCATCCTAGCAAACTACTAAATTACCAAACTACTTACTACCCTAGCAATAGCATAGCAACATACAAGCAATTCACCCTGAATATGCATGTAACCACGTATGTAATGACATCATTCATCCATTTAAAAACACCAACTACTTAATAAAAAAAAGGGGGTGACAAATTTAGCATATTATTTTGGGATCAAAACATATTCATAAACAATGTTTAGTGATGCAATAATTTCTCCTGATGATGCAATACTTTCTCCTGAAGTTGCATTCCATATATTCACTTTGTGATGATAATACAGACTCATTCTTTTTTTTATTTTTTGGAAGAAAAGGACCTGTTTTTCAGCTCGATCCAAATAGGAATGCTTGTGAATTGTTATTTTCACAGTTCTCATATATTTTGAACTCCAAGGGGTGGAGTTACTATATGATACTTAGGTCCAATCCCAGTTCTATTTTTTGCACCCCTACCCCTTCCCATTCCCCTTGGCCCTTGAAACAGAGTGTGAAGGGGAATGGCTTCAAAATGTCTACCCCTAAGAAATAGGACAGCACTACAATACCTGCACATATAATCACAATCTCTTGCTTCATATGAGATCAACGATGGCGACTGCTGTAGTTATTCCAGTTGCGTTATTGTTTGGTATTTATCTTCAGGAAATCCCTTAAGGCAACATTATCATGTTATCATAAGGATATAATGTGGCTATAAGCTCCTAACTGTGCATTCACACCATGGTCATACTTATCTATGTAAACAGACGAAAACAGCATCAACATTATAGCAGACACTGTAAAAAGCTCATTCCCAGCCACACGACTATTCTGACAGGGTATTCCAGTGTCATCGAGTGCCAAATGTGAAAGTACTGTATGTTATGGGATTACTATACAGGAGCTATTATTATGGATTGTAGATTGCGAAGTTTAGCTGGGTTTATTTAATCGTTTTTTTTTTTTTTTTTTTTTTTTTTAAGCATGACAGTAAAACACGAATGCCGTTATGAAAATATTAAAACATGCGCTTGTTTGTTGTAAAAATTTATAATAATGACAAAAAATACTAATTTGTGGATCTCCTTACTTCCATGTGCAGCCATGCTGCCATTGTAGATGGTGTAATCTGGGAAATTTTGAGTGTGGTCCTGGAAAATCTCAGTTTCAAGGGCTATCTAGCCCTTCCCCCTAGCCCTACGCCTTCAAGCAAAAGAGAATTGGGACACCCCTACCCCTTCATGTTAACACGCAAAATAAGAGGTAGGGGTAAGGGGAAGGACTGCCGCCCCATTCACACGGAGCTTCATCGTCAACACTTGACAGAGGGTGTGTCTGAAGTTGGGGCTGACGCGATCGTCATAGCAGTGTCAGCTAGAGGTGTGAACCTACACTGGTCTCACGGTTCGGTTACGATTATCATGCCATCGATTCGGTTCAATTCGATATCTCGGTGCATCACGGTGCATTGACGAATCTTTCCATACACAGTTTTATATTTTCTTCACAGCACAGCAATTATTGTAGTAAAATGTATAAATATATTTATAAACTATTCAATTCAATTCATCTTTATTTGTATAGCGCTTATACAATGTAGATTGTGTCAAAGCAGCTTCACATGGAAGATTATAGTGAATTGAAACAGTGTCAGTTCAAATTTCAGAGATTAAGTTCAGTTCAGTTTAGCTCAGTTCAGTGTGGGTTAATAAACACTACTGAGAGTCCAAACACTGAAGAGCAAATCCATCGATGCGCAGCTCTACAGATCCCGAACCATGCAAGCCAGTGGCGACAGCGGCGAGGAAAAAACTTCACCAATTGGCGAAAGCGAAGATTTAAAAAACCTCGAGAGAAACCAGGCTCGGTTGGGCACGACCATTTCCCCTATGGCCAAACGTCTTGTGCAGAGCTGCAGTCTAGGCGCAGCACGGTGGACCTTTACTATTTGTAAAACAATTTTGTCCTTTAATACAAACAGTCAGATATATAAACTGTACCTTTTAACAACACGAGCATTTATAGACAATTTTGAGGGATGTACTGTAAACAAAAACAATGGCCCTAACGTATCCTGTTTTACATTTTTAATTTCCATTGCTTCTGAGAATCCAAAAAGGTCCACATATTGATAAATAGTGTTATGACAGCTGATTTAAAATCAAGTTATGATTGAATTGCCTCTTGTTACAGTTAGGAAATAGTTTAAAGTCAAGCAGGAAATGTTCATGGGCCAATGACATGACTACATTGAAATGGTCTATAGCAAATAAACAAATATAAATATCCCGCTCGCTTTCTGCCTTGTCTACCAAGTTATTTCTTACACCCCTTTGATTGGTCACGCGCTCAACAGAAAGGGCTGCGATTGGCTCTTACACGCTGGCGCTCTTCACAGACGCACTCATGGGCCACAGTGAGACAGAGAGAGAGAGAGAAATGGAGATTACTTTCATTCTCTTAATCGCCGTGAAATAGGGGCTTTTGCTGTAAGTTTCAGTGAAACAGTGTTCAGCAAACACACACGCAGTGAAATTGTGCACATTGTGTGTTTTTCGTAGTTAGAGCGTTGTAAATAATCGCACTCGCGGCTCGCCTCCCTCGCCATAGTAAGCTACGGCGACATAGCGCATGTGAGATAAATGACGTCAGTATAATAACCGGTTATGATTATTACTGAACCGATACCGAATTGTCCGCTTCTGCATCGCGGTGCACCGAAGAAACGATTAATTTTGACACCCCTAGTGTCAGCCAATGAAATTAGTCAGCAATAGGCCACTGACTGAGCTGGTGTATTTGCATACAGCGATCTGATTGGCTGACGCTTCCGCTTAAAGGTTTTTGTGCCGTAAAATACAACACCAACCCAGACAATATATCACTTTAAACTAATAAAAATATTAATAAAAGTCACTTTTTCAAACATTTCAAACCTAAAAATTGTCAGAAGATCAAGGTCCTATAATGCAATTCAAAAGAATAAATAAATGAAAAAAAAAAATGCAGAAAACTGTCATTTACGGATGTTTTTTTTTTTTTTTTTGCAGTGCAGCTTAATGCCATATCACTTTGTTCCTGAGAAAAAACTTTTTTCAAAAAAGTAACACTTATTTAGCACCAGATTTTGTGCAGACCTGTCATCGAAACCAGGCTAATGTGGAAACATAATGGTGTAAAAGAAAGTGTGTCTCTGGAAAAACATCAAGACAGGTGAGAAGGCACATGGAGAGGAAACCTTCCTGGCGCCTGTCATTCATGGCCCAGGGCATTAGACCGTCTGCCCAACAAGCTGGAAATGTGCTGGACGCTGTAAAGGGGATTAGGTTGCAGAAGAGAGATGGGAGATTTGCAGGAACACATGGACAGAAGGCTGCAAGTTTGCGAAGACAGAAAGAGCATACTCTGTAAAAATGTTGAGCACGGTGGCTCAGTGGTTAGCACTGTCACCTTACAGCAAGAATGTTATTGGTTAGAGTCCCGGCTGGGCCAGTTGGCATTTCTGTGTGGAGTTTGCATGTTCAAACCGTGTTCATGTGGGTTTCCTCCGGGTATACTTAGGTTTACCCCACAGTCCAAAGACATGCAGTATAAGTGAATTAGGTAAACAAAATTGGGTGTATGAGTGTGTGTGTGAATGGGGGTGTTTCCCAGTAATGGATTGAGGCAGGAAGAGCATCCACTGCTTAAAACATATGCTGGAATAGTTGGCAGTTCATTTCACTGTGGTAACGCCTGATAAATAAGGGACAAAGCCGAAGGAAAATTAATGAATGTGTCACGATCACCAGTGATCTAACCACTATAGATTGCTGGAGAACATTCACTATCACCCGGACTACAATCTTATCTCCATAAGGACTTCAAATCCTGTCATGCACCACACACACACACCTGTTCCAGTTCTCCTTTGATTACACACACACAGAGCTGGGAGCTGCTCAAGGACTGATTACTTGGACCATATATACAGCACACACACACAAACTTGGCTAGTGCTGCGTCCCAATCCGCATACTATCCGTCCCAAATAGTATTTGAAAATAGAATTAGTATGTCCCAAATCGAAGTATGTTGAAAAGAGTATGCCAAAAATTCCCGGATGGTTTACTATTTCCGGTCAAAATTTTAAGAGTAGAAGTGTCCATACTCTAACCGCTGATATTGCCCACAGTACATTGCGCGTTGGACGTGAATTCGATTAGAACTACAAAACGCGGGTGAAAAGTGTAAACAAACTACAAACATGATGGACGCGCGAGACCAACCGTCAAGCAGAGAGGCTTCGGTAAAGATGTTTGTATGACTGTTAATTAAGATCTAGCCCACTGGAGAATATTTAAATACCATTGTCTGTGTTATATTTCATCTGCAACAACAATACTGAACTTATATAAAGACGTGTTTGGACATTACCGTCTGAATGCAGAATTATCCAAAGACCTGAGGAGATTTCTCTGCATGAAAGACTCGTGAATGGGAGATTATCCTGCTGCTGCTTGTCCAATAAGGTAGGAAATTAAATACGACAGAAATGTGGATGATTGA
>LR812532.1:51659540-51682040 GCA_903798195.1 Danio kyathit | reverse complement strand
TTACTGTAAACCCAGACCAATTCAAACCTTAATTATATTAAACTCAGTTTATGCATTTACTAGTATACTTGGGAAATATAAAAGACTAATATATTACATTTTTTCACATGTTTTTGTTATCCTCACATGTTAACGCTAGGGTTGGGTGGATAGGAAATGGCATCGTCCAACGCCGATGACCGAAAGACATCACGATGCTGAGCTGTCATTGCGATCCTCTGCCCCAGTCGCAGCACCAACCCCGCTGGCAAAAAAAATCCACACACAGGCCTTGTTTACACTAATATGTCTAAGTTTTAAAATGGCATTTTAGAGCGAAAACATTCCATATCCACAGTGGCGTTTCATCTAACGTTTCTGAAAAGATCTCCGTCCACACTATACCGCTAAATAAAACTCGCATCACGTGACCACACACACACACAGGCATGTGCTGCAGCATATGCGCACGTCTGAGCTCCAGGCAGTAAGTGGGTGCTTTGAGCACAAAACCCCAGAGAGCAGTGCACGTCGGACAGTTTATCAAGGATGTACAGCTGGATCGCATCTCACTATAGTTGTTAAACATGATATTTAATTAAACTTGTCTCTATCTAACGACTCTTCGGCCTTTTGAACCTATCAGGTAATGTGTCACAGCGTCAGTACACTGCTTCAACCTTTCGCTTTCACGCTTTTACGTAGTCATTTTAGCGAAAACTTAAGATACTGTTGGCTGGTTCCTGTTGGTTGGGCACCTTTTTTACCAACCAAGTTTGTCGACGCCATTATAACGAAACAGATCACTCCGCCTATTCACGCCAGAGTCCCGTGGAAAAAGTGACTGACAGGTGGTAATTTGCGTGTAACTTATCTTTATTTATTTATGATTTGGTTATGGGTAAACAAAGACCATGCAGGTCAGGTAGTTGAAACGGTAAGCTACAAATAATTTATTCATTATGAATTTATTAATTATTCATAAATAATAAATTTCCCGCCACCTACAACGATGATGCCATCATCCATCATGATGTTTCACATTAGACATCGTACGATGCCAAATAGGTCGACATCGCCCAACCCTATAGTGATTATTCTCACAATGTATCCAGCCTTAAAACTTTAACTCACCCAACAATCACCCTCAAAATCACCCCATATTTTTCAATCCATATGTCTTTGGGAATTCTTTAAAACACTACATTATTAAAAAACAAAACAAATAAAGTATCACTTATGAGGATACACAACATATATAAAAAACATACATGCATAAATAAATAAAATCAACATAAAATATGATCACTTTGCATGATGCACATTCATTCATTTTCCTTCGGCTTAGTCCCTTTTTTATCCAGTAAATGTTTTATGCAGCGGATGCCCTTCCAGCTGCAACCCAGTACTGGGAAACACCCATACACACTCATTCACACACATACACTACGGCCAATTTAGCTTATTTAGTTCACCTGTTTTGCATGTCTTTGAACTGTGGGGAAAAGCGGAGCACCCGGAGGAAACCCACACCAACACGGGGAGAACATGCAAACTCCATACACAAATGCCAGCTGACCCAGCCGGGGCTCGAACAAGCGACCTTCTTGCTGTGAGGCAACAGTGCTAACCACTAGCATGATAAACAGATGCCCAATACTTAAGCCCCAATATTAAGATAAGCACTTCTTTATTCATAGGCAACAGCGCTAACAAATTTAACTGCACTTTTATATCCTTCGACAAAAAAATACAAAAATTTTGAAGATTTCACTGTTTATTGTGAACAATATAATATAAATACAAAATGTAAAATATTTTGGTTGATTAATGTTCAAAAAGCATATTATGATGTTTTAAAGGACACCTATGATGAAAATCATCTTTTGCAAGCTGTTTGGACAGAACTGTGTGTGTGTATGTGTCCACAGTCATATTGGGGTGATATAAACACAATAAGTCTCTTTTTTAAAATTGACTGACATTAAAATAAGATCCAAATCCCTCCTATTTTGAGACCAACCACAACATGACATAGGAATGTGGTTTCCCCGCCTACCGAATTGATTGACAGCTAAGTATTAACATGTCTCCATATCAACAAGACAGGACTTGCGCAAAGCAACTGGGATTAAAAGATCTGTTCAGCTCTCTGTGATCATCAGCACCTTAAGAATGAGTTTCAACATGTTTAATCGCTGTTACTGATTACCACTGCTGCATATCTGTACAATTACGTATAAAAGAAGACGCTTTGTAACATTGTAACAACATTGTGTGTGACTCATCGTCGCAGAAAGGCTTGAATTAACTCCACAACAAATACATCAAATAATAATTGGGAAAGTTCTTACTGTAGTATTTCTCACAAATGGTATGTGATATCTGATTTCTTCATGTCTGTCACTGTGCTGTTTATCTGACGCAGCAGGAGATGGAGACACATCAGAACTGAAAATTCCAATATTAAGAAAGTTATAATAAATAATCTGATGAGTATTTTGAGCTAAAACCTTACAGACACGTTTTGGAGATATAAAAGACTTCTCAAAATCTTCAAAAAGGGGTAAAATGGCTGCCCTTTAATGAAACCTGAGAGGTTTTAGTCCCTTCACTGGAAACTCATTTAACCAAAAATTGCCTTAAACTTCATAGTTTCAAGTTCTATTTTTATTATTATTATTATCCGTTTTAAAAAGCTAATTATTAAAATTAGTGTAAAGTCCACTTAAAAAAATACCTTTTTGAAACGTTTTATGGATAGTTCACCCCCAAAACCACAAAAAACTATGGATGTCAATGCTGTTTTTTTTCCATTTTCCAACATTTTTTGGTGAACTATCTCTTTAAAAGCCTCCAAAGGACCTTTATTTGTGTACATGAGTATGCATGAAAGTTTTCCATCACACATCAACTGAAATGTAAGATAAACACTTTTATTCCAAGTGCACAACACAAACAAAAACAAACAAAACAACCTGCGGTCCTCTCAAGACGACAGTATTTCATCGCATATTTAGCATTAGTGTGTTTTCGCAGCATTCTAGCAGACAATAGTTTCATTACACTAGCGCTGTTTGGATAATTGATAATGATTTTAGAGAGGGAATAAAGTGAAGGAAACAATTACAGCTTAAGTTGGATCCAACAGAAAGTGCGATATGAATTGTTCCTAATTGCTTTCAGTCATAATCACAAACGTGTTGATTGGCCTCACTGATGGCTCTAAAAGGGACAACTCTACTCATTACATAAAACTCGAAGTAATGACGCTGGGGTGGATTAAGAGCTCCCGCTTCATGGCTGAGGAGAATCAAAGCACTAATCCTTTGCTCCCTGAACTGCCTTCCTCCCTTCACAGCATTCCCATACTCGCTGTGCTAAGAGTTAAATGGCACAAATATTTGTTCTGGGCAAAGATACATGGAGTCCAGTAGTCTGGGGACAGCGCTGAAATCACCTCTCATCCAAGTCGCATCTGAATGTGCTTCTGATAAATGACTGTCACTTGGAGACCGCTCAACTGGAAATGCGCAGCCCTCAATGATTAACCAACAGATGCTAATCCAATGCAAATCATCACCCCTGTCTACAAGAGGAGAAAATGAAAACATGAATCATGTGAGGACTGGGTGAAATTAAAATGGCCATGTGCAACACTAAGTCCTTGTGATTTAAATGCCTCGCAATCACATGTAAATTGACTAAATTCAACGTGAATAAATAAATACAAATAAATATTTCACTATACAGTATACAGTTGCGCTTGAAAGTTTACAGAATTTGTTTAAATTTAAATAATTATTTAATTTTATTAAATTAATTTTATTTTATTTTAATTTTAGTTTTAAAAAACAACTTTTGCTTTAAATGTTTGCCTGTTAGTAATGACACAATATAAAGGCCGGCTCCCACTGTGCAATTTTTTTATAATTCTAAATGATTGTATCATGTCAGACTGCACAAACATGGCTCCCATCACACTGTAAGTTCTCAAATGTCATAATGTAAGACTAATAAACAATGAAGATTAAACATGGAAAACTCCCTCGGAGTTTGACGTCACCCATCCGTGACACTTTCACTATCCCGTGTTCTGAAATGATTCCTCACAGCAATTGTAAACAATCTGTAGCGGCAATTTTACACACAGCACGCCTCAATAATAGAACAAGGAAGAAAAGCTATTTTGACAGTTCCACGCGGTCATTTGAATAGTCGCATTGATTGCGTCATCAAATTCGAGCTCTTATTGGTTCTTGGATTGATGCTCATCGCAGCTGTTGTCACACTGCAGGAAAGTGTCTGGAATCTTCTGACACTGCCAGAACTTCATTAGAGGAAAAATTGATCGCAACGGGCACTAAGTGGCTGTCTGAACATGTTAAACCAACGATCAAAGATCACAGACTTTAGCCCAGGATTTCAGCAATCCAGGATTTCCCAAATTTGTCTTAATTGAAAATAAAATGTCCTGCTAATTAAATAAGGTGTCCTAACTTTTTCACATGACTATCTATATGCACACACATTATTAGTAATAGTCTTTATGATAGTTTGAATAACTTTAATAAAATAATACAGATCCTACAAAACACGTTATTTTTATTTAGTACTGTCCTGAGTATGATATTTTACATAAAAGATTTTTAAAAGATATATACTGTATATATATATATATATATATATATATATATATATATATATATATATATATATATAAAGAGAGAGAGAGAGAATGAATGAGAATGAATGCCGTGAGCGCACAGTGATTCATGCAACTAGAACTAACCAATCTGCTTCACACTTTGTATGGAATATACACATTTCTGTAATAATAATCAGACAAACACAGAGCACTCTCTGTAAATAAAACTTGTATCAGAGCTGCAGTAATGGTTTGTCCGTTTGTCATACTCTAAGAAAACGGTTGATGGTTGCCTTGTTACCACAGGCGCCAAGGAAGTGCGAGCGCAAAGTGCATGGAAAATGGTGAAGGAAACCACGCACTCATGCTTTTCACGTGCTTGTTTGGTTTTGTCATCGCCACCTCAGGTCAGAATAACAACACACGTGAAAATGATTGTGTTGTTGACAGAGTTTGAGGTTTACTGAATCATTATTATTGACATCTAACAGATGTTGATCTACCTTAAAGTTTGATTGTTCAGCGTTTACACTTTACCATTACACACACTTTGTAACATTTTATCTATCAAGTTTAAGAGTCTCTTTATTTTATTATAAGACATAAGAGACTTAAGCACTTCATTTTTTTTACTATTAGAATTGCTTGCCTTAGTAATGTTGGTAAATTCAAATAAAGTGGTTATATATATATATATATATATATATATATATATATATATATATATATACACACACATATACATACATGCATATATACATACATATACACACACACACACACACATTTATGTAAAAAACCTAATATTCCTAAATGGATTGTAAAAATTATTCAAAATTATTGATACCTACAGTAATGATATGAAACATTATTTTATGAGATATATATTATATTATAGGTGGGCATAGATTAATTTTTTTAATCTAGATTAATTTCAAAATTAATCTAGATTAAAATGGCTCATTTGAATTCTGCCTAAGGCATTCAGAATATGTGTGCTACCTAAATAATAAGTCTTTGAGAACGGGTTTCTCAAGCCAGGTGACGCATTAGACCAGGGGCTCATCTCCTGTTTCCAAAATGCATCACAAACTGCTTGAGAAACTGTTCTACTATGATAATTGGTGATGAAAATAAATGATGTTCAATATGATGAACTTGTGTTTACTAACTGTTTATTCAGTTAAACATGAATGTTGAACTGTAGGCCTACATAAGCTCCAAACAGTGATTTCATACTTGCTTCTGATGTACGTACATACAGAAAATGCTGCTTCGCAAAGGAAAGTTCACGGAGCCCTGACGGTGTCAAACATTGAGTATGTTTACATGGGCAACAATACTTTAATTCGATTTTAATATGATTAAAACAATACTCTGATTAAGAGTCTACCATGTAAACAGCGATTTTTGATTACTTAATGCGACTAAAGTCATAACTGAACTAAACAGAAATGGAATTGAGACGTGGAGCATATTTTCCGACAAGATCCACACAGGCGGCTGTCAGTAAAGGACTGCACAGACACACAGACGCACACACAAACACACACACACACACACATCGCGAAATGCGGAAGTTTTTTTTCTTCTCATTTGGCGTTCGTTATTAAATTCCATAACACTCTCACCTGTCCTTACTCATTTATTTGCGCCTAATACCCCAGTTTGTCACGAAGGCATAAATTAAATGTTCGCGAGTTAAAGTGAAACTGCTCAACTCCAGTTAGAGTCAGGCATCCTGCTGATTTGATTCAGAAGGGCACTTCTTTTCCAGACGGCTCACCGGTCAGGTATACATCCGCGCTAAACTATCAATGTGAAAGTCATCATAGTCTGCGTAGAAAAGACCCAGCTTTCAACCACACTATAACTACACAAAGTTTTTAAACCTACACAAGCTTCCAAAAGTTGATAGGTGTCCTTTAAAACACCCCCTTGCACAAGTTTACATATTGTGTACATATTAATATTGTATGTGGGTTCCTGATTATATGAGTTTATTTATTTATTTATTGCTTTGTGGTGTTCATTCATGAGTCTCTTGTTTGTTAGATAAACAGACTGCTGTTCTTCAGAAAAATCCTCCATGTCCTACAGATTTTCTTCAGTTTGTCAGCATCTTCTGCAAATTTAAATCCTTTCTAGCAGTGACTGTATAATTGTGAGATTCATCTTTATATTCTGAGGATGATTGAGGAACTCAAACACAACTGTTAAAAAAGGTTTAAATCCTTACTGATGCTCCACAGAGAAACACATGGTATGTACAGCCGGGGGGTGAACAAAATGTGGCTTTGTCTTTGAATAAATTAAATGATAACTGCCCATTTTTAAAGAAAAATAAGCCTGTTTCAGGCCACCAATGCTGGAAATTTTACTTGCACATTACTATAAAATTAAAGTGATAGTTCACCAAAAAAATTATTTACTAATCCTCCACAGCTATTTTTATAAGCAAATCTTGTACAGACATTTGCACATAGAACAGTTATTACATTAACGGAAGTTCTTTTGTGAACTGCAAATCAAACGTAGAGTATAAACTTTTACAGGCAAAACTATATTAATAGCCATGACTCCTGCAGATACGTTGAGGTCTTATGAAGTGAAACAATCTGTCTGTACGAGAAACTGTACATTATTTACAATATTATTACAACCGCAGCCTCTGCAGCACAAGCTTCCTGACAAATAATGATGAATGTGCTGGAGCAAAATTTGTTTACAACCTTTTTTATATATATTTGTTGCAGCATCCAGGATAAGCACAAATACCACTCTGATGAACAATACACAAACTCACTATTTTTGTTGTGAAGAAAAAAGAAACTGCATCAGCTCACTAGTGAGTTTACATCCATGCATACAGCATTATGTCCTGCTCTTAGAAGCTTTGTTCACACATCAACTGAAATGACATAGACTTAGATTTAGGATTCATATTGATTGATTTAAGATCTATACAAATATGGAGTCACGTGCAAAAGTTAAGACATTCTATGAAATTCCAGGTTTTCCATATCAGGAGATAACAAAGATCTAATCTTTGGTAGGTAAATAATCTTTTTCAAAATTTGGAAAATAAAACCTCATATGAACAACAACAACAACATATACCATTAACAAAATTAAGCCAGACACTTCAATTCAAATGCCTGATGAAAAAAAAAAACTGATCATTAGCAGAAGTCTGAGCAGTGTGTTGGTCTGGAGCCTTCAGGTGTGTGTGAACACAATGCCCCTCCGACAACTAGTATCAATCAATCAATCAATCAATCAATCAATCAATCAAGTTTAAAAACCAATGTGTTCAACAGACTTTCCAAAGTCCAAAGACTGAAATGTTGTGTTGAGAGCTGTGCAAAAAAAACTCAAAAACCCCTCCAGAGTGATCAGAGAGACTGACTATTTTAATTCATTACTGCTAAAAGTGGACCTACAGTTACCTGCAGTGTTGGTGGTAACCAAGTGTGCCACAAGCCTGCTTTTGAGTGAAGGTCATGGCCGTTAGATCGCCCCCTGGGGGCTGGCTGCAGCACAAGTCATAAAGCCCGCCGCCTCCGTGTTAATGCAGGAGACATGAGACCAAATAAAAAATTAATTACACTTGCAGTAAAATGTTCCGAAAGATGGTTCTGGTCAGTTAAGGCACTGGTTATCACGCTGATATAGGTGCAGATCTTCATTTTTGTAAGGAGTATGTTTTGAGCAGTAATTTAATGCTGGGCGTGTCATCGTGATTGAGAGCTGTGATTGACAGATTCTCAAAGCAGACATCAGAGCTTCGGCAGGAGACTGAAGTGTTATTATTCGATTTCTGTGTTATTTTACCATGATAAAATGAGTTGCTCAGCAGTAAACTATAGTTTCTGACATACAGGATCTGGTGGAACACTGTTTATTCGGTAAGGTCAGGGCTTTATCAGTTTGCTGATACACGCCTAACCACCCACCAGCAAAATACACTCTGGCCAGTACCGGCTAGACTCTCGCCTGCCAGAGACTTACCCCTCGGCCCGAGTCCGTCTACTGTACCTACTCGTCAATCGGGCCAGATGCGGCGGCCGTTAGAGAGCCAGAATCGGCCCGCGAGTAATGTGCGTTGCGGCTCGGAATTGGCGCGATTAAATCTTCATTATATAAAACCTCACCTTTGTTAACGTTATTACAACCATTTGTGTTTATAAAACAGCAAACGCAGGCTACTATGTAAACGCAAACTCTACATTAGCGAGCCTTTGTTATAGTGCAGACACCAGCGGTCAAGTGAGAAGTTCGGGGGGCGTGGTTGATTTGATGTACAAGCGTTTGGTTGAAAGTTCGATTCCGGAGCTCCTCCTCTGGCTCCATCAGGCAGTCCTTCTGTGCATGCCCAGGCTCCAATTTCAGCAGTCTTTTGCGACAGTTTGTGCTCGTCACAAAGCGTTTTTTCCTTCACAGCCTTTAATGAAAAATGGCGCTGTCGCGTCATCCATATTTTATACAGTCATTGGTGGTAACACATTACAAGTAATGCGAGTTATGTAATAATATTACTTTTCAAAGTAATGAGTAATGAATTACTTAAAAAAAAAAAAAAAAAAAAAAAAAAAAAAAAAAAAAAAAGTAATAATATCTTAATGTTACTTTTTAGTTTAGTTAATTCTCTTTTAAAAAATGAATTGCTGAAATAAAATGATCATAGTCGCGTTAAATCTTGCACACAATAATGGAACGCAAGAAAAGACAGAAATGAAGATGGAAGAGTCTTACATTTCTGCGATGGAAATATTCTCTTTATTTTGAGCTTGTTGAAGAAAAGGACAAGAGGATTACCTAAATGGACAGTGATTTTACTTCTTAAGACAAAAAGTACAAAAGTAGCTAACGCATTGCTTTAAACTGTCATTAATTGGTATATGCGACATCTATAGCTCTGGGGCCAGAAAGTTCTCCAAAGATAACATTATCCTACATTAATTTTTTTGTATGTGTTTTTAAGGTAAATGAAGGTTATACAGTGTGTTGTTAATTGCAGAGCTCAATATTGTAATGTATCTGTATCATTCATTCATTTTATTTTCAGGTTAGTTCCTTTTGTATCTGTATCATAATATCCAAAAGTTTGTCACCATTTTTTTGCAAGATGTCAAGTGATGAGATTTTAGCTTCTATGTTTTAAGACCTGCCAATGACCAATGATAGTTTTTTTTCTTATTGAATTGTATTCAAGTTTATTTTTGTATAACGCTTTTCACAATTAGCTTCAAAGCAGCTTTACAAAAGCGCAGATTATCGCATTGCAATCAAAATATGAAAAGTTAAGGTTATTAGTTACCATAACTTTATTAGTTACTAATAACTTTCACTAATGAACTAACTAATAGCTTTTAACAGTTAAAAGTTAGTATATATATATATATATATATATATATATATATATATATATATAAACATAGTTAACCTGCAGTCATAGGCAGTGTTAGGGAAAGTTACTTTTGAAAGTAATGGATTACAATACTGAGTTACTCCCCCAAAAAGTTGCATTACATTACTTTTGATTTAGTTTTGTGTTACTTTTAATTACCTATTTGAGGCTTGATCTCTTTCAGAACTAGTTTTTTTCTTTATTGATTTATTTTTTGGACTTCCAAAAAGTTGGACCTTTGAACATGCTAAAGAAAGGTACAAGTTACACGGCGCCATTACAAAATAAATGAATCTTCACTTTGTTACATAAAGAAAGAGGAAAATAGCATGTTATTAAACACGAGAGAACAGTGTGAAAATGTTAATGCCTGTCTGAGAAAAGCGTATAAAGTGTGTAATGAGGGGGTTTACAGCCTTAAAACATCCATAATAATTGTAAAAAAAAAAAAAAAAAAAAAAAAAAAAAAAAAAAATGCTACTGATCAAACTAATCAAGGTGTTCAAGACTAATAGAGACTATTAAGCAGGTGTGAGTTGGAGCTGGTTGGAGCTAAACTATGCAGAACTGTGGCCCTCTAGAAATAGAGTTTGAGACCATTGCACATAACTCCTGCGATTAACGAGGGACCACTGTAATATTATCCGAGAACTTCCTGACCCAAGAGCTTTACATGCCGTATATGCAGATCATTGTGCATACAGATTATTGAAAGTTTAAAGCAATGTGTTTGCTACAATCCCCTTTTCCTTTTCTTCGATGCGTTCAAAATAACGAACACATTCTCTCATTGACTGCGTGATTCATTGTGACTAACTTTAATTCAGCTATTTTTAAAAAAAAGCCAATTAAACTAAAAAGTAACTCACGTTAATTTTTCAAAAAAGTAACAAATATTATTACTTAATTTTTAAAAGTGATGCGTTACTTGTTACTTAGAAAAGTAATATTGTTGCGCAATTTGCGTTACTATAATGCGTTACCCCCAACACTGTATATACTGTAGATGATGTCTATGAGTAATGTCTTATTTCCTGAAAACCCTGCTAATTTAATAGGGTGCCCTAACTTTTCCACATGACTGTCTATACACACACAGTATATTACTAGTAGTACTAGTTCTTTGATGCCAAGAGTTTCACCCCTCCATTCTGTACACAGGAAGTATTTGCATTTCACAACCAGTTTCTGATTTCTTTTCCTTCTTTTTCTTTTCTAATTTGAAAGTGATGCATACCACAAGAATGCCAAAGCAACTTATTCAGATCCTCTCATTATTATGCATTGGAAATGTCTTTCGCAGGGGCAACATATGAATTCAAAGTATTTTATCAAAGGCGGAATCTTGTTATTTCTGTATTGTACATGCATCATCTTGCCCCGTATGATAATGCTCTCTTCAAGCAGATCCCGTTTTCTCTGTGAAAACACACTGAATGTGCCTTAACTCTTCCGGTTATGATGGGAGTAAGACAGTGTGACATTTTCTCTAGTCATCTTACATCACTTTTTATTTCTGAAAAGAAGATCCCAGTCTCTGACATTTAAACCTGTTCCCTCAGCAGCATTAATGTGCCATTCACTGAAGGCAATTTTGGGACCGTCAGGATGAGTGATGCCAAATTGTGGTATTATTTTTATAAAGGAATAAAAATGCCATTTTCGGCATATGTCGGAGATGAAACTACACAGACTGTTTGTCGGGTCCAAGATTTGCTTTGGAGGTGATTGAAGAGCAGTGTCAAATATAAGTAAACTATTTATTTATTTTCCTTCGGCTTTGTCCCTTTATTAATGAGGGGTTGCCACAGTGGAATGAATCGCTAACTTATCCAGCATATGTTTTACATATCGAATGCCCTTCCAGCCGCAACCAAGTACTGGGAAACATCCATACACACTCATCCACACACATACACTACGGCTAATTTAGTTTAACCAATCCACGTATAGCGCATGTCTTTGGACTGTGAGGGAAAACTGAGCACCCGGAGGAAACCCACGCAGACACAGGGAGAATATGCAAACTCCACACAGAAATGCCAACTGACCCAGCCAGCACTTTTCTTTGTGTTTTTGACAACAAAGCATGTAGTTTTAACAAAAAAAAGGTTGTGGGCAGAAGGTACATGCCATTATATGCATTACATTAAAGTGGCCATGCGTAATTTCCTAATTTATTTAATTATAGAGATGGCTGAAGTGAAACTGACGTTTTGACACAGTGTCGAGATCCCGAAGTGCAAGTATTTCCAAACACTGCACCAAATTATGATCCGAAACATCCAGGTCACGTGACTACAGTGATTCAAAGCATCGGTCATTTCAGAAGCGTTTCGAGACCTGGCGAATCTGTGTATGACTGACAGGGTTTCATGTATTCTATTTCATGTAGCCTAGAGGACTGTGCGTGTGCACAGAGTAACAGAGCTGCTAATGGCCCGAGATTGAATCCTGTCATTTTACAAATACTCTGAAATTACTTTTTTACTTAGTTAATTGTTTATGACCAAAACAAGACATTTATTCACAAAGTGTTCATTCGGATGTCAGACCAATGTTAAAACAAAACACGTTACAAGAACAGAGCAATTAAAAACTAGCTGCATCACCCTGGATTCGAACCCATTATCTCTGCATGCTAGTCTGGCGCTCCTAATGCATCACTAAATTACTTGAAACCTCAACACTACAACATGGGGTTTAATACCTCAGTTTGCTTAACTGTTTCTTTGCTGAAGCTGTTGCAGAGCAATACATAAAAATTATGTGTCACTGTAGAGGTGGGTTTCGAAACGTTTCGAAGCTTCAACACATTTGCTTCAAATGTTTCAGTTTCATGAAGCCTCGCTTTGCCCACTACTATTTATTAATATTTCAAGAGTTCACACTTAGCTGATTTATCAAAGGCTTGTTTGGCATGCTGTCCCGAGAAAGAGCTCTGAGGTCAAGGGATCCTTGAGCCCGGGGCTCCCTCCCGTTCGCAAAGCGAGAGGGGAGCTTGAGCTCAGGGGATTCTCAAAGCTCCACGGCTGCAGTAGCTAAGGGAACACCTGAGAAGGAGGGAGCTAGACAAGTGCCTGATTTATTAAATCTATTAAGCATTAGGTATATCTTTGGATGGTGGGAGGAAACCGGAGGAAACCCACGCTGACACGGGGAGAATATACAAACTTCTCACAGAAACACCCACCGGCCTGGCAAAGACCAGGGCAGTCAGTGTTCTTGCTGTGGGGCTAACAGTGCTAACCACTGGGTCGCCGTGTAGCCCGATCTATGGTAAAGAAGGAGAATGGCGAGGGAGGTGGGTTTTCTTCCAGACGAAGATAAATGTCGGCTGAGGACTATGGTTATTTATAGTAACTCAGGAATCATATGACTGGGAGATCATAATTAGCTAATCTGAGACCGGCTGTGATAAATCATAAGCACGTGATCCTCTCGAAATTAGTTTATAAATAAACTTCACTTAAAAATAGAAAAAAAAAACTACTTGTCACGATCACCAGCGATCTAGCTGATGCAGAACGTTAGAGAACTACTCATATGCCACTTTAATAAACTACAACTCCCATTGCGCACCTCAGACACGCCAGTTCCTAATTCCTCCTGATTACACACACACCTGAAAGCTCATGATGGGCCATATAAACAGCATACACACACAGACTTTGCTGAGTCTTGTTCACTGTTAGCATTATGAACCAATTTCCTTGTCTTCCCTTGTTTTTTGACTTTTGTTTTGTTTTATTGTTTATACTGTTATGTCGCCTGTCCTGTCGATTTGCTTGTTATTTTGACCACGTTTTTTTGGATTACTCTCATGCTCCAGTTTGTATCTGTTTGACCATTGCCTGCCTGACTACTCTTGATTAAACTGCACATGAATTCTCATCTCTGTTGTCCCAGACCCTTGTGTAACAACTTTGTCAAAGAGTTTGACAGGATGGATTGTACCTCACGTTCGTTTCATACAGATTACAAAACTACACTGTAAAAAAATCTTGGTTGCCCTAAAAGATTTGATTCAGCTTAAAAATTTGAGACCACTGAACTTAATTTATGTTAAAGTGACCTAAAACAGCTGGCATAACTTATAAAAGTTAGAACATGATTAACTTAGTTTAATAAGTTACAATGACCTAAAAACATATGCTGTCATGAATAATTGATCAGATAATGTTTTTACAGTGCAGAAAACGTTTGTTTTTACATTACACTTTGTTTATTTAAAAGTGCAGATTTCAAGCTTTATGTGGATATATTTCTTATGTCTGTGAAGTATTCACTGAGATTCCAGCATCTTTGTGGACCACCAAACTGTCGTAAAAGCACATCCCATGGAGAAACATCAGTCTATAGCGATCGCTGATTGGCTCCTGTACTAGAAGGCGGGTCTTTGTTCACCATATTGACCGTTATGCTGTTCACACCAAGCACTATTCACACGTGAACATTTTGAGTTTACTCACTTCATTCTCGCATCAAATCCACTTCATTTGCATGTCAAAATCATTTTACAACAGACGCAGATTTGCGTCATCGGCGAGGCTTCTGTCTGCCCGGTGACTCTAGCTTTGTTGCTAAATGGCTAACATGGATTTTATTGAGAGAATAGCTGTGTTTGAGCTTTAGGAAGACTGAAAAACCGCGTCGATTTATTTGGAGCTGTGCCTGAGTCCACTAGATCCATTCTGAAGTGCACCCAGCTCTGTGAGCTCATAAACTCCTCCAGAAACTATACCTGGATGATGGAAGCTTTCAGCAGTGCTGAGCCCAGTTTGATGAACTGTTGTCCAGTGTCGGCAGGAGGATTTCCCCCTGGAAGACCATCAACAGGCACTACGTCATAATAATCACTTCCCTACAAGAGAAAGCTCCTGATTGGTTAACGCGGCATGAATGTCCGTTGAAGTTCAGATTTTCCAACTCGAGCGATTCGCGTGGAACGCATGATACGCGCGTTAATCGCGCAAAACGCTCAACTCACACCGCGTCATTCGAGCCACCTCATTCGTGCCTATCGTGCGACAGGATGTCTATTCGCATCTTTGCATTGACTTAACATGTAAATGACACGGGCTTGACGCTTCTTCCACGTCCGGTGTGAACGCAGCATTAGGCTTTCCCCCATTCAAAACTATACAAGTGACAAGATACAAGTCTTCTGTATTCTATAAAATTGAAGAAATTGTAAACAGTGTTTATTCATTTGTCCTTTGAAATGCATTGCTTCAATTTTTAATTTTTTTGCAAGAAAAATGTTAACTGATTACACTTTATATTTAATATAAAACATAAAAACGTACACCATAAAAAAAAAAATTAAAAAAAAAAAAAAAATTATATATATATATAATTAGTCGAATTCAATAAATAAATTTTCCTATCATTCAATATCCTCCCAAGTGTGGATTGTGGAGCAATCAATTCAAATCCACACTCGTTAAAACAAGCTAACGACGTCAATATAACAACTACACTTTTATTCTCTTTCTGATAAATTCTGTCATCCTAGACTCTGATGAAGATTGATGAGCTTTCACCTTGACCCTTTAATACATTAGACGCGTCATCAAATTACACGTAATGTCAAACCAATGGGCTATTTCTGTCTGTAACATGAAATCAAGTCTTAGTGTGCACTGGTAAGGAAACCAGCCTTGCAATGAGGTGCTCAAAAGCTATTTAAAATCTCAAGCCTCTATTACAAAAGGGAACAGGTTGACATTGTCAACGAGGCACACAAAATGTGACATGGCAGCCAGCCCACCTCATGACTTTGTTATTTTGCCACATTTTCTCTCACAATAGGAGTTTGGTAAAGGATTGCAGTACATCAGAAATCACAGATGACATAGTTAAGAGAATAAATGCTTGTGAAACGAGGACACATGGGGGGGATATTCTTTGTATCCCTAGGATGACTTTCATTAGTGTCTCTGGTTTGATGGATATAGCATAGTTTTGGATGGCAGGTGCATCTCTACCCTTCTCTGTCTGCAGTAATTTATCTTGCACATCTGGAACAGAAATTCACAAGAGATATGAAACTGCTAAATAAAGGGATAGTAACGCAAGATTGCCTCAAAATGTGTTTTTTTCACAGATCTACCTAAAAAATAATAATAATAATAATAAAAAAAACAAGCAATCAGAACAACTTTAGTTTAAAACAATGAAATCCGCTGCAGGCTTGTCATTAAATTACACAAAAGAGTCCCTAACGAACTACTAGATGAGCAATGAGCCTTGTTAAGCAAAAAATACTAATTATAAGACACCGTTTTAATGCTGGATAGATGTATTGAGTACCAGTGAGATTTCAAAACAGTGACTGACGGAAAGCAAAAGGTTCAAATCTAACTATTAATTTCAGCCAACTCAAGCTGTAAAATCACCACTTGGCATAACATTTGATACATTATTATAGAATTTTAATGTTATATTATTTTTATTATATCATTTATTATATTATATTATATTATATTATATTATATTATAGTATTCATTTTGCCTTGGCTTAGTCCCTTATTCATCAGTGGTTGCCACAGCGGAATGAACTGCCAACTATTCCGGCATGTTTTACACAATGGATGCCCTTCCAGATGCAACCCAGTACTAGGAGAATATTATATTATATTATATTATATTATATTATATTATATTATATTATATTGAATTATATTATATTATATTATATTATATTATATCATATTGTAGAGCAGTTCCATTGTTATGGACGTGACATTTGCAGTAAAAACTCAAAACATAAATTCACATAGAAAGTTTATATTAACATTATACTGAAACAACTGTTTATATTTTCCAAAACAACTAACCACAGAGTAATAAGATCAGAAAAAAAAAATCTATCTGTAAACATGTTTTGTACTTTAAATAAAGAAAATACACATGCGTTATGGATGTGACCAAAAAAGTCTGCGAGTTTACAGTATATAACATAATGTATAGAAAGTCTGTGAATTGAACTGCACAACCCCCAAAAAATGATGCTAATCGAAACGATAAGAGTTGGCTCACTATAAAACAAACATGATTGATTTTATTTTATTTAATATTTTAGCATTTATGAGGAAAAAGCTTCTTTATGGATGTGACACCTCTGCCTTATGGATGTGACAGATGTGAAATTGCCACTTGTGTGGCTTTGGTAAATCAAATAAAGTTGTTCAAAAACACTGACAGAGACATTTTTATGCATGTATGTCTATAGTACTGTAAAATACTTGCTTACACAAAAAACATAAAAACGGTTTCGGTATTTTGTTGAAAACTTTTTTTTATATTATTTATTATATTATATTATATTATATTATATTATATTATATTATATTATATTATATTATATTTATTTTTCTTCAGCCTAGTGCTTTATTTATCAGAGGACGCTACAGCAGAATGAACTGCCAACTATTCCGGCATATGTTTTACACAGTAGATGCCCTTCCAGGTGCAACCCAGTACTGGGAAAATATTATATTATATTATATTATATTATATTATATTATATTATATTATATTATATTTATAACTGTAAAGATAACAATAAAATAAATATATTTATTTTTATTTAATTTTTTTTAGGGTTTTTACCTTTAATGGATAGGAAAGTAGAGAGTATTATAAAGCAAAGCATGGGGACCAGAGAGACGAGAAAGATCAGCATAGGACCGTGAGGCGGGATTAGAACTCGGATCGCCGTGAGCACTGGAGTGCATGTGTCGACGCACTAACCACTACACCACTGGCATCAACTATTTATTTATTTTTAAATGTAAAAACAACAGTTGAGATCTGACCAGAGCTAAAACAATAAAAATGTAGAGAAAAAATAATAAATTGAATTACTAATTATTTTTTCACAGCTACTAAACAATAAAACACAGACAGGTACTCAGAATCGATTGAAATTCCATTAAAAATGGCTTGCAAAATTTAAAGCTACATACGGCATTTCTCTGCTTGATGCAATGTCATTTTTGGCAAAGATGATTTAAAAATAATGACTATCTTGGATAATATTGGTTATGCCATGATACTTGATACTATATATATATAATAACCGCGGTGGCGTAGTGGGTAGAGTGCTGTCGCCTCACAGCAAGAAGGTTGCTGGTTCAAGCCTCGGCTTGGTCAATTGAATTCTATGTGAAGTTTGCATGTTCTCCCCGTGTTTGCGTGGGTTTCCTCCAGGTGCTCTGCTTTCCCCCACAGTCCAAAGACATGCGCTATAGATGAATTGGGTAAGCTAAATTGTCTGTAGTGTTATTGTACATCAGTGTGTACACAAATATATTTATATTGATATTTATATTGGGGCGGCACAGTGGCTCAGTGGTTAGCACAGCAAGAAGGTCACTGGTTCGAGCCCCGGTTTAGTTGGCGTTTCTGTGTGGAGTTTGCATGTTCTCCCCATGTTCGTCCTTATAAATAGAGGGACTAAGCCGAAGGAAAATGAATGAATGATATTTATATTGCTTGGTGTAAATGAGTCTGAATGGGAACTACAAATCATCTATTATACAGGAAAAAGAGGTACAGTGGTTTTCACCGTTGCAGCAAGCATTTCAAATTACATGATAATTTGTGGAAGATTCACATGATATTATGATTTTGTTCTTTTAGGATGGGATGTAAACTCTCCTTTATAAGCAAAAAAAAAAAAAATATGTGACTTTCTAATTTTAAATGTAAAGTTCACTTTAGATAAAACTGCTTATGATGCTTTATTTAAGACTTAAAGGTAAAAAGTTGAAATGTTTCCTGACTAACTGACCCATGAACCACTGTCGCATGTTCTCAAGAGACACACTTAACCTCAGGGCTGTGGAATTAAGTGTCTTGCTCAAAGCACTTGAAGCCACTTTAAAAGCATCAGCTAAAATGCACAAATAAGTAATTAATTAGCCATCATTAAACATTCATCCAGTGCTCGAAGTAGGCTAGCACGGGACTCGCTAGTACAAACAATGTCATGAAATTGGAGTTATATGAAGATGTATTTTGTGAAAGAAAATTTTTATTTTTTATTTTATTTTGGTATTTTACAGTATACTGTATTACATCTGCTTCAGACATTCTGTTGACGTCAGCTAACTCTCATTATAGAGAGTTAGTTTACTGTTTTAGTTAGTCAAATGAATTGGTGTCTTGTGAAAGCTTGTTCTTAAAGCACATTTTTCACTTATAAATATAAACTAAAGATATAACTTTTTTTTTTTTTTTTTTTTGCTGGTACTGTTGTTTTGGAAAGAGAAAGAGAATTTCAAAGTCAGCCAGTGTGTCAGCATAAATTAGCACACAGGGCTTTAGTTATTCCTGGCAGTGCCAAGCAAACATGCACATTCTCAATTAAGGCAACACTGAATCAAGCCAGAGTGATGTGATTTTATTTTTTTTATTTATATGGGGGGTGCAGTGGTGCAGTGGGCAGCATTGTCGCCTAACAGCAAAAAGGTCTCTGGTTCGAGCCTCGGCTGGGTCAGTTGGCATTTCTATGTGGAGTTTACATGTTCTCCCTGTATTTGTGTGGGTTTTCTCCAGGTGCTCCGGTTTTCCCCACAAGTCCAAAGACATGCACTATAGGTGAATTGGGTAAGCTAAATTGTCCGTAGTGTGTGTAAATGTGTATGGGTGTTTCCCAGTGATTGGTTGCAGCTGGAAGGGCATCCTCTGCGTAAAACATATGCTGGATAAGTTGGCAGTTCATTCCGCTGTGGCGACCCCTGATTAATTAAGGGACTAAGCTGAAAAGAAAATTTTTGAATGATTTATTTTATCTCCCCACCCTCAAAATTGATCATAAAAAATTTGTATTGTTTATACAATTTACATAATAATAAAAAAACAACTAAATAACTAACTCAAAACGTTCAACCCAGTACTTTAACCCAACACGATCTTACGGCAATTCGTAGATTTTTTAATTAGTGGCTAGTTTGTGTGATCTCATTCGTACAATTTAGTACAATTTGCTTATGACCAAATGACGGTTTAGTTTAGGGGCGGAGTTTGGTGCCACGCCTCCTTTTTAAAAATCCTACATTTTCGTACGACTCAACTCGTACAAATTCATACGAATTATCCACTAAACTGACAAAACATTAAATAGTTACGTTTCCTCGTGAGATCAGGCTGTTTAGCCTCTTAACTGTCACCATGACGCTTAAGTTTACTTCACTTTTTCTCAATTAAATCCTAATCCAATCATGATATACTATAGATATCATTGGAAAGGTCAGTGGCTTCTGATTACATATTTTAACGCTGTTGTTCCTACATATGAAGCATATCAAAATAAAGCACGCTTTTACCATCCAACATGTGAGACCATTTACGGTTACATTTTTATCCATAATAGTATACTCTAAACCAGGGGTGCCCAACCCTATTCCTAGAGATCGACCTTCCTGCAGTTTTCAGTTGCAGCCCATTTCAAACACACCTGCCTGTAATTATCAAGTGCTGCTCAGGTTCTAATTAATTGGTTCAGGTGTGTTTGATCAGGATTGGAGCTGAAATCTGCAGGAAGGTCGATCTCCAAGAACAGGGTTGGTCACCCTTGCTCTAAACATAAAGCAGTCATGACAAACTATATAACATTTGAAAGCTTAACATTTCTAGTTTCCATATAAGGGGATTGTTTTTGCTACTGAACAGTTGTTTACTAAAGCAGACTAATTTTATTTCTACCATAATACACACTTTAGAATAGTTTTTGTTATTATTATTATTATTATTATTATTATTATTGCAAAAGGGATGACATGATATCGGCATCGTTGGAGAACAATCTAGATGTTTCCTTGCAGTTTTCTAGTTTTCAGCAGTTAAGGTTTTAAAATAAAAGCAATAATCCACTGTGTTTGCCTTTGATTTTGTATTCAGGCTCAAAAAAAAAAAAAAGATAAAGATTTATATTTCTGTATATAGTCTATATATCAATTATCAGCTACATAATAGGAGTTATCGGTTATGGCCCAAACTTCCATATATTGTTGCATCTCTCAAAACAAACACACATTTAAAATAATAATAATAGATTAATAAAATATCAAAAAAAAAATAATAATAAAATAATAAAAGATTCTGGCCAACGCAAGGCTAAAATATATTTCAATAATAAACATAACCAATATTCTATTACCTGTTTTATGAATTTCAAAACATCTTTTATTGAAAGTTACCAAGAACTGTGTCCTTACAGGCAATGCTTTTAAATTGCACTAAACAGGGCAAACCAGCTTTTAACACTATTACGACACCAAGAGCATCAGTGAGTATGTTTACATAGACACCGATAATCCGATTTGAATACGGATTATCGGATTAGGACAATACTCTGATTAAGAGTCTAGCATGTTAACTGAGATTTTTGATGACATTAATCCGACTAAAGTCATTATCAAACTAAACAGAGATCGAATTAAGACGTGGAGTATGCTGATTTTAGTCGCATTATTGAAGTGCAGTACAGACATGTAAACACCTTGCTCAAACTATTACGGTCATGTAAGATTTTCGCTGCATTTTGTGACAGGGTATTCCATATACACACACGGCTGTTTTGACACCATTCTCTGCAACTACCGAGTCAGTAAAGGACAACAGACACCCACATCACGAATGCCGAGGTTTTTTTTCCCCATTTGGGGTGCGGTATCAAATTCCATTAAAACAACACTTCCATCGGTCCTTACTTCATACTCTCATCCAATACCTCCGTTTGTCATGAGTGGCGTGCATAAAATGTTCCTGAATGAAAGTGAAAGTCGACAAATTAAAAATGAAACACCCGAAATTACTCTGGAGGAAATGTGGATAGCGTGGATTAACGACAATAATCGAACAATGTGCTATAACCTGTAAAATGGGATCATAAAAGGGACATTCAAAAAACTCCCCATGTAAACACCTTAATCAGATTATTGTCTTAATAAGATTAAGATTCATTTTCCATGTAAACGTACAGTGTTGTGTTGCCAATTAAATTGAATGAATAATTAAATGTAAATAACAAATCAGAATCAAGCACTTTTTTGAGAATTATGTTCTTCTGCCTCAGGCTTAAACATATACACTTCTGTCACAGCAATTTCCATCTCAAGTATCAAAACACACGGCATGGTGTAAAAAAGGACATGGATTGGTGCAATGAAGTTAGCCGATGACTTTACTTGAGTTTCTACAAGTAACGTTGCTTGAAATTGAATTTTTCAGAGAGGGAAAATTAGGTTGAACTTAACTAACCTTGAGAAGCATGATATAAAAATCTGAGCATGCATTTCACAAACCGTTTAAAAACATTTAAATATTTAACCGCACCAAAGTGACATGCCCTACATCATTTCTTCATCTTGATATTTGTGCTAACATCACAGAAAAAAAACTGGTAATGCCCTCTGCATTTAATATTTTCGCTCACTGTTCGTCACTATAA